>OX381704.1:104907974-105310474 GCA_947462335.1 Harmothoe impar | reverse complement strand
GGAGTACGGTGTAGCCATACTCCATGGCCTCCAAATTTGTTGATTTTCTTCATTTAAAGACTGTGGTGCCATGTAATAAACACAAAACCCCACTTATTAACATACATGTACATCATACATCACTCGTTGAAGCTGGGTCATATCACACTCAGCCTTCGGCATCGTGTGATATGACCCAGCTTCAACTCGTGAAGTATGATGTGCATGTATGTCAATGGTGTGGAGTTTTGTCTATTTACAAAAGAAAAAATCTAAAATACAGCTGCCTGCCTGCCCTGCCTGCCTGCTGGGTTGGGGTCTGGACTGTGCTGACCTAGTTACATCTGGATTGAACAAAGATAACAGGTGCAGCTTGTTTGATGCCAAGCCTCGATTTGGCCTGTTTGTATAGGTTATTTTGGTGGTCTGTCTCTTATCATCTATATGTTAATCAACTCCTTAAATTGGATGACCTGGTAGAAATAAAGATATTGACTATTAATATTTCTGTGGTCACATACATACCAGTACATGGGGAACTGAGTAAGGATTTTAAGATCAGGGTGATATGTGACTTATCAGCCGTATCACTGACTTCTGTGACTATAATGCTGAGCGACTCATGCACATGCATTTGACCTCGGCAATAGAGGAGAATGGCGGCATCAGTCCAAATCAATATGGCTACCAACCGGGTAAAGGCACAGTGGATGCGGTCTACAAACTGGTGAATGAGGTCTGTGAGGCCAAGGACGTGGGCAAGTACACTGGAGTTGCTTATCTCGATCTGAGGAAAGCCTTTGATTGTGTACACCACGGCCTACTGCTAAACAGACTGAAAAAACTAGGTTTGGCGACCCCCAACTTGGCCTGGTTGGCTGACTACCTGACCGACAGAAGCCAGAGGACCTGCTTTGGTGCCCTATCTTCGGGACCTGCGGGAGTGGGTTCAGGGGTACCCCAAGGTTTGGTCCTTGGGCCGGTCCTGTTCATCTACTTCACTAGTGCAGTCAGTGAGTGGCTGCGGCATCATCATGTACACCGATGATATTGCCATATTTCTCACAGGAATGTAGATGTGGTCGAGGCCAAGCTACAGTTCTCCATGAACTCTATTGCCAAATGGTGTGCTTCCTTGAAGCTTACCATAAATGTGCGGAAGAGTAAATGTGTTCTGTACGCCTCATGCAGCCGGTCCCCCATTGTTCGTCCCTTGGACGTAAAAATGGATGGTACGCTGTTAGAAACAGTGGATTGCTACACCTACTTAGGTGTCCAGCTGGACTACAGGCTCAACTATGAGAAGGCTGTAGGTGAGTTGCTGGGCAAGGTCAACTGCCGACTGTTCAATCTGGACAAAGTCAGGTGCCTTGTGGACAGGAACACAGCCCTGTGCATATACAAGACGAGCTCATTGTTTGATTATGCTTCCTTTTTCTATGAGGCAGCGAATGCTGGACTTCTGCAGAAGCTCCAGAGGCTGCAGAACAGAGGACTGCGTAGATGTCTTGACACGGTAGCTAAGCAACACACAGTGGCTGAGCTACACAGTGTAGGCAAAACGGACATGCTGTCCCGCCGCAGAGATGAGAAAGTACTACCTCAGGTCCTACCCTGACAGGGGCGATGAGGTAGACTCTCAGCAGCAGTTTCAGTTGAGATCACAGGTGAAATTTTGTTCACACTGAAACGGCCAGTGCCTGCTGGATACAGGAAATCACCACTGTATCATGGCAACACACTGTGGAACATTCAGCCGGAATGGCTGAAGAAGAGCCTGAGCAAGGCACAGTTCAAAAGAAACATCAAAAGGGTCCCTGCTCTGAGAGAAAAGTACCCCAAAAGAGAGACGTAGTATAAGCTCACACTTCAGTTGGGATATTGTTGCCTAGAATACTCACAAACTGTAATGAAATGATTATCAAAAGACAAATTGGTTCATGAAAACCTAGTACATGCCTACATGCCTACAGAAACCTGATGCTATATGTTAGTTAAGTCTACTCATACCCTCCTTTCTCTACCGTATTAGTATAAGATTGTTCCATCATTATCTCATCTTACTGTATACTCATCATGTGATATCCAATACTTGAGCAAGTTCATTGAAAACCTGATAATAAGCAAACATTGAACATGCCTGTGAACGCTCATTTATTGATATATTTTTTGTTGCATCCAGTTAACAAATGTACACCGCATTTCGAATGTGATTATTTGTTAATAAACGAGGTTCGCGAGATCTCATTGAAACAAAAATAATGCTATACCCACAACCCTGTGGTCTGGATTCAGGAGCTGAGCAGGACGTTGCTCACATAATCCAAAGGCTATTGCCCGTATAGGGACAATAATACAGGTCATAAAAAGAACCCTTTGTTCCCGTCATATCCTGTGTCTTCACATTTCTTCCTTCATCTTGCTTTTCTGTAACCCATTAATTAATCAGATGCCACTCAGTAATACGATCCTGTGTGTCTTAAGTCCTACACTGCAGCCTGCTGTTTACCCTCTGATAATACCTAAGGTACTACTTTACCTCTACTCATGTTTTATATGTGGCGCAATCAGCAAAAAAGGACCTTAGTGCAGTGTACACTAAGGTCTCTTTTTCGGGGCTATGTCACATATACAGAGGCAGTATGACGTGTCTATTTCTATAGATATAACCATTAAGTGTCATTTGACGTAATATGGGGTCCAATATAATTGGCCCCTCCCAAATCAAAAAACCCTGCTGTATTTTTCAATAAATCACCACTATATCTAAATTATATATTTAAACCTGTGTCAAGGTTTGTTTTTACTTTTTTTTTTGTCTAGTTTTATAGGTCAGATGAAAAAAGGCCGGTCAGATCAGAAGACAGAGCTTTGAGATGACACCTCAGTTAGGAGAGTAGGCGAAAATTCTGGTGGCTCCGTATGGGCGCCCATGTTTGTTCTGACCACCAATGTGATTCATCTCATATACAGTGACAGTTATCTAATGTAACACCATACAAATATTTGTCAAGGACATGTAAAACAGATTTGAGGCTGTTAGAAGGTTGCTGGTCAAATAAACTATACCCAGTCAAATATGTCACCCAATCAAATATGTCATCCAGTCAAAAATGTGACCATTTTCCCCTGAATCGCTTTGGTGAGATAGAGCCAGGTGTTAGTGAGGGGATTTTAGAGGTTATTTACATTTCAGTATGTCCACTGATGAACGATTAAATTTGAACTGAGCTGTCATATATAAGTGGCCTGGGGGTTATTAATTTGCAGGATGATTACCCCTTATGCTTATACAAGACAGCTGCTTTTACAAGACTGGCTTTGCTAATTCCAATAGAGTCTTAGTTGATGCTGCCCCAGCTACGTCATCAACTTAGTTGATGCTTGCCCTCAAAGATATATTAAAGATTCCTATAGTCCAGGTGCTTATACAAGACCGGAGATTATTCCATACCCGGCACTTGCACTAGGTTAGAATAGAAATAAATCTGGCCAATTGCCGTATGAGTTTTATGTATATATCAATGTCAAGACTGCATTTAAAGGGTTAACTGGTGGGGTGGGAGGGGATATTTAAAATTAGTGATGTCTTTCTTAGGGGGGTGATTGCTGGTACGTGGCAAAAGGTGACAGGGGGTGGGGGATCCTGAAAATGACCCCAAAAAAAGTGAGGTCATTTGTGATGGTTCCCTTGCATCACTTAGCAGTGAACCATCTAACTCCTAGCTTTAGTAAACTATTGCCTAGTATAGCAATCATAACAAACAAGCCAATTTTTGTTGAATCTTCTAAGGGATTCATTAATGACACTAGTAGTGTGATGTCTCCATACAGGATGTCTCTTTGGGTAATTTATAGAGAGCATAAGTTATGATACATAGCAGTTTCTTCTGAACAGAACTGGAGAATAACACAGTGTACTTCTCAGAAAAAAGCTTGAGCTTTGAACGCAAGATAAAGAGTCACATGTTGAATGGTGATATGTATTTCCCTAGTTCTACTCAAGCAAATATTGTTTAGCTATAATTCATATTCATTGCCCCTTGAAATACCATTAAGAACTGTTGTCCTGAATAGGGAATGATGTGCTATCACAGACCACCAGTCATTTAGGTAAGTAATAACATGTACCAACATAATATTATGTCAGAGGTGATCCCAGAATCTCAATGTATCTAAACTTATAATTCATGGGAATGGTGTCTTATAACCTACCATTATGCTCAATAATGCATTGTGTCTCCGCCTGGTAGCAAACAAAAAAGGCTCAGGCTGATCGACTCTCATCCCAGAGTCAGGCATTGTCTGACTGTGGAGCTCAAGTCAGGCTGACCCTGGTATGAAGATGTGTCTTGCCTGACTCTTATTTAAGGATCAGCCTGAATTTCAAAACAGAGGAACTTTATGTGACTATCAGTGGAAGCTCAGCCTGAGTGTTGTTTAATGGAAGTGAAAGTCAAACACACTCTCATACTGAGTCAGCCTGACCCTGGGGAGAGTCAGCAAACGCTCAATTTTCTCTTTGTGTTAATTGAATAATTGCACTATATATAAGGCAGGGAATGATGTCCACGTTCTCTTGTGAGTCTGCCTATAGGCAGTTGATATCAACCTTTCCAATGGGACAGATTGTTAACAGAGAACAAACCACAAACAATTCACACAAAATTGCAGAATGATTCTTTTTCTATTCATCTACAAATTGATACTTTATCCTGTTCCGAAACTCATTTAGAAGATGATCAATCTTGCCTTGCTCAATATCCCATTCCGCCTATGGCCTTATAAATGTCCCATTTACTGGAGCTGATAGAAACCTTTTGTATTAATCAAGAAGCTATCTACCTTTGTCTGCATTAATTGCAGAGTGGGAGCCCTTATTAATGGGTTTCTGGCCATTACCGCTTAGAACCTATAACTAAATGACAATTGGAATTAAAATACCTCTTGGTTAAATCCAAAACGAAAACAAAAAGGAGGATAGATTCAATAGCTATTACACTTAATATGGTATTGCTTACCTAAATACAAGTATATATTTATTTATCCATCTACCTTTGTCTGCATTAATTGCAGAGTGGGAGCCCTTATTAATGGGTTTCTGGCCATTACCGCTTAGAACCTATAACTAAATGACAATTGGAATTAAAATACCTCTTGGTTAAATCCAAAACGAAAACAAAAAGGAGGATAGATTCAATAGCTATTACACTTAATATGGTATTGCTTACCTAAATACAAGTATATATATATTTATCCATCTATCTCCTTATCAGTTTATGAAGACATATGAAATATAAAGTATATGTATAATAGTTCATTGTTTCAGGTGCACCCAGAGGGAAGTGGTTGATGACACTTTGAATAAATTGCCATTACTGCATATTAGGATTATGCCAGACAAAAAGAGTTGGCATGAACTATGCTGCCTGGGTGAGTTGACTTAACACATTAAATTACTCAGCTGCTTTTAACGGGTTGATATATTTTCACAATATAGCACCCAAGAAGTATGTATACCATTTTTATCCTTTTTCTGGAGTTGCGGTGGATGACTTAATGGTTGCTTTGTATGTCCTCCTCAGTCTTATAACAGCTGTGTCAAAGCAGAGACAGAAACACTAGAGCTTCATTAACCAGCCAGGATAGGCCTTGAGCAGTACATGGTAGGCCCATGTCTGTGAGAAGCTCATGAGGTCTGCTCATTGTCCTCATAATTATAGCTGAGAGATATATATTCTGTAACCCTTTAATGGCAGCAAGTTGTCTAATATGCTATAAAATGCTTAAAAGTGACTGAGCATCAATTGTCAAATGACACCAGCATCCCTCAAAGGGTTATGCTGCGTATGTGGTCTATTATGCAGGAGATGTCTTGTTATTTTTGTACACAGTGACATGTCAATTTTCTTTTTTAGAACAATGTGTCTTCGGGGAAACCCACTTCTCGGTTAGTCTCATCACAGCTTTATTCCCGTTCAATCCAAAGGAAGTGGTGGCCAGTGCCCATCATTTCTTACCATTCAATAGGCTTATCAGTACCATGGGCCAAGACGGTAGGCAATCGTTGTAACTCTAAGTTCTGTAAGATTTACGATGATGTATCGATACTTGTGTCTTTTTGGTCACTGCGCCAGAACGGAGGATAACAGAATCCTGCATGCTGATTGCCTAATGAAATAATGAAACTAACAATTCAAACTCAGAATGTACCATAGTACTGTAGTCCTGATACCAGAAAACTGTGTTGCTAATTTAGCCTTCAGTATTGACTTCAACAATACAGGAAACCAAGATGGGAACAGACCTGAAGAACTTCCTATTGATACATACTAATCATAGTATATGCATAAAGAATGATCAATCCTCAGCAATATCCAAGGTTGCTTCTAGCCAGTAGAAGATCCTCCCAATGTTCCAATTACTGGGACTATTTGTTTATTCTTATTCTATTTTGATTAATGAGCTGCCATTATCTGTAATTCTCTATACTGCAAATCAAAGTGTCTAGCACTCAATGGCCTTTTTGATTGGCTCGATGAAGAGCAGTAGAGCCTTCACTGTAAAAAGTTGTTGTTCGTGAACAGCAGAATTTGCTATAAATGTACAGTACTTTAGCTGTAAAGAATAATACAGCAAATTTTACTACACATGTACAATTCTGTTACTGTAGATGTATGTTACGGTAGTGACTTGCAGATCTACAGATCTTTTCCTTGCAATATGTACACAACAGGTCGTGGGATCGATCCTTGGTCTAGCCACCTCTCATTAGGGATCTTTAGCAACAAGGCTGTAGCTCATTTAATACTGACATGGCAGAGGTAGCTTATATCCCAATATGACCATCTGTAACACTGGCTCTGTGGCACAACGGACCAGGTCCCGCGTCTCCAACACCACAGTTTGTAAGTTCAATCCTTGGTCGAGCCACTTTTCTTGTTTTACCTAAAATTTGTTTTCCTCTCACATGGATGATTAAAAGTATCACCAGTACTGGTAGGCAAACCCAGGACCTTCAGATTAATTTTACAATTAATTCTGCTGTACAGTAACAGTAGAATTTGCTGTTACTGTACAGTATATGTGCTGTAAATATACACTGTATAAACCTTATACCAGTATAATTGCAGGGGGGCGTGGCAGTTAACCGCAAACGGACTTAGTTCCCTGCTGGCCGCCGGTGGCGCCATCATCGCGGGTAGTTCCGCCGCTCCCCGTCAGATGGCGCGCCGGGGACCTTCAGGGACGTGACGTCACGTCTCCAGGGTTACTTCCATCTGTTGTCACGTCACTATATGACAGCGCTCCCGTCCAACGGTTGTCAGTTGGGGCTAAGCGACGAAGCTGAACGTATCCAGTGTGTTTAGAAATTATTTTTTTAGTTTTAATATTGTAATATTGATGTATTGAATATTTGTAATATTGCTGGTTGTTTAATTGATATTTGTGATTTAGCAACTGTGTTTTGCTGCTCAATTCTGTGATGTATTGGGGTATACTATTGTTGGGTAACCTCAGTCTGGAATATTGATATTATGTATTTATTCCTGTTGATATTTATAAGATTGGAACTGTTTCTAAGGGAAGGGTCGTGTTAACTCTTGCTGTTTTTGCGATATAGAACTACGAGATGTGTTGTCCTAATGCTTGTTGGGTTATTCTTGGGTGCCATGTGTCACTAAAAAGATTGAGTGTGACGTCATTGTGTCGTGATGTACCTGTCGTACTACTCAGTAATAAAATGCTGATATTTGTACATTTTCCACCACACCCCTGTCTTGTGTCTTCTCACTGTTATAGTATTCATATTAATATATTAAACTATCTCAGTAACTCTATTAATTAATTATCTCAAGTTCCTTGGTAACTGATCTAATTAACTTGGGCCGCCAATGCCCCTTTATTATCTGCTACCGGTACACCTAATTATATATAAGCTGACTTGCTGTAGGTCTACAGCACAATCTGCTGGAACCAAAGTTGCCCCCAGTATTTGCTGTGCAGGAACACTACTTACTTCTAACAGTGTAGGCTGCTTGCCCTCGTTCCGCTATATCTCATTCTCCCAGGCAATGAGGGAGATACTATGATCAACGAGCCTAAATAGCGTATAGTGTACGCTGTATGCTTATTAGACGATCCTTGCTATAAGAGCCAATATGTATTAAAGATAATAAGTGGCTACAAGAAGCCTGTATATATATCTAGGTATATACAGTCAGTGGATGTGGCACACCAGAAGCACTTTTTAAGCTGAAGGCCCATATAACACGAATGGCCTTATGAGCTATGTCATACGATATATTAATTATGTTGTAGGGTTATGCTGAGATGATTTGACAGTTTGAATATGTGTAGTTATTGAAGGTTCGTTGACAAGAACATAAAAACAACAGAAAAGTAGCCTTTTTATGTTTGTAATTACATGGTATGGTTTGAATGTATACTTGGACACTATTAATTCAACGTAAAGTGTACACACTGTACAGTGTGTAAGATAATGCAATAGTGTTTTCAAAATTAGCACATGGTTTGGTAACCTATGAGGATTCATTTTAAGCCCCCTGTGTGGCAGGAGACAGGCACACAACGCTGTCTTTAAGCTGTGCCATACTTAGGAGAGCCTCTCTAAGCAACTGGGAGAGGCCAAATGGAATTGGACTGATGTAAGGGACTACACAAAAGGGAGGGAGGAAAGAAGCCTGGCTATTTAGAACTTGTGCCAATTACTTGGCACCTCTTACAGTGTAGGAAGTTCTTAAGGGAAGCCCTTTTAGAGTATGAACATCCCATTGTAAATGGAATGAGTGACATGTAACTAGGACAAGGATATAACAAGACGAACAACAAAAAAAAGGAAGCCCACAGAGGGTGGAGATAAAGGCCTAAGCCCTATAGGCATGAGATAAAGCTAGAATAAGAAGGTATATGATATGACCAAACTAAGCTCAACCTTATAGGAAATGAGTAAGGTAGGTAACTGTGTCCTACTCAGTAGTACTCATATATAGAAGACTTAAATATACTAAACCTGATGGGTCCTAAGGGGGACGACCAAGAGGGAGAGAGTCAGTCAGTAGTTCTGTTTTTAAAAGGCTTGGTCAGCGGTGGCATGATTAAGGATGCTCATATGCTAATAATACCTGTCAGGAGGTCTTTCATAGAATCCATGATCATTTCAACACAAAAAATTGCCTTAGAACTTAAGCCTTTCACAAAAAGTGGATGGCGTTAAATAAATTACACATTCATTGAAAGCGGAATGAAAGCTGAATTATGTATTACGGTTTCAATAGAGTTTATGGTGGGCCAATATGCGCGGTCCTGGGATTCCCATCACTGAATCCAAGGGGTGGTTGAACAAGAGCCTGTCAATTAGGACATACAAACATCTACATCTTCATAATGGCTGTGTTTTCATACAACACCTTTTTGAATATTCATGGAGGTTGGACTGTAGGCCATACCTTTGGTAAAGATTCGAATAAAAAATAAACATCATAAATTCCACAGGTGGAGTATTTTTGTTCGCATCAGGGTAGTATCGATTATGAAGAGAGGCTTGGGTCTGTGTGTTAAGTTACACACACCGCCCTATTTATTAAAATTATACAAATTTTACAAAAGAAAAAAAAATCACAGCTGCCTGCCTGCCTGCCTTGCCCTGCCCTGCCCTGCCTGCCTGCCTGCCTGCCCTGCTGCTTGCCTGCCTGCCTAGTGGGTTGGGGTCTGGACTGTGCTGAGCTAGTTACACCTGGGTTGAACTAAGATAAAAGGTCCAGCTTGTTTGATGCCAAGCCTCGATTTGGCCCCTTTGTGAAGATTATTTTGCTGGTCTGTTTCTTATCATCTATCTGTTAATTAACTCCTTAAATTGGAAGACCTGGTAGAAATAAAGATATTGACTATCAATATTTCTGTGGTTACATACATACCTGTACATGGGGAACTGAGTAAGGTTTTTAAGATCTGGGTGATATGTGACTTATCAGCCGTATCACTCACTTCTGTGACTATCATGCTGATAAAGATTTACCTACAACCCTGTAGTCTGGATTCAGGAGCTGAGCAAGACGGTGGCTCACATAATCCAAAGGCTATTGCATGTATAGGGACAATAGTACAGGTCATAAAAAGAACCCTTTGTTCCCGTCATCTCCTGTGTCTTCACATTTCTTCCTTCATCTTGCTTTTCTGTAACCCATGAATTAATCAGATGCCATTAGTAATACTACCCTTTGTGTTTTACGTCCTACACTGCAGCCTGCTGTTTACCCTCAGAAGGTACCTAAGGTACTCTTTTACCTCTACTCATGTTTTATATGTGGCGCAATCAGCAAAAAAGGACCCATGTTTGTTCTGACCACCAATGTGATTCATCTCATATACAGTGACAGTAATCTAATGTAACACCATACAAATATTTGTCAAGGACATGTAAAACAGATTTGAGGCTGTTAGAAGGTTGCTGGTCAAATAAACTATACCCAGTCAAATATGTCACGCAATCAAATATGTCATCCAGTCAAAAATGTGACCATTTTCCCCTGAATCGCTTTGGTGAGATAGAGCCAGGTATTAGTGAGGGGATTTTAGA
The DNA here is from genome assembly GCA_947462335.1 of Harmothoe impar. Taxonomy (NCBI): domain Eukaryota; kingdom Metazoa; phylum Annelida; class Polychaeta; order Phyllodocida; family Polynoidae; genus Harmothoe; species Harmothoe impar. The sequence continues at coordinate 105,299,895 of OX381704.1, read as the reverse complement.
GGCTATTTACATTTCAGTATGTCCACTGATGAACGATTAAATTTAAACTGAGCTGTCATGTATAAGTGGCCTGGGGGTTATTAATTTGCAGGATGATTACCCCTTATGCTTATACAAGACAGCTGCTTATACACGACTGGCTTTGCTAATTCCAATAGAGTCTTAGTTGATGCTGCCCCGGCAATGTCATCAACTTAGTTGATGCTTTCCCCCAAAGATATATTTAAAGATTCCTATAGTCCAGGTGCTTATACAAGACCGGCGATTATTCAATACCCGGCACTTGCACTATGTTATAATAGAAATAAATCTGGCCAATTGCTGTATGAGTTTTATGTCTATATCAATTTCAAGACTGCATTTAAAGGGTTAGCTGGTGGGGTGGGAGGGGATATTCAAAACTAGTGATGTCTTTCTTAGTGGGGTGATTGCTGGTACGTGGCAAAAGGTGACAGGGGGTGGGGGATCCTGAAAATGACCCCCAAAAAAGTGAGGTCATTTGTGATTGTTCCCTTGCATCACTTTGCTGTGAACCATGTAACTCCTAGCTTTAGTAAATTAGTGCTTAGTGTAGCAATCAAAGCAAACAAGCCAATTTTTGTTGAATCTTCTAAAGGATTCATTAACGACGTTAGTAGTTTGATGTCTCCATACAGGATGTCTCTTTATGTAATTTAGAGAGAACATAAGTTATTATACATTGCAGTTTCCTCTGAACAGAACTGGAGAGTAGCACAGTACTAGTGTACTTCTCAGGAAAAGCTTGAGCTTTGAACGCAAGATAAGGAGTGACATGTTAAATGGTGATATGTATTTCCCTAGTTTTACTCAGGCAAATCTTTTTTAGCTATAATTCATATTCATTACCCCTTGAAATACCATTAAAAACTGTTGTCCTGAATAGGGAAGGATGTGCTATCACAGGCCACCAGTCATTTAGGTAAGTAGTAACATAGAAGTACATGTACCAACATAATATTATGTCAGAGGTGATCCCAGAATCTCAATGTATCTAAACTTATAATTCATATAAATGGCCTCTTATACCCTACCATTATGCTCAATAATGCATTGTGCCTCCACCTGGTAGCAAACAGGCTGATCGACTCTCATCCCCGAGTCAGGCATTGTCTGACTGTGGAGCTAAAGTCAGGCTGACCCTGGTATGAAGATATGTCTTGCCTGGCTCTTATTCAAGGATCATCCTGACTTTCAAAACCGATGAACTTTATGTGACTATCAATGGAGACTCAGCCTGAACGTTATTTATTGAAGTGTGAGTCTAGCAGACTCTCATACCTGAGTCAGCCTGACCCTGGGGAGAGTCAGCAGAAGCTAGCCTTTTTCTTTGTGTTAATGGAATAATTACACTAGCTATATAACAAAGTTAAGGCAGAGAATGGTGTCCACGTTCTCTTGTGGGTCTGTCCATAGGCACTTAATATCAACCTTTCCAATGAGAGAGATTGTTAACAGAGAACAAACCACAAACAATTCACACAAAATTGCAGAATAATTTTTTTTCTATTTATCTACAAATTGATACCTTATCCAGTTCCGAAACTCATTTAGAAGATGATCAATCTTGCCTTGCTCAACGTCCCATTCCGCCTATGGCCTTATAAATGTTCCATTTACTGGAGCTGATAGGAACTTTTTGTATTAATCAAGAAGCTATCTACCTTTGTCTGCATTAATTGCAGAGTGGAGGCCCTTATTAATGTGTTTCTGGTCATCACTGCTTCAAACCTATAACTAAAGGACGATTGGAATTAAAATAACTCGGTTAAATCCAAAACAAAAACAAAAAGGTGGATAGATTCAATAATTATTACACTTGATATGGTATTGTTTACCCAAGTATAAGTAAATTGTATCTATTCATATCATTTGGATGGCTTAATGGTCCCTTTTTATGTCCTCCTCAGTCTTATAACAGCTGTGTCAAAGCAGAGACAGAAACACTAGAGTCCCATTAACCAGCGGCTATAGGCCTGGAGCAGTGCATAACGAGCCTCTGTCGGTGAGAAGCCCATGAGTTACTGAGTCTGCTCATTGTTCTCATAATCATAGCTGTTACCCGAAAATGACAGCAAGGTGTCTAAAATGCTAAACCTGTAGTTGTCATGAATGAATGAATGAATGAATGAACATAGCACCGGGGTTTCTACTTACCCTTGTGGACCCTTCAGGGTTAGCATAATGCTTAAAAGCAGCTGAGCATCCATTGCCAAATGACAGCACCATCCCTCAAAGCTTTACGCTGCCTTTATACCTTGCAGCCAACAAGATCAGAAAAGTGAGCATCACTGTCGCCAAAAGCTCTCTCACCAGAAAGCCAGGCAGTACCTAACTTTCAGGTGAGGGTGCTTTGGCGACAGTGACGCTCACTTTTCAAAGTGTGAACGCATAATTGGGTCTTGATTATGTGATTGTACCTTGGCATAGAAAGTCTCATGCTTTGACCGGCCAAATATAGACAGCATAAAGGTTACATAAATCCTACAAGTTCATGTACAATTTTACATAACCATGAAACTTATCTTTGCCCTTGGATAGAACGAAATTGCCCCCAGATCTCTTGGTACTATGAGCCAAACTACAAGTCCTTTCTTTTTTTCCAGAACAATGTGTCTTCCGGCAGACCCACTTCTCGGTCAGTCTCTTCACAGCTTTATTCCCGTTCAATCCAAAGTAAGTGGAGGCCAGTGCCCATCATTTCTTACCATTCAATAGGCTTATCAGTGGGCCAAGAGGGTAGGCAATCATCCTAACCATGATTTCTGTAATATGTATGATAATGTATTGATACTTGTATCTTTTTTGTCACCGCCCCAGAACAGAGGTTAAAGGAATCCTGTATATTGATTGCCCAATGAAATAATTAAACTTACAATTCAAACACAGAATGTGCCATAGTACTGTAGTCCTGATACCACGTAACGTCTGTTGCTAAGTTAGCCTTCAGTATCAACTTGAAACGATCGGGAAACCATTATAGATGGGAACAGACCTGAAGAACTTCTTATGGATGCATACTAATCACAGTTTGCTTCTAGCCAGTAGAAGATCCTCCCAATGTTCCAATTACTGGGACTATTTGATCATTTTTTTCTATTTTGATTAATGAGCTGCCTTTATCCGTAATTCTCTATTTGGCAAACCAAAGTGTCTAGCACTCAATGGCTTTTTGATTGGCTTCATGACGAGTAGCAGAGCCTACACTGTAAAAGGTTGTTGTTCGTGAACCGGAGAATTTGCTGCAAATGTACAATACTTTAGCTGTAGAAGAATACAGCAAATTTTACTGTACATGTACAATTCTGTTACTTTACTATAGTGACTTGTAGATCTACAGCACTTTTCCCTTTAATATGTACACAAGAGGTTGTGGGATCGATCATTGGTCTAGCCACCTCTAATTAGGGATCTTTAGCAACAAGGCTGTAGCTCATTTAATACAGACATGGCAGAGGTAGCTTATATCCCAATATGAACATTTGTAACACTGGCTCTGTGGCACAACGGATCAGCTCCCCTCTCCAACACCACAGTTTGTGGGCCTAATCCTTGATGGAGCCACTTTTCTTGTTTTACCTACATCCACCTAAAATTAGTTTTTCCCTCACATGGATGATTGAAAATATCACTAGCACTGGGAGGCAAGGACCTTCAGATTTAGTTTTACAATTAATTCTGCTGTACAGTAGATTTTGCTGTTACTGTACAGTATATGTGCTGTAAATATATACAAGCTGACTTGCTGTAGGTCTATAGCACAATATACTGGAACCAAAGTTGCCCCCAGTATTTGCTGTACAGGAACACTACTTACTTCTAACAGTGTAGGCTGCTTGCCCTCGCCCTGCTATATCTCATTCTCCCAGGCAGTGAGGGAGATACTATGATCAACGAGCCTAAATAGCGTATAGTGTACGCTGTATGGATATTATACGATCCTTGCTATAATAGATATGTATCAAAGATATAAGTGGCTACCATAGTCATCAGAAGTTGTCTCTGGAGGGCAATCAATGTGCGGAATAGCCTGAAGGCTGAATACACACTGATTGAAGACCTTAGGACCTTTAAAATTAAGATAGAGAAGGACTATGAAAATTGCTTCATGTGAGTAGCACCTTTATTAGACCCACTCACTTATATATTGACATGTATTTGAACACATCATCCCCTCGCCTCATCTCATCAATTTATTCACCGCTAGTATGTGTTGTATGTGATATATGTTTAATTTCTTTCTCTGTGACGGTTTACAAGTATTATAACCGGCATGACTGTGAGTTGTTTCTGTATCCAGGTCCCTACAAAAGATAAAGGGGTCTTGGAGACAGAACGGCAATGCGCCGAATCCAATGTATAACACATATGTTATAACTTATACCCAATAAAACACTTGAAAAAACCAAAGGCCTGTATATATCTAGGTACAGTGGATGTGGGACACCAGAAACACTTTTTAAACTTAAGGCCTATGTAACACGAGTGGCCTTATCAGATACGATATATCAATAAAGTATTATGTTGTAGAGTTATGCTGAGATGGTTTGATAAGTTGAATATATATGCAAAGTTATTGAAGGTTTGTTGAGAAGAACATGAAATCAAGAGACGAGCAGCCTTTTTCTGTTTGTAAATTACATGGTATGGTTTGAATGTATACTTGGACACTGTGTATTTAAGGTAAAATCTACACACCGTACTGCGTGTATAATGCAACAGTGTTTTCAAAATTAGCACATGGTTTTGTATCCTATGAGGATTCATTTTAAGCCCCCTGTATGGCAGGAGACAGGCACACAACGCTGTCTCTAAGCTGTGCCATACTTAGGAGAGCCTCTCTAAGCAACTGGGAGAGGCCAAATGGAATTAGACTGTTGTAAGGGACTACACAAAAGGGAGGAAGGAAGGAAACCTGGCTATTTAGAACTTGGCACCTCTTACAGGGTAGGAAGCTCTTGAGGGAAGCCCTATTAGAGTATGAACATCCCATTGTAAATGGAATGAGTGACATGTAACTAGGACAAGGATATGACAAGACGAACAACATAAAAAAGGAAGCCCACAGAGGATGGAGATAAAGGCCTAAGCCCTATAGGCATGAGATAAAGATAGAATAAGAAGGTATATGATATGACCAAACTAACCTCAACCTTATAGGAAATGAGTTAGGTAGGTAACTGTGTCCTAATCAGTAGTACTTATATAGAAGACTTAAATATACTAAACCTGATATGTGATAAGGGGGACTATGAAGGAGAGTCAGTCAGTAGTTCTGTTTATAAAAGGGCGTTGTCAGAGGTGGCACGGTTAAGGATGCTTGTATGCTAACACAGAGAGAAGAAACCAAGTCAAAAGGGAGTCCAGGCTTGCCTCCAGAATGACTCCCTTTTCTGACTCTCTTTCTGCCTCTCTTCATGAACCTGACTCCTCAAAAGTGAGTTATGTGACTCCCCTAAGAGAGCCCAGGTTTTGCCTCCAAAATGACTCCCTTTTATGACTCCCCGCTACAGACAGAGTCCAGGTCTATGCTGCAACTCCCTTTAGAAAGGGAGTCTAGGCACTGGATGGCTCCTTTGGAATAGAGAGTCATAATTTATAGGTAATTCCTACCCCCTAACCCTCTAAATAACCATTTCAATAGCTGTCTCCCTAGCTGATGTTTCTACATTATGTTGGTGCAATGCCTCACGAGGAGGAGAGATCTCAAATAGATCCCTCAGAGCACATTAGTTAATATACAAAGGAACATATGAGCTTTTGGGATTTAACTTTCTCATGTTGCTACAAATTGGGTGTCTATACCTTATATATCATGCTTATGCTACAGTTTTGAATTAACTGTAATTATTTCATCAAATGTAATTCTGACGTTACATGTTGATGCTACAATGATATACACGTATCACCATAATTATCAATGTCACAAATAACATGGATCTAGAGATCTGAGCATACAGAATATTACCATTTTAGGTATAGTGCTACCACCTAGCAGGCTTAACTGTAACCAACTGTTTGACTCCCTTGGGGGAAAAGGGAGTAGGGACCCTTGACTCTGATTAGAAACAGAGTCAGATGGCTTCTTAACATATATGCTAGATGGCATTATAGTCATTGTACAGTAGTGTCACCTAGTGGGTTTCCTATTTCCGTTTTGTATGCTCACCTCTGTGACTCCCTTAGGGAGTCCAGGTAACCATTGACTCACCTCAGCTGACATGGACTCATTTTGATCTAATTGAAAAGGAGTCAAGGCCGTTAGAAGGGGGAGTCAAATAGTTTAAAAAGTGAGCCAAAGAGACCCTGGCTCTCTTTTTATAGCCTGGACTCCCCTTGTGACTCGGTTTCTTCTCTCTGTGAATAGTACCTGCTTAGAGGTCTTTCATAGAATTCATGAGCATTTCAACACAAAGAATTGCCTTGGAACTTAAGCATTTCACAAATAGTGGCTGGCGTAAAATAAATTACACATTCATTGAAAGCAGAATGAAGGCTGAATAATGTAATACAGTTTCAATAGAGTTTGTGGTTTGCCGATATGCGCGGTCCTGGGATTCCCATTGAGGGTTGGTTGAACAAGAGCTTGTTGATGAGGTGCATACAAACATTTACATTTTCATAATGGATGTGTCTTCAGACAACACCTTTTTGAAAATTTATGGAGGTTGGGCTGTAAGGTTGGTAAAGATTCTAATAATTAGTAAACATCATAAATTCCACAGGTGAAGAATTTTTACATCAGGGTAGCAATAGGCCGGTGTGTGTACAGCTATTTATTACCATTTAACAATTGTTAAACAAATTTTACATAAGACATCACAAATGCAGCTGCCTGCCTGCCTGCCTGCCTGCCTGCCCTGGCCGCACTGCCTTCCCAGCCTGCCCTGCCTGCCCTGCCTGCCATGCCTGCCCTACCTGCCCTGCCTGCCCTGCCTGCCCTGCCTGCCCTGCCTGCCCTGCCTGCCCTGCCTGCTCTGCCCTGCCTGCTCTGCCCTTCCTGCCCTGCCTGCCCTGCCTGCCCTGCCTGCCCTGCCTGCCCTGCCTGCCCTGCCTGCCCTGCCTGCCCTGCCTGCCCTGCCTGCCCTGCCTGCCCTGCCTGCCCTGCCTGCCCTGCCTGCCCTGCCTGCCCTGCCTGCCCTGCCTGCCCTGCCTGCCCTGCCTGCCCTGCCTGCCCTGCCTGCCCTGCCTGCCCTGCCTGCCCTGCCTGCCCTGCCTGCCCTGCCTGCCCTGCCTGCCCTGCCTGCCCTGCCTGCCTGCCTGCTGCCTGCTGCATTGGGGTCTAGACTGTGCTGACCTAGTTACACCTGGATTGAACAAAGATAAGAGGTCCAGCTTGTTTGATGCCAGACCTCGATTTAGCCTCTCTGTGTAGAATTTCTTGGTGGTCTGTCTCTTATCATCTACTCCTTAAATTGGATGAGCTGGTAGAAATAAAGGTATTGACCATGAATTAATACTTCTGTGGTCACATATATACCAGTTTAGGTGTCCTCAACCCTTTGTCCCCCAAACAGACTAAATCCCTCATCCTACGCACCAGACAATGGGGAACTGAGTAAGGTTTTAAAGATCAGGTTGATATGTGACCTATCAGCCGTATCACTCACATCTGTGGCTATCATACTAATAAAGATTTACCCACAACCCTATGCAGTCAGGAGCTGAGCAGGACGGTGGCTCACATTATCCAAAGGCTATTGCCTGTATAGCAATGGGACAATAGTACAGGTCATAAAAAGAACCCTTTGTTACCTTCATCCCCTGTGTCTTCACATTTCTTCCTTCATCTCCCTCCTCTGTAACCCATTAATTAATCAGATGCCACTGGGTAATAAGACCCCGTGTGTCTTAAGTCCTACACTGCATCCTGCTGTTACCCTCTGATGGTACCTAAGGTACTCCTTTACTTCTCCTTATGTATTGTTAACCCAAAACGGCATTATAATGCGTCTAGACTCTGTATGCATACAGCCATACGCCCATATGTGGGCATATGACAATTTTACGCCACACTGGGGGCATACAGTCTCGATGTGTTTATTTGTAAATATAACCATCAAGCGTCATTTGATGTACTATTGTTACATTAGTTCCCATAAAAGTGTTGTCAACAGCGGACGAGGTCAGGACGTCCAAATTTTAAGGGATAAAATGTTTTTGTTAGCCCCAAACCCCTTTAAGGGTTCAAAAATCATTTGCTCCTCCAAAATCAACAAACCCTGCTGTCATTTTCCAAAGATCATCACTTTAACTACATCATATGTTTGGACCTGTGTCAAGATTTGTTTTTGTTTAACCGGCCAGATAAAAAAGGCCAGTCTATGGCGATAATTCTGGTGGCTCCGTATGGGCACCCATGTTTGTTCTGAACACCAGATATCTTTTGAGATTTAAACCCCCTAGGACATCTACCCCCTGGACATCTACCCAGTTGGACTTTTACCCTGTAGGACTCAATCCCAATGGGGACATATACCCCCTCTACATGACCCAAGTATATGGGCATCTGGAGGGGATGGATGTCCCCAGGGGTAGAAGTCCTAGAGGGTAAAAGTCCAGGTAGATGTCTAAGGGGGTGGATCTCCCAAGGGAAAAAGTCCTAGGGGATAAAGGTCTAGGGGGGTAAATGACAGGGGTTAATGTCCGGGAGGTAGATGTCCAGGGGGTACTTGTCACTATTTTGGTGATGCGCGTGGTGATGAGAAATTAATAAGAATAATTATTACTATAAGTAATGGTCCAGATCACACATTCTAACACTCTTTTAACACACCTAACGACCTTTTAACACACCTTCTGTTGCAACACACTACACAATACACAGCGTTGGCCAAAAGTGTGTTGGTCTCAAAAGTATGTTGCGAATTCATGTGTGTAACTCTTTATGCATGTTCCCACACCAAATATCTTTTATACTGTAACATTCTTATATTTTGTCCCATAACATTGAGGGAGGATGGCATGAGTAACTCTCAATTATCTCATTCAGGCGCCAGGCCAATTCTAAGGGGTGATGCACTACTGTAGGCTCAAAATGATTCAATGCAATACAGCCCAGGCAATCAGACTTACCAGGCAAAAAACATTAAATTCCTGCTGCCTTTAAAGGTTCTTTCTCCCTAAAGGGCTGTATGTACGATGTATTTCTTGAGGGTTGTGGTGGATGACTTAATGGTTTCTTTTTATGTTCCCCTCATTACTGCAGTGTCAAAGCAGGGACAGAAACACCAGAGACACATTAAACAGGAGTTGCAGGAGAGGCCTGAACACAATGTAATGAGTCAATGCCCGTGAGCAACTCATGAGCTACTGGGTCTGCTCATTGTCTTATAGTTACAGCCGAGAGAGCTATATAGTGCCCTGATGTGCTATATCCTTTGTCTTCATCCTCTTTAAAGGCGCACTGAACCCACGACGTCATTTGCATACAAAACTCGGCAGGGCTAGGTCCTGAGCTCAGTGCGCCTTTAATAGATGAGCTCAGCCCTGGTGTTCTATCCACCTGGGATACATTCATGAATCATGCTGATCGATTCGGGAGAGCAAAATGATTGAATTGAGGCCTGGTAAATATAACTCGACAAATGAAGGTTGAAGCTTTAATGTCCTCCTGGTTCTGTGTCACTCTCAGTCCAGTAACAACACTGTGGCTCAAACTCCTGACTTTGCAACAATTAAAAGTGAAAAATATGTCAATTAAAAATCTTTTTATTCTCATTATTTCTCAATTGCAATGGAAAATAAAGGTCTTTGGGGACATGCACATAAAATTTTGTGATATAGCTATGATTATTTCTCACTGTATCATGACCATGAAAATACCATATAAAATCATGATTTTTCAAGGTTTCCACAAAATCGGACAATTTTCACATAAAAGGGCTTGTTGCTAAGCAACCATTCAAAATAGAGAAAAATGGATAGCCTCATTGGATTCCCTGACATCAATTTAGGGGGGGTAGGTACTCTTAGAATTATTCTAAGACAAATATTAGCGACATTATGAGCTGCCATATGATAATATCTTCTGTGGTCAATATGGCGCGATATGGCGTAACGGACGCGTAGCGGACGCGTAACGGACACCTTAACAAGATTGTTTTGTGACATTGACTTTAAAATATTGAAAAAAGGTGAACAAATTTGAATATCTTCATGCGAATGGTGTCTATTAACACCAGAAATAAATTTCCAATCGTTCTGGAACATTTTCAATTATGCATTATTATGCTCTATATCTTTAATCATTTATACAAGAAATAAAATAAGAGGATTTTAATTGCTTTGGATTATAATAGATTTTTTCTGTAAAACTTGGAAAAGCTAAAAAAAAAAAAAAAAGTTCTAAAATTATATCCTATAAAAGGGTAGAGCATAAATTTTGTTCCAAGAAATGGAAAGGTATGCTAGCTTAATTAATTCTAATAAAATCTTGGGGGTCAAAAAAAATATTCACTTTGTGACATCTGGGTATAGCTATTCTGTGGCGTTCCCATGAGCCTGAGCCTGTACGAACCCTGGATCTGGAATCTGTAGTTAGCCAATCAAAGATGGTGGATGGTGAGCAAACAATGCTTAACAGATTCTGTCTATTTGTAATGTAAATACTTGATATTGTTACATGATAGTTAGCAGAATCTTAGTTTGAGTATATGAGGTCGTGTAGGTAATCGCTAGCCTCATTAAATCAATGCAATAATAGAGAAATCAGGCTGAAATAAAGATTGAAGACAAGGCTAACTCTGTTGATGCGACTAGGCTAACTCAGTATGTACTTAGCCTAGTTATCCATTTCATAAAAACATTATTTCCTGCTCCTACAGACCATCTTTGATTGGCTAACTACAGATTCCAGGCCTATTTTCTTTTATAGTGTTCCTACAGTGAACAGGGTTGCCCAACTATTGCTTTTCTGCCAGACCCTTGGAGTGTTTGTAGTTGGGTAACACCTATGCTATTGTACTTGTGCTCAACATATATATGAGCCTGACATTAAAAATGATATTACATGATTGAAACAAATAATGGTGATGCGGTGATCAACATTGAATTGATTTGTGTGCCAACTTTATTGTTTTAATTTGTCATTTCCTACAGGGATGCAAGGCACTTCTATGATAGGTAGATGTGACTCAATACTCTTTCAGACTGAAACTTCTGGCCCCAGGGAAGGACGTGGGACGGGCGGACAATCTGCGGAGAGTCACGCATCGCGACTGGATGCCTGGTAACGCATCCCTGGTAATGGCTTTGTCCCAGAAACGGCAACCGCCCACTTTGAGGAAGTCATGTAGGCAGGAAAGGCCATTTTCTGTCCATTAGAGAATCTGCTTGAAAAGAAGGTGACTTGGGGAACACTCTGAATAGTGCGTCACATTATCACACATTCTAACACTCATTTAACACACCATTTGTTGTAACACACTTAATACCTTTTGTCAAAATGGTATTGATCTCAAAAGTATGTCGCGAAATCATACATGTGTGTTGCAATCTTTATGCATGTTCCCACAACACATATTTTTTACATGGTGTATATACATGGTTTCCAGCAAAGAAAAGAAAAAAATATTGTGAACTTACAAAGATGCATCTACATAGAATCTATTATATGGTTTCACTTCGTCCTTGTGTTACTGGGATGGAAGGTCAATGGATGACTGCATATGCAGCTGTGTCTGCACACAGAGAAGAAACATCAAAAGGGAGTCCAGGCTGCTTCCAGAATGACTCCCCTCTCTTAGGGAGTCCAGGTTGCCTAAGGTTCTATAAGGCTCCTTACTATGACATAACGGTATACACAGTTTTAAAACGTTTTTTTTTGTCTTAAAAAAATGTGTGTTTTTTTATTAGATGGGCAGTCCCGTGAACATGCTAATTAAACTCTTTTGGCGGCAGAGGTATCATTATAGACCTCTTGTACATAAGGTATATTGGTAGTGATACCCATGAGCCAGATTATCACTAGGATGAATACATGCATTATTTAAGTGCTTCATTAGGGATGACAGTGTTGATGTTGAAAACATAAACTGCCTCTGGGCTCTGCAATGCCGCTATGAGGCCGTTATTATAGAAGATACCCTGCTTAAGGCGGACATCAATCATTAAATACTGTGTGTTGACTAATGAGCTTAGCAGAAACCCACCTATCATTGCTTCTCTTTTGAAAAGTTACCTAGAATTCTAATTGAAAATTAAGATTAATCTGCCATTTATTTACTCTCATGAGTCGATCTATACCTATTTCCACTGCACTTTTCAAGATGAGTTAATCCCACAGTAGATATAAAATTAAGATTTACGATGGCAGTAACATTTTAAATAAGTAATTTTAGAAAGAACTACTCAGAATCTGATCTTTGTACCTGGCCATCAGAGTAAAAAGATTTATGTAGGGCCTGTTACTGAGCGGTTATAAAATGAGAATCCTTTAGAGGGTAGATTGGGTTGCTGCTGGCAATTAGTTCAAGTCAACATATTGCCACACTGTCGGAAAAAGCTATGACATACTATTAAGGAATGTAATCGCACATGTATATTTCCCTTGAATTCTTCCTAATGACTACCCTGTTTCTTTCTTTGATCCGAGCATAATGTTGGCCTCTATGACAATTATTATGTTTTCGGATGGACGGCTAAATAAATCCTCCGGATATCATTCATCTTTAGATAAGTGAAGCAAAATTGTAGCACGATCCAAAGATTACAGCGTATGAGAACTTCGGTGGTCCCCAACTTGAATGACCTATAATTGGCATTGTCTTACTAGTTTTGGCCATGTACACTTCCAATTGATGCTCAAGTTTTCAAGTATGTTTCTAGAAAAGGGGGGTTATCACTCAGCAAAAGGTATAAGGTAGCCATTTTGAAAGTTTGATGTTCAGATAATTTTAGGAAAAATGTATCTTCTATGAGTTTCACCTCCCCCCCCCCCCCCCCCCCACACACGCTCTTCGCTTCTCAGGCAGTCTTATCACAGCTTTATCCCTGGTCAATCCTGGGAAAGGTGGAGATCTGTGGTAGTCTAATCTGACTACTCGATATCCAGTTAACAAGTAGACATTATTTTATGTTTTTATTGTTATACAACGCTATTTTCAGGTAACATACAAATATGAATGATGTTTTCCATGTTGGGTATTGTTACTTGTGATGAACAACCTGAATCCCATTTGGCCATATAGAGTAATTCAACTAAACTGGGGTGATGCAGTCCAGATACTATGAATAGCATCTTGCTAATTCAGGACTCAGTATCGACTTCACCAATACAGGAAACCATAATAGATGAGAACAGACCCGAAGCACTTCACGAGGACTTCCTACCAATTACAGTTTTTAGATAGAGTGTCATCAATTCTTGGCACAGTATGCTTCTTGCCTGTAAAATATCCTCCAAATGTTCTAATTACTGGAACCACCCAGTAAACACACTTACGTATTTTAACGTTCAAATAACGTTATCTCTCAGTGTAAATCACGTACCTCACTACGTAGAATATCATTGAAATGTAAGGGTTATTTTAAGTTATTTGACGTAGATTTACGTAAATGAACGTACCTTAAACGTTATGTAAACGTTATTCTAGGTTTATTTAGGTAAATTACTTAAAATAACCTAACCTAAATTATTACCTTTAGAAGGTTATATAAACTTTATTTTAAAAAAAAATTTAAAAAAAAAGGTTTTACATGAACGTATCAGATTTATATCCATGTTTATTTCTCCACACGCCTGGCAAGGGATTGAACTGGGGACCTGAGTATTACAATGCTACGGCCCAACTGACTGAGCTATCGAGACAACTGAGTGAAGGGCCGCAGCCAGGCAGTCATATTGCTAATATTAGATAAGGGTCTCTCAATTTCTGCAATAATAGGGACCTTTAGCAAACCCGACGTAGCTCATTTAACCCAGACGTATCCTATCCTTTCAGCACTGCTACGCCTGCGTTTTATGAGCTCTTACATGGTTGCTAAAGGTCCCTAATTATAAAGACTATCATTGCAGCCAGTTTCTGAATAATCCTAGCATTACTTCACATGTACTTGGGGGTACATATGGTGACTGGGGTTTATCCTTATCAAAAAACATGTGCATTAATTCCCCACTAGCCTTGACTGGGCTTGAACTGGGGACCTAAGTATTACAGTGCTATGGTCCAACTGACTGAGCTATCGAGACAGCTGAGAGAAGGGCCGCAGCCAGGCAGTCATATTACTGATAATTATTAGATTATCATTATTATAGTGAGACCCGAACCCACATCCGGAATCCTAGATCATTACTCAATGAATCCCACCTTGACATGATAGGTGGTTCGTTTTTTATATTATCTGTTTAACCCATGTAACTCAAGCATAACTCCTCAGGCCTGTAACTAGGGACCTTTAGCAAACCCGACGTAGCTCATTAAAACCAACACAGCCGAAGGCTGGTCAGCAGGTCCACAGGGCCAATACGGACCAAACCTGCCTGCTACGTCTGGCTTTAAGGGCATTTATGTGGTTGCTAAAGGTCCCTTCTAGCCCTCTTTGTGGGGTGGTTTGTTTTTTGAGAAGGTGGAACCTAACGTATCTGAGGGTCATGAGGACGAGGAGATTTCACATGCCTGGCTAGCACAGTTCATAGAGCGTTGCACTCCAGATACTAGTGTAACAGGTTCGATTCCCAGTGATGTATACAATATCTTCTAGTCTGAAGGAAGCAAGTTCAAGGCCCTGTAAAGCCCTGCATGCATGGAAATTCAAAGTATGCATCAGTGTTTTATATATTCATTATTGTTCTCAATAACGTTTAATACATTGATATTAGAAATCTTCTTCTAAATCTTTTAAATCCAATGCGTTGTTAAAGGACCACCATTGCAGTTTGTTAACAGAGTCTGTGCTTTTACAAAAGAAATGAATAGCTGGTTTCAGGATTCGAACCCATGATGCATCTAAATAACGTTCATCTAACGTTAAACTACGTTAAAAAGGTTACGTAAATTAACCTGTAAGTTACGTGATATAAACGTGTTTTAAACGTTGAATTACGTTGCTCTACGTCAAATAACCTAAATAAACCCTTACATTTCAACGTTATATTACGTAGTGAAATTACGTTCAAATAACGTAGTTGTGTTTACTGGGCATTGGATTCCTTTTTGTTTTTGATTAAGCAGTTTTCCTCAACTGTGGGATTTAGACATTGATTAGACCAACCTTCCAAGACTGTCTTTTCTCTAGATGCATGAGGACTGCACTGTAGAAAAATGCTTTTGAATATACAGAGAATCAATATAAATTTTACAGTGGATCATCATAATATATATGATATTATGGCGGGGCAGTGTAAAATCAATCAATTTTACTTTGAATATATCTAATCAAGTAGAGTGGAACACAATACATTTTACATTGAAACCTATATTATTTTACAGTGAAGCTATGTTTAAAAGATGTTTAGTTTTATCACACCAGGTGGCAGTTTTGGTTCATGAGGGGAAGTTCATAGATGCTATGAAGACCATTGTGATGGTGAAAAAACAAAATAAATACATACACAGCTGCAGGGTTTGCTCTGTGGCCATCCTAAAGTGATTCCTACTCATGGACTCACAGACTAATTCATAATGTTTAGGCCTAAAGTCTTGCCACTAAGATGATATTGCTGAATTGACTGATTGTTTAGGCACTCTGAATTCTGTTTGAATAACTACGGTGAACTTGAAACAACAGTGATCATCATTTCTATGGTGAAGGCCCAGCACCCAGTGGTGTCAATGAATCCCTGTTATTAGACCAGACTTATTTTATAGTGTGGCAGACTCTTCTTAGTTGTTATTGTCCCCTCGATTCAGCTGCATCTTATTCCTCCAGACTGTAGGGAAGATGTTATACAGAATAAGATCTATGGCATAAGAGGGACTGGCTAGACACAGGATTGCACATAAGTTATGGGTTGCTCTTTCTGATTATATTCATCTCTGGGATATCATGCACGATGACTTAACTGTCGGGCCCTATATCTAACATGAGACTAATAAGAATAATGTGGATCAACAAGGGAAAAGGGCCCTCTGTGCGGGATTTTTAGTACCAACTTTGGCCACCAGGGGGCTCCATATAGCCAAAAAGGATCAAAATAGAGCAAAAACTTATCTATACTACTTTTTCATGTAGAATATGATAGGCCAGGGTAGAAGATTCCACTTTTGGTGAAAACATTCCATATTTGGAATGGAAAAGAACGTTTTTGGGCCTAAATTGGTGTTTTTGCACATGTTGGTTGCCATGGAAACATGATTTTCATTCTAAATTGAAAATTTTTAAAGAAATATTAATAGAAGGCCCCACAATGATTTCAATGCTGAAAACAAAATGTAAATACCATTTTTAGATCAAAAGCTGTGACCAAATGTTTGAACAAGTTTGGATATTTGGTAATTAGCATAATTATGCTATTTAGATAGGAATATCTCTAAAACAAAGTAAGATAGAGCTTATTGGCATTGGAGATTGGACAGTGACCACACATATTCAGAGAGCCAGTACTCAAAAACTAGAGGTGGTACCTGCTAATAAAAGATATCACTGGAAAGCTGATGACATCAGTTTTATTATTGAGTTTTTGCCTTGGAGGACCCTTTTCCCTCGACTGTCCACAGATGCTTCATACCATATATTGATTAAGCATTGTGTGATGTATGAGTAAAATTATACTGAGATGGTTTTGTCAATTTAACTATGTAGATATTGAACATGTGTCCGCCCCATGTCATTAAACTCTGTGTAATGATTGTAAAATAGTCCAGGGGTGTCAGATATCATCCCATTAATTAGCACCCACTGATGACTGCCCTTTGTACATGATAATTATGTGCTGTCAGGTGGTAGTGAGTACATAGAACTCACACACTAATGAAACGTCTTTCATAAGCATTTCTGAAATTCACACGATACTTACCTCATTGCTGTAGCCTTTTATGTAGTGAGCCAATTACAGTGATAACACTTGACAACTACTGTGATAGGTTTAGGTTTAATAAATATGATGAACGATATCAGTTTTGATTAAAAGAAAGTGAAAATTGTAGAAATGTTATAAATGAGTTTTGACAGCGCTTCTAATCATTGCCTAGAACTAAATATGCCTTTTTAATTTATTGCTCCATATTCATTGAGGGCAGAAAGGAGGCCTTATTTATTCCTGGAGTTATCAGTACAATTTTATGATGCCCTTACAGGAGCAGTAATTATATAGTCATAATAATTGGTTTTAGTTTGTAAAGATTGTCAATTAAGCTAGTCATCTAAGGTTTCCTCCTCAGTGTAAATGATGCACACTCTGCCATCATCTGTTCGGCTTAATCCTTGTTCTCCTACACTTCAGACAAAAACATTATTTTACCCTTTTCATAAATTAAGCGGACCATCTACAGAGGCTAAATGGGCTCCAACCGCCTTATTGGTACATCACAATTCCATAATTATCAAGTCATCCGAGCAGAGGCCATTAGACCCATTTGAGCTTAAGGTTGATCGCTACACATTGAATATAGACCACTGCGCAGCTCTCTGTGCATATATCTTAAACCTGTCGGAATGATCTAATATTGGGGGACTTGATATACATACATGCACACTAAGCCATATTCAAAAATCGGAAAATTCTAAGCAAAATTGAGCATTTTATTGGGATTTAAATATTTGATATAATATTTGGAGCCCGTGATATTTGATATGTTTAACGTAAATTAGAATATTTGAATTATCTACTAATAAATCATTATTGAGAGTGATATAGATCTCATCACTGTGCTTCAAGCAACCAAGGGCATAAAATATATACACTTTTGGGCCCGCTCCTCAGCCTTTAACCCATTATTTTGGCCTTTAAATATCAGATTTAGACAGTTTGTGTCTTATTTTTCAACTTTAAAGGCCCAAAAACCTAGAATTATGTGTGGGATCCCTATCAAAATTCCCTTTTTATGTTAGCAAATGATCTAAACATTTTTTTAAGAAAGTAAAAAAAAAAGTCTATGGATTTTTCGCTATTTTTTTAGATTTTGTCGACAAATTTGTGCTAAAATCACCACTTTTTTCACAAAAGGGTTGTTTTTGGACTATAATTGTATTTTGACCATTTAAGGACACAATATAGGATTACACATTTAAAATATAACATTGATGTGGGCAGCAGTTCACTAAGAAAGAAAATCGTAAAAATTTCATATTTTTTTGTATTTTTTGCCAAAAATAGAAAATACTTCTGTCTTGTTTTCAAAAATCTGTAGTAAAGAAAATAGCTTTGGACACCCCCCCCCCCAATTTTTTTCCCATTTTCCATCTCTTAATGATCTAAACCACCATGAGGCAAAAGATTAGGAAATTCTATGGATGAAAAGTTAAGAGTAGCGATCAACCTTAAGGCAAATGTATACTATAAATGCCCAATCTAGGCTCGGGAGACAATCACTGCATGCAATCATAGAGCCTCATGGACCTACTCAATTTGGCATCACTACTACAATGTACAGCTGGGGACAGGGGAGGGTCCCAGCATGAGGATGTCTGGTGAGGAAAAGTGAACTTAATCATACGTCTTAAGAATTTTCATAATGATATTTATTCCACCACATCCAATACCATCGCATTTTACAATAACCTGGTCTAGAGAGAGATGTTAAATTGATTATCCTCTATGTTCCTGATACATTTTGGTTAATAGCCATAGCCATATTAATATCATATACGGTACATTGCACCAGCCCTCTGATTTCATGAAAGAGTAACAATGTCATACAAGTCACCAACACTCATCAGTCTACATATATTCCTAATCTTATCACAGCTCTCTGACCTTAAATGAAATACCGCTATACCTCTGTGTACAAATACAGAGTTAATCATTGAACGGAAGACATATTACCATTGCTTGTACATATTGTTCTGTTTTTCAACTTTTCAAGATCGCAGTGAAAACAGTGACCTAGTTTGAATAAAAAAATTCTCACAATCTTACAATCTTACACCTTGTATACATGAGCAGGAAAATAGAGAAACCTCACGTTGCAAATGATTTTCTCAAAGCCCACAGTTAGCTATCTCTGAGAAGGTCCTACACACGATACAGCGGATCTCTATCAAATATTATATCATTATTAGTAATGGACAGACTGATATCTACATACTGTGAAATAGGCATGATTGAGACTTGAGGGAGAAAGTAATGATACTGTAACTAGTCATGTGATGTGTGAAGCGTTGTCCTAATGGATTCACGTGCACATAACTAGTGCAATGGCAAATATAAGTAAGGCATGCAAGATGTTACTGACTTGTGTTCTGAGTTAGACATTAGTGTGTCTTAGCTGCCTGCCTGCTTTATGGCTCTTTGGTGTCTCCACCTAGGGTCAAGTGTGGGTATCTAGGACACTGCCATACACTGTTCAGTGTGGTAGAGGAGCATTCTGCAACAAGAGATGGCACCACCTATCGAGGTTAATCTCTACACACAAAAAAATGAGCTAACAAAACTTAGCCAAGAGTTAGCCGAAACGCCTAACTTGCTAACCCATGTTGGGGATTTTGCCGTGCCCAAACCCCCCAACCTTTCTTAGCAGTTTATGCCTAACCATTAGGAAAGTTTCTAAGTTGCCTTGGCTTGCCTGATTATCGCTAGCTTTCCTTAGACTTTTTCCTTAACTATATTATTTGGTATTTTGGTTAGAATAGGGGCTGTAATTGGAATTTCATATAAACAGATTACTATTAAATTTACAGAAATGCCTGCACATGGGCTCTAAGTTTTGGTGGTTAAGTTTGGCCCCATAAATACCTCACCTATTAAGCGCACATCTGTAAGATGCTAACCTTTAGGCACCACCTACAACCTGTAGCTGGGTTCTAATCCACAAGTACAATATTTATACACAGGAATTTACTAAGCTCAAATCTATAGATCAAATTCATTGAATCAGTAGATACAATTAATTCAATTAAATTAGTGATAATTTAATATCACCTAACAGTAACTTACCACGATTAACCTGCCATACTATGTACAAACAAGTTGGTGGCAAAGGATTAAGTATATCTGAAACACTTTATTATCCAATTCCATCAACAAAATAATTTTGCATCTTTAAATGAATATAACTATTTCTGAAACGTGTCCACATTAATACACTGTAGTAACACAAAAGACAAAAGAGGCCTCAAACAGTTAACTAAAAATGTATATACAGTGTTTTACAGATATAGGGTGATATGGGTCAGTAGCTAGGGTCAATAGATTACTGTTTTACATCGATCCGATACATGTGGCTTTTAACTAGTTAACCAACACAAATAAATGACACATCATAAATCAAACATAGAAATTTTTCAACATCTAAAGTGTTCAACACTAAATGTTGAAGGAGCATCATCATCTTTTCATAATTTATCTTCAACATACTTTAGCAAGTTTATACAAAAGAGCAACTAAAGAGGCAACTTTGTGGCCTCAATGAGAGCTCTTTTGCATCTGCAACCCCATAGCTGCAGGGACAGCCTTATAGTTATATGAGCTGTCCGATTGCTATGTGACCGGCACTGTAGCTGTGAGAGTAGGCCTGTGGCTGTGTAGGTAGGCCCAGCTGTGTGCATAGGCCTGTAGCTGTGTATGTTGACCCACAGCTGTATGAATAGGCCTGTAGCTGTATCAGTAGGCATGTAGCTGTGTAGATAGACCTACAACTGTGTTAATAGGCCTGTAACCCCATTGGTAGGCCTGTAGCAGTGTATGTTAACCGATAGGTGCATCGATTGGCCTGTAACTATGTAGGTAGGCCTACAGCTGTGTTGATGGGCCTGTAGCTGCATCAGTAGGCCTGTAGCTAAGTAGGTAGGCCTGTACAGCCAAGTGAATAGGCCTGTATCTGCATCAGTATGCCTGTACCTGTGTGAGTAGGCCTGTAGCTCTATCAGTAGGCCTATAGCTATGTATGTATGACAGCCTTCAAGAGTTCATTTGATGTACACCGCTTGGATCCGATTGAAACAGAAAGTAGAATGAAAAAATTGCAGTTAATTGGTATTTGTAAATAAAAAAGGATCATTTCCCATCCTTTTTTACCATTCATTTATCTATCAACCTGTTGTTTTTTTTCGGGCCAAAGATTTTAATTTCTTTTTCCAACCAAATTGGCCATTTTAATGAAAAGACACAATCTGTTTGAGATGTTGCATTTTTGATAAGTGGCCCATATTTTGCAAGAGGACCACTTTTGGTAGGGGTCAATTTCAAAGGATGTCAGGGTCCTATAACTTTGGTAGGCCTATACAAATGCATTGAATATCAATGCTGCCGAGAAGATACCTGTCACAAGGTTTGACAGGGGCCAATGAGACACTTTCCCTGAGGATCAATTGACAAGGCTGTCATGCGGGCTGCTAATCTGCTGTAAATTTCCACCCAGGATGCTATAAATTGCCATATGTATTCCATCCCCATGCTAAAGGGTACTTGCCACAAGTTGGCATCCATCAGCTTGACAGTAAAAGTAAGTTTTCTTTGGTTTATTTTCGAAATCGTGAAATTCAAACAAAAATAATTGTGAAAAAAAATTCTTGAAAAAACGTTGACATTTTTCATGTGAGCCTCCTGGGCCACCATGTACAAGGGGTTTGTGATTTTATTTAAAACATGAAATTCACCAAAAGAAAACTGGAAAAAAATTCTTGAAAAAAACACTTTACTCAAGGGGTGGGTGATGTTTTATTTCAAAAGCATGAAATTCAACAACAAAAAATTCAAGAAATTGTTTTCATGTGAGCCTCCTGTGCCACCATACTCAAAGGGTGGGTGATTAAACAACAACAGGGAAACCGGGAGCTTACATCCTAACATCTGCTGGGAGAATGATATTTCACGACATTACCGAGTCTATTTGCGATAGGCTAAGGCATTCCCGCCATGCAGTATAGTAGGTCAGACGAACGCTGTCTCCACAATTTTCCCGCGCCAGCATCTCCGGCAGCGGAGCTGCTGGTTTCTTTTCAAAAACATGAAATTCAGGCCCCCCCAAAAAAACTGAAAAATTGAAAAGAAAAAAAGAAAAAAGAATCTTTGAATTTTCTTTTTCATGTGAGCCTCCTGGACCACCATACTCAGAGGTGGTGATCTTTTTCTGAAAACATGAAATTCACAAAAAGAATCACGGTGAAACAAACTTCTTACAAAAATTAGGAATTTTCTTTTTTAGGTGAGCCTCCTGGGCCACCATACTGAAGGGGTGTGTGATTTTTTTTTATCAAACATGAAATTCACCAAAACATAAACTGGAAAAAAAATTCTTGAAAAAAACTTTTTTCATGTTAGCCTTCTGGGCCACTATACTCAAGGGGTGGGTGATGTTGTATTTTGAAATGATGAAATTCACCAAAAAAATACTTTTAAAAAATTTCTTGAATTTATTTATGTGAGCCTCCTGGGCCACCATACTAAAGGGGTAGGTGATAATATGTGTCCTAGGCCACCATACACAAGGGTGGGTGATTTCTTTTCAAAAACATGAAATTTAGCCCCCCAAAAAACTGAAAAATAAAAAAAAAAGGTAAAAAATCTTTGAATTTTCTTTTTTATGTGAGCCTCTTGGACCACCATACTCAGGGGTGGTGATCTTTTTTTGAAAACATGAAATTCACAAAACTAATAACTGAAACAAATTTCAACAAAAAATAAATAAATAAAATTTCAAGAATTTTTTTTATGTGAGCCTCCTGGGCCATCATACTCGAGGTGTGGGTGATTTCTTTTCAAAAACATGAAATTCAGCCCCCCCCCCCCCCAAAAAAAAGAAAAACTGAATTTTTTTTATTTTGAATTAATTTTTTTAGGTGAGCCTCCTGGGCCACCATACAGAAGGGGTGGGTGATAATAGAGTATTTTGTAATTGTCATCATTTTACTACAAAATAAAGCTAAAAAAAGTATAATGGATATAAATTGTAGTATAATATGAATCACAGACACCCATACATCCATTATACATGAAAGACAATAGTGGATGTCAAACCATATCACAGATTAGATTGGATATAAATTCAGTACCTACCTCATTTCTGTCCTGTCTGCCATGCTTGCCAGGAAGTTGCTGGTTCCTCTGAGGGGTACCACCAAATTGACCTTGCCTTGCTGTGGTCTAGGGGTTAGATATTCTGCTTAACACGTTAGCCAATTTTTGGCTAAGCATTAGCCAAAAGCACTAACCAAGAAAAACTAGCCATTTCCCCCAAGATACATTAGAAATACCAACTTCGTTTTTTTTCTGTGTATATGGATACGCCCATCATTGTCATTCGATGGTCCATGAACTGTTTAATAATCTTGAGTTCCTCTCACCGCCATTATTTACACCTTATATTTACTCATAGGCACAGTATCTGCCTTTCAGGGATTACTTGTCTTTTGGTGATACAATTAATAGGGAAGTAACTGTAGTTGTTTGAATCTCTCCACGCCCTCTGACAGGCTCATTCAAACCATGATTAACATTATCATTCACAGAAGGGGTCCCACTATGACCTCTGTGTTACAGAAGTTATAGGGTGTTCAGAGCGGCCTGCCATGGCACAGACACCCAGCAGTTTTGCCCTCTATTTACACTGATGTCTCATTTATGGCTAATTGACACCAAAAAACACAGTTATGTTCACACTATCTGAAAGCTAAGGTTTCATTCTACACGATGTGTGGTTTCTGCAAAGATTTGTACATTTCCACTTGTGGTTTTATATGAGTGAGTAAGTAGAAAGTGGGGAGTGTGTGCTCCCTGTGCAGGCCCATATTTTGGCACTAGTAATTGATAGCTGCCCAGCAACTGCCCTGTACTAGAATAGATTTCTGGGAGAGGGTATTTGTGCAGTCAATTCCTAAATGATTGGATTGTAATGCTAAGATATAGCCCTACATTTACATATATCCCACATGTTATATGGACTACCAGATCCAGATCTACAGCAAAATATTTCCTAAAAGTCATGGAATCACCTTTAAAATAGAAGGGCATAAAGATGTGGGATCATACATTTAATTCCAATATTTGTTTACTATCTCCTGTCTGAAGAACAAAGTGATTGGAAAGGAAATGGCCCCCATATTTACACTTATGTGGATCTACCTTTTCTTAGGAGTAGTACATTCCCTATGTAAGTCACCCTCCACTGCACCTGGATCCCTGCCACTCACACTGTAGCAGGGGAGTGCTATTTCAGGACCAATCCACTGCATGGTTAGACAGGGCTCTCTTGTCCTCCCAAAACACCTTACTTTTTGCAAAGAAAACCCAATTTAACTATGTTCTAGTGGTGGTAGATTCACAATTCTTTCAGAATTCTCTTAGTTAAGATCCTGTCTATCTATCCTGTACAAAAAACGCAACTTTTCTGCACTCAATAAAAATGGCCTGAACACCCTAGAAGTTAGCCCTTTAGCGTGGTCCAGATTCTAAATAAGTGTCCTTGGAGAGGATCTGATTCACTGGCGCTTGCTAAAATCCCTTGCCACACTATAGCCTATCAAATTCAGTGATGTTTGAGGAGTTGCAATTTGCTTATATAGAACTATGGAGTCCCTGGATTTCTGTGTGTGAGTCACTTAGATTGCTGCAGAGGGCAGCACTTGTATGGCAGCATACAACAGTAGAGTATGAAAAAGTATCTTCAGTTTCTTACTAAAAGACTAGTAAATGATTTACCAGTTTTAGTTCTAACCATCACCCTTTTCCGGACCTAATGGAAATTGACTGCCACCGCTCTTGATATTTGTGCTGTAGTGATTATCCTATCTGTGATAGAGAAACCCCCCTTCCCACAACCCGATTCGTGTTGAGGTATATGCCTTTCGCATTTCATGGTATTGATCTGTTCTTACCACCGTATAAAGAGAGTGGTAACTCATAATTAATTACATCCACTCTTCTCTTCCTGCTTCCTCTATACTTCTAATAGTATGCATATGTAGCGCATGGGGAATGAACGAATATTCCCTAGGTATTGTGGTATGTGTAGCATTGCTACCCCTTACTTCACCTCGTAGATATGATCTCCATCAAAACCCTTTTCCTTGGCGTTTATCAACTGACCCTACTATCTACAGGATGCTATCATACATGTATGCATCAATGTATGTATAATGTGTTTTTACTTTCAACCAAGACAATATATTCATGGGTTAGAATTAGGAGGGTCTTTTTCATAGTTTTACCTAATCAGCCTATTAGGCCTAGTGTATTTTTAATTTAAAGAGGAGTAATTAAACCAACAACCATGATGCAGGGAATAATGATTATGTCGAAGACCTGAGCACACAGACACCTAGTTCAAAATGTGCCTACCAGGTGACAGCAGTGGGTAGTGTGTATCACTGTCGGTATATCACCATCACATACAAAAATAGACACAGCGAATGCGAGAAAATGATTTCACTGAAGGTCTACATTTAAGGACCTACTGATGAAGATGTTTGGTATATGACACGGAATGTCTGATAAGCCTATAGGTGGCTGAACAGGTCAGCCTAAGGAGAAAACAGTCCCATGCAGAGAATACAGTGCCCCCTCCTACCACATTCCCCTCCTACCCCAGACCCCCTACCCCAGACCCCCTACCCCAGACCCCCTACCCCAGGCCCCTCCTGCCAAAACTCGGGTGGTGGAGTCCCAGCGTATACCTATATAAATTGTACCCGTACAATAGCAATGTGTGGATTTGATATGAAAAAAATTAAACATATTCCCCAGGTGAAAACAACGATAGTGTTATACTTTGCCCTCAGCAAGACATATAAGGACCCCGTTTATTACCATTGACACCATTTAACAACAATTTATTTTTAAAAAAGAACTGGTAGTCTCTACAGGCTAAGGAGACGAACAGAGAAGTGAGAAAAAGGAAGTTAACTCCCCTCTGGTGCATATTCTATTGGTGAATATATCACTGTAATACAAAACACCACTACACTGAAAATCCATAGATTGAAAGGGTTAGTCAGTTCAGACTATCCTAGGTTGGTCATATGAGTGTTAGTCATAATGGCAAAGTTATATTCAAAAATGACTGAGGGGTCAGTCAGTAGTGGCTAACCTAGGTTCATCATTGGTGTGTTGTATTTGTATACCACTAGTTGGGGCCACCTGTCATGACCACTCGGTGGCTCCCCCTGGAAATAAAAAGACTAAGGTGGGTTGGTCAGTCCTGACCAACCTGACAATAATAACTGACCTATGTTGGGCGTATAGGGATCCAAAAAATGACTAACTAGGTTAGGCACTAGTGACTGAGAGGTTGGGCGTATAGGGAGCCTAGGAATATCAGTGTACGGTAGTCCAACAACATAATAAGAGCAATGGGAAATATATAAAACATGGCTTCAACGCTGAAACGTACATTTCAGTGAAACCGGGTTGACAAAAAATTTTGAAACTCCCCGGAATTCTCTGTGTGTTAAAAAAAACAGTAACGGGAAAATATCAACCCCTAATAAATAACACTTGCCTTCTGTAGCTAAGAACTAGTTCCTATACATGGACCATAAGTCTGCTGTCATAAGCCCAATACAACCTATTAGACCAATACCAATACCATAGTGAATACATTAAAGCCCAGATGTCATGAAACCAACAATTATCAGGTCAAGGAGTGACCTGCATCATCACTTTTTAGATTTTGATCACCTAATTATAGAGCCACCTTTTTATTGCAACTTTTTTTGCTGTGTGAACTAGTTGAAAAACATACGCCCAGTAAAATAGTGCCTTACTCTCCTGCCATTTTTCTGATATTAATAGTTGGCTTGCACAACCTTGCCCTGTTTTTCCGGGTGCATTTAGTGGAATGATTAGTTATTTGAATTTGATAGTTGATAATTAAGCAAGGCATCAAACCAATCCTTTCAGTCTCATGATTGCTGTTGAATGTTTCTCTGATCTATCAGAGAAATATCTAGTGGCCCCCTTGTATAAATCATGCCATTGCCATACTGTAGTCGCAATGTAACCCACAGAAACAGGAGAAATTATATTGATTGATATTAATTTTGGCTATATCTAGTTCACAATACTTTTAGATATTGGGGTTTTCTTAGCCATATACCACTTGCATATTGGCTATATTCCCCCGCATATTTGGTATATTCTCAAGTATTATAACCTAAATGGGCCTTAAGTGGGAAAATAATCAGAGAAATGCAGCATTGAACCTATGTGATGTGGGAAAGTTCAATTGCTACCTCATTCCTGTTAAAGATCTCTCTCACATATCTCCGAAACTTCTCACTCTTCCAAGCATATATCATAGGGTTCAGCCATGTATTTACCCGCCATATGAACGTAGTTATTCTGAAGGCTATTTCACGGTCTTGTTTCCCCAGATTCACATACTGTAGGATAATTGGGGTGACCACAACAACCAGAGTGCAGAGAAGATAAACAGAAATGACATTGAACATGACCTTGGTGATCCTAAAGTCTCCCTGTGTTGGCTGTGCCTGAGCTCCTGCTTCTGCAATAAGCATGTTCCTCTGCCGCAGAGCAACCAGGCCCACTTTGATGTAGCATCCAACGGTGACTGGCACAAAGATGAGGATGGGGTAGAAGACTAGTTGTGTCGAGATGCCTTGGAGGGAGAAACTAGGGTGACATGCACGAGCGATGGTGCCCATGTCATACGCATCTTTGTAGCCAAGGCTGACTGCAACCAGGATGTAGAGACTGCTGGAGACCCAGATACTACGGCAGATGTTGAAGGCTCTGCGGACCGGCATCTTGGTGTGGTACTGCAGAGGGTAGACAATGAAGATCAGACGGTCTACAGCAATAACACACAGGGTAACTGTGTTGATCATTGCAGAGACAAGTATTAAGTACAGTGATAGACAACAGTTGATAGTCCAGCCCCATGTATGAGACAGATACTTCGAGGCTATGGTGAACGGTGAAACTATTACACCTAACAGATCTCCAAGTGTGAGACTGCCAATAAAGATATTACTGGAGATCTCCAGCATGTCATATCTGTGCATGTATATGATCACGATTGTGCATCCATTGGTTATCAACGCGAGAACTCTGTCAAGGCAGAGCAATGTGGTGAATATAACAGATATTGCATCTTTTGCCCAGGAGGTTTCATTCTCTTGAATATTTGTCAGATTGCTTGAGATGTTCATGCTGAGACTGCAAGATAATAAAAAGAAAACAGTTATTCTGAAACACAAACAATTGAAAGGAAAATGTTTTAATTGAAAAATTGAGAGCATTTCCCCATTTTATCAAGTATCAAAATTCTCATTTATTAAGTATCTAAAGTATTTCTTTGTTTCTAAATATTGTCCGATATACCTAGGTAGTGATCAGATCCTGCATCACTGGTCCCCTCCAGACACCAAATTGATCGAGTGGAAGGCCCAGGTTCAGTTCCTGGTGTCTCCAAAAATACAGTGATCCTAAGGCCTATGCAATTCAGCTTGGGACTGGCAATTTTACAACAACTGGGAAAGTTGATGGACTTGATGGAGATGGGAACAAAGAAAAAGTGAAATTCGCAAATTGGACACCTTCTTAGCAAAAAAAGCATACATTTGCTTTACTATACTCAAAGGGGTCCGGCATGATTAATTTTAACCAATCTAGGGGGGACCTCTCTTGTGGTTGGAGACACTTGCACAAACATCAACACACCCATGTTGTTAAATAATGACCACTCACTTACTGAATCTCTAGCCATGTAATCCTAGAGTATGGCCAAGAGTACACTGATTGGCCACTGGTGTGGGATCACAGAGCTCAAATCCAAAATGGCTCTCTATACCCCAAATCAGCCATTTGACCTTAGTAAGCCATGTGACAACAGCTGGGGAAATGACAGATTTGGCTTAGGTTGCAGCACACTTATTGAGGAAGAGAGAGTGGGTGAGAGTGAGAGTGTGAGTGAGAGTAAGAGACAGACAGAGAGAGAGAGAGAGAGAGAGATGAGAAGTGAGAGGGAGAGAGAGAGAGATGAGAAGTGAGAGGAAGAGGGAGAGGGAGAGAGAGAGAGAGAGGGAGCGAGAGAGAGGGAGAGAGAGAGAGAGAGAGAGAGAGAGAGAGAGAGAGATTGAGTGACGGAGAGGGAATGAGAGAGAATTGGTGAGATACAGAGTGAGACAGGGAGACAGAGATGTAGGTAATCAATCTAATACTCAAAATGATTTATATTCTGTATTGTTGTCACATGAGGATGATTTGTTTTAAAACCCATTACGTAGGATTGGGCAGGTAAACAACGCTGTTTATAGGCTATGCCAAAATCATGATACAATTTATAAAAACTTGGGAACTCCAGATGGAATTAGAGTGAGTATTGGGCTAGAAAATGAAAGGGGTGATTATCTAGGGCTATTGATATTGTACAATTTCGACTTTATGCCTATAGAGACAACACTGTACTGTAGACATACTTTATTTTGCGCTATAAATATTTTCGCGACAATATGTAAAGAGCGAATATTTATCCATCATAGTCACAGTACTACCATGGTCCAAAATCTGTGAATTTAAATACAAGTGAAACTGTAGTTTTAAGCAAATTTGCAAAAATATATGTGATCGAAAATATCTACATTTACAGTATGCATAGCACTCTCTTAAGAAAAGATCCAGCTTAATATGAAGGTCCCGTGTTTAGGTGGGACAACGGTGTGTGTGTGTGTGTGTGTGTGAGGGAAAAGAAGACCTGGTCCCAAAAGTGAAAAGACTCAAGGTAATGAAGAAACATTAACTCTAGGGAAAAAACAACATTGGGGTAGTAAGGATTATCCAACTGGTGTATAAAACTACCACGAGTAATATATACAGCTTGATAATTATAGTAATATATACATGTGGGCTATGTAATATGACATATCAGAGGACATGGTAAACACCTAACCTAATAAAGGCTCTCCTCACATTAATGATATCAAATGTAATTATTGCTCACGTATCCCTATGTCGTATTATATGTGTCTAAGGTGTACCATGGGAGGTTTGATCACTTTGCACTTTACTCAAATCTAAACGTATGTATCTTTATATGTATACAGAGGGTCAGTTTCTATAATGCATGGAGTCGTACTTACCTTTCAGTTTGAAGCGTACAGCACGTTAGTAGCAGCTGGAGGAGCAGGTAGGAGTCACTTAGTGAGTAACTTGACTACTTGACAAAAGACTACTTGACAAAAACCACTTATATAGTGAAAGACCACTTGACAAAAACCACTTATATGGTGAAAGACCACTTGACAAAAGCCACTTATATGGTGAAAGACCACTTGACAAAAACAGAGGTAGATGATTCAATGTCCCTGGCAATGTTCCTCCGTTTGGTGGTATTTGTCAGATTTAAAACACAGTTCCCAAACTATTAGAAAATGGTGAGACAGGATTACAAAATAACTTAATTCAGAGGACCCAGTTCAATCTGAGAGTATAATTCAAGGTGGTCTGTTATCAAGTGAAGCTGCTCAATGTATATAAAGTAGGCTGTCTTATGCGGCTGGGGACGGACTTCACAGATCTGTATAGAATCCCAATAGGCCACTCAACAAAATAAAGTGCTTTTGTACCAAATTCCCCGCCCCCATGATATATGTACTCTCCCGAACAGATGAAAGCATGCTGCTTTTTCCTTGTGAAAAGCCTATACTCTCCTGCCATTTAGATTATCCCCCCAGCAAGTTTTATAAAAGGGGGCAGGAAATGTGCCCTCTTCATATTTACTTAGTGATGAGAAACAAGTTACTTCAAATCTGAGTGACCTGGGTAGCATGTAGCAGGTGTAACGTGTGTGCCTCTGATTGGTTTGATTCTTATGAGCTGCTCAAAGGTGGCTTGCATGCTCAGTGCTTGTAAGGTCCAATTGGTCAGTTTTGATTGTCCTCATGAATATGCAACATCTGCGCTTAGTGATGCAGCGTGCATATGAATGAGGGGGTTGGGTCAGCTGAATAAGACAGCAACTGACAAAACAGGAAACATTACCCGAGTCAATTCCTGGAGAGTTATATGAAGAAGGCACATTTCCTGTGACTTTTTTCCTGAGTTTAAAAAAAGGTTAAAGAAATAATTTGACCTACCTACTCTATATAAGCATGTAACTCGAAATACATCTTACATTTCATACCTTGCATAGGACCAGTCTTCAAGACCTGCAGCATGCCTTGATGAAGACCCATTCACTGCTTTGCGATACTATAAACTACGAGATGTTTGACAATAGAGGGCGTGGTTCCCAAAAGTGATTGTGCTGTACTCCGTTAACCCTTTAAGGACGGATGTCACTAAAAGATGACATTTATTGGCACAATGCACCAATGCAGCCCCGGCGAGTAACTCGCCAGTGCTACATTGGTGCATCATGCCAACCCTTCAAAAGCGGCTCAACCCGTAGGGTCAGCATGATGCTTGAATGCAGCACTGGCGATTTGAAACTCATCAAGAACATATCTATCAGGTCATAGTAGAACAGCCAGTATGGGGTGCTAATTGAATTATGTCTTACCTCGTGTGACATCACAGTGGGCTGATGTAGTTAGTATTTAGCCATTCTGTATATTGACCTACTGTTATAGTTTTCAATAAATGACTAATGAATGGAGCTCAATCCTGATATAAGTAACATCTACTGATTAATCACTTGCATAACATCAATTGTTCAATAATTACTTCCCTCACTAATTGCTGTTTGCTTTGACAAAACATGCTCATCATACGCAGGCAATATGATCGTCAATAGGCGGAATATGATGCAACATTGATAATTGGAAGTAATTGGGCTGTAAATTGATATTTATTTGTAACGTTCAATTTGGAATCGTGCATGGCCAATAAATTGCACACAGATGCCCCCTACAACCAGCGTCCGGAACTAAACAATTGACGTAACCAAACAGAAATCACTTACTACCGTTGTTGTGACACAAGAGGTACCTGTAATTTCATGTTAAATATTGTTAGCCATGTCCTGTGTTTTTATCCTCTTTCTGTGTTACACAAACCGTTGTCCCACCTTAAAATAGGACCTTCATATCACATTAGGGCAGAGCACTACACATGCACCGTTGCCTTGATTGACACACATCCTAAATCCTTGAGTATCAATAGCTAGAAGTCGTCTCTCTTCCATCCTCTAGCCCCAGTTCCATCTGAAGTCCTATCAGTTTTTATACAATTCAGTTTTTGGTGTAGCTTATAAACAACATTGTGGGCCTGTTCAACATTGCCTGTGAGACCTTTATATGAATCATCAAAATCAACCCATCATTATTATTAGTTTATTCAGATACGCAATAGTCCCTACCGGACGGTCTTCCGCGCACCATACTGATTACAATCCTCGTTCAGGTGTGATGGCTATGTTTGATGTTTGACAAAAATGCTATTGACAGTTCGAACAGTCAATAGTGGAAAATATTTCTGTTATTGACAGTTCACACTGTCAACCATGGAAATAATTCCTGTTATTGACAATTCCTCATGCGAACTGTCAATAGTGGAAAAGTGCTTTTTTGGCAAATTGTGTGTTTTTTTTCCAACAAAATCGGTTTTGTACCCGAAATCGGTTTGCACCCAAAATCGGCTTTGTACTCAAAATCGGGTTTGTACCCAAAATCGGGTTTGTTCCCAAAATCGGTTTTGCCCCCAAAATAGGTTTGCACCCGAAATCGGTTTTGCCCCCAAAATTGGTTTCGCCCCCAAAATAGTTTTTTGCACTAAAAATGGGCTTTTCCACCAAAATTGGGCTTTTCCTCCAAAATCGAGTCTGAACTGTCAATAAGAGGAAAGTTTCCCACTATTGACAGTTTGAACTGTCAATAGCTAAATCAAGGTGGGCCAGCTATTGACAGTGCAAACTGTCAATAGTAGAAATCAATCTTCTTATTGACAGTTCTGACTGTCAATTACAGAATAGAATTCCCTTATTGACAGTTCCAACTGTCAATACCAAGATATAATTCCCTTATTGACAGTTCACACCGGCCAATAAGAGATCAATTTTCTCTTATTGACAGTTCCTTTTTGGATATAATTATAGTATAATCAGTAGCCTACTGGATGTTGAGAAGTAAAATCTGTTGTATTCAATGTGATTCTTAGCTCCCTCAGTGGACTTGTCTGTTTATGATCATCTGCTTATGATTACTAACATACTTTATAGAAAGACTTATCTATCCCATGTTTCAATTGAAATCCACGTTGCCAGATAGCCTTGTATAGTATAGCCGTATGAGTACCTGGTAAAAATCGATAAAATACCACATGTGTATGTAACAACTGTTTAAACTTTATTTTTAATAACCGATCTTCCCAAACTGTTCTATGTTTGACCAGATGTGATATGCACGTGGCAGTTAGCTGCTAACTTAGGAAGTGGTTATCTTTTAGAACAGGGGGAGGGTTTGGGGAACTGGGGGGTAAATTATTTTAGACTCCTTGACACGGGGTGACCAAAACAAATGGCACTTATTTTTAGCGAAAAAGACATCGCTATAGCTCAAAGTGGTCAATAGCGATCAATTTAAACCTTGGCAGGGGGGAGGTTTGAAAAAATGTGGACCCCTCTCCTGCAGGGGGCGGGCAAAAAAAATATTTCAGGTTGCTAGGTTCCTCTCTCACACCACCAACCTCCCTGTTGTTAACAACTGACTGATCTCTTAAAAGTGCCCTACACAGATAATCTAAAACCCCGGCACTTAGTCTGTAGTGGCTATCCCAGGTTGATTATGATAAAATTGGTCAGGCATGACTGAGTGCTATTCAAGAATGACAGAGGCAAAAATAACATACGACTAATGGCTTACTCAAAAGGACTTAGCCTAAAATAGAAACACTAAGGAAGTTGAAATTGAATGTGAAGTAATTTTGCTGTGTTGGTCAGTATTGACCAACTTGAAAATATTAACTAATCTAGGGTGGTCGTATAGGGAGGCAAAGAATGACTAACTTGGTAAGGCACTATAGTGACTGAGAGATTGATCTATATCTATATAGGTGTCGGTGTCTGGACACAGCCGGAGCTGCTTGCAAGTCTTGTTCTTCCCGGTCTTAGGGTCCTTCTCCTGGATCTCGACGTCCACCATTTGCCACGTTTCCACGGGGACAGTGCAACCAGTGATGCTCTTACGCATATTCTGCTTGAACTCATCCAGTGTGTTCGTACGCACTACTGCATCGGGTAGTCCTGGGAGGTGAGCAGCCCGTAGCTGGAGGGTGAAATTTTACATATTTAATGTATGTTAGTCATATAGCCATGCCACTTATAGGATAGGTCCAAGGTGACCTAATACATTCTACAATACTAAGTTTACTAGGATAAAGATACTTACAGTTCCCACACGCTTCCCAAACAGAGAAGCGGATACCCACAGGTTGCCCCCAGGTGGGGCATCAGCATCAGCGCTGGCGTCACCAGTATTGTCAACATCAGCGGCAGGACCGGGGGCAGTGACAGCTGTGCACTTGAGTTGCCGGTCGGGGGGGAACACCGGTATAGTGGGAGTCCCAGCCTCTCTGCCTCAGCCACTTGGTGTTGCCGGTCGCGGCACTTGGCGGTCTGTTTAAAATATAAGTAAATGATTATTTACTTGATTAAAGGGAAAGTAATACATGTTATAAGTGGGTCAAACAATATAGATCTATACATTAAATTAATTAAACATTACATTAAATCAATTAATACATTGTATCAAATTTTTCATTTACGGGGAAGCGTCCAACACTGTAACCCAAAAATCAATAATTTGAGCTGCTGTGGCCAAATAAGGCAAAACAGGCTAAAAGTAGCAATGTGATCTGATGGAGAGGATGTATAGGAAAGGGATAGACCATGAAATACCAGTCTGGCATGGCTTTTGGGTGCGAAATTTAAGAATATGAGGCAGAAATTTCCTAAATTTTCCAGACTTTTTTTGAAAATTAACCAATATCTGGTCTAAAATGCATGGGATCTTGACCAGACGCAACATATGGGTAAAGGGATATCTATTCTGTCCGAATCAATAGGTATGGGCTACCAGCAAACCATATTTCATGGGTTAGCACCATTTATCAATCGCCCCGCATTACTGCGTTGGACGCTTCCGCCGTGCGCGAAATTCAGACCCTGGGGAAAATCAAAATGGCGTTGGACGCTTCACCGGCGCCACTCGCACCAAACGAAAGCTAACATCAAAATCTATCTAAATTAGGCCTCTTAAAATGGAATTAAATGTATCGGTGGGTGCTAGGGTGTAAAATATATCATCTAACAGTAAAATTTCTTCCGATCCCTTACCTTTTTCGTTGGATTTCATCAAATATTTGCAGCAAAGTACTATCATTAGAGTTGCTCTGTGGAGGCTTTTGCGGCGGTCTGCTCTAATAATGGTACCAGGATGCGACGCACTTCCGCCCGGTTAACATTGGGCGCTGGCAGTGTTCCGGCGCTAAATTTTGGGTTACTGCGTTGGATGCTTCCGGGAAACAGAAATACCGTGTAGGCAACCCATAAGGTATGTAGCAATGCATATACTGGTGACAATCCATCAGAATGAACCAATAGTCGATGTAACATACAAGAAATTTAAATGTATACATAATTATTCACTTGAGAGGCGATAATGTGTTGAAGTGTCCAACACAGTAACCGGAGTTCCAATTTTCCTATTGGGACCTAGCGATGAGAATTATTAGAGGTGGCCTAGACATTTTTCAACAGAAGAACACCCATAAGGAGCCTAATGATTGGGGGTACAAAGGATATTTAGTGAATATTATTCTTAAAGCTATAGGCCCTAACATTACTGTGTTGGACGCTTCCTGGATATGAAGTTTCAACAGATAAAGGGTCTTGGTGAAAAATTCATATTCGATATCTATTTCAACTAAGGTGAATCATACTCATATAGTGTATAGCTACTAGTAAATGCTGTTTGGTGATGGTTTTTGATGTCTCAGTTGACATGAGGGCCTTGTAAAACATGGGTAATTAGGTAGAAATTATGGATATTAGACATTTTTTCAACTTTGGAGGCTCATAAATCAGCGAAAAATCATCATAAATGCAAAACCTCAATTTTTTCAGAAAGTCTATAGAATGCCCTCTCATGAAAAACCAACAAAGACCATACTGGTGTATGCATTTTTATTCTGTGGCTCTTGCAAAGCAGAAATTCCCCCAAAACCCAGGTCAGCATCTGTGGACAGTCGAGGGAAAAGGGTCCTCTAAGGTAAAAACTCAATAATAAAATTGAGGTCATACGCTTTCCAATGATATCTTTTATTATCAGGTGCCATCTCTAGTTTTGGAGTACTGGCTCTCTGAATATATGTGGTCACTGTCCAATCTTAAATGCCAATAAGCACTATCATACTTTGTTTAAGAGATATTCCTATCTAATTAGCATATTTATGCTCATTACCAAATATCCAAATTTTTTCAAACATTTGGTCACAACTTTTGATCTAAAAATGGTATTTATATTTCGTTTTCAGCATAGAAATTGTTGTGGGGCCTTCTACGAATCAATTTTTAGAATTTTTCGATTTTGGATGATAATCATGTTGCCATGGCAACCAACATGTGCAACAACATCAATTTAGGCCCAAAAACATTCTTTTCACATTCCAAATGTGGAAGGTTTTCATCATAAATGGAACTTTCTAAAGTAGCCTATTGTGTTCTACATCAAAAAGTAGTCTAGAACATTTTTTGTTATATTTTGATCCTGTTTAGCTACATGGAGCCCCCTGGTGGCCAAAGCTGGTACTAAAAATCCCGCACGGAGGTCCCTTTTCCCTTGTTGATTAAAAAATTCTTTTTTCGATCCGACCCATAGATAGGGAGCCAAAGAATATCAGTGTAGAATAAGGTAGAATCAGTGTAGAATAGGGATGTATGCAGAGGACAGAGGAGACAAAGGAGGAACACGAGGGAAAACTTAAGTGAATACATAGGATAATATAGAGGAAGACATCCAATGAATATCTATGGTGGTGAATTCCAGGTTTAAATCAAATTTGATAGGGAAAGTCCAGCGGATAAATCTAACTTGTTGGCTTCAAATTGACAAGCGTAATAACGAGGTGAGTGAATAATAGCTTATCAGTTAATAAAATATATTCGCTGGCTCCAAGCACTTTAATTGTTATAAAAGAATTAATTGCCACATGGTGACATTTCTTACTTAAATTATTATTAAGGCTGATCTGTTTTTGTCATATTTCAGCCCATCATGAAGTCTTCTTTAAGAAGGCAACACAGGAAAGCATTCCGATTCACACTAGGAACAATGTTCATTGCCCTTGGATCCTTCACGACATATTCCATTCTTAGTGTGTACTGTCCCTTCTCTACACATTGCAGATTTAAAACAGGGGATATATCACCCACTAAACTCTTGAAATACTTCCAGCCACCAATCAGTGCAGAGGAGCATGGCATCCTGAAAGAGCTACTCCAGGTGCTTGTAAGAGGTTTTAATAAGCACAACATCACCTTCTTCATGGGCGGTGGTACCTTGCTAGGCTCCTACCGACATCATGGGCCCATCCCCTGGGATGACGACATAGACATTTATATACCCACCGCCCAATTAGAGAAAGTGGGAATAGTTCTATCTCAATACAAGGATTATAAGTATTTTGATTATAATTCTCCATCGTACAAGTTTTACTCAAAGACTAGATCTACGGTGTTCTATAAAGACTTTTCCTATCCATACATTGACTTATTATTTTACTCTGAAGATGCTGAATACATCTGGGAAACACAGTTTCATTGGCTTCCTAGGAAGTATAAGAAATCTTACATATTTCCCCTTACCACAAGGCCATATTGGGGTCTAACTTTGCCATCACCAAGGGATGCACTTGGATATCTTAGAGCAGTATACGACTTAGATGAGTGCAAGAATAGGGTATTCAGCCACAAGGAGGAGAGATGGATCCCATGCTGCTCTAGATTCAGCACCGAGTGCAATAAGCTATACCATGCACATCCATTTGTTTTCCGCAATGACACACAGAGCGGGCCTTTGGTGAATGAGTCCTTGTGGATTGGGACAAAGATGATTTCATGGATGTTAGTTATGCCTGTGGTTTAATGGACATCAATAAAAACCAGGAAGATTAATATGCATTAAAGACAACCCGACCCTATCAAGGTTTAAATCCATTTCATCTGATGGATAGAAATATTAAAGACCAACATTGAGGGGTTAAAGAATGGCATCATGCCATTATCATTAAGTTTTTCATGATTCATCGATGCAGAACCAGCAAGATGCAGCATTGTATGTGGTATGGGACTTATCAGCTAAGTTGGGTTAGCACAAGGGCCCCAACTGAGTATCTTGTGACCTACTTACACTCCTTACGCCTATTAATAGAAAAAAGGTGTGTCACTCCAGGTACTACACTGGCGACCTGTCTGCAGCTGTCTGTGCTCCCTTGCTCCCCCACTATGCTGTGCCTATTAGGGTCAGTCCTGCAGCAATGTCAGTGCTAAGCAGAAGGGGGACTTCGTTTAAAGGGACTGTATCATTAGTTATGTGTTATATATATGTATGTATATATATATATATATATATATATATATATATATATATATATATATATATATATATATATATATATATATACATGTATATATATATATATATATATTTTTTTTTTTTTTTTTTTTATATATATATATTTACATATTTGTCTATGTATCTAGCTAGATCTATATTTATGTATAGTGATCATAACGCTATTCCAAAACACCTGTATTGACAGTTGAATATGACATGAGGGGTCAATGTCATTGGTCCCGTTTTTGAGTTTCTATGGACCCATACATATATATTTTACGGCCCTGTGATGTCAAAAAAATGTCGAAAAAGTTAAATAATAAACACAAGGGCACAATTGTTTATGTCTTTTGAGACTTTGTAATGCTTAACAATTCTGTGTTAAAAAAACCAGAAACCTAGCGCCAACCTCAAAAGTCTAATTTCCCAAGGAATAATCTATAATTCTCTTGGCAGCTTCAATCAAGATTTGGCTAAATATCAATAACACCTGAACCTTCTTATCTTTTTTTCCTTTTTCAAAGTTCATGACAGAGTATGTAGCGCTTCAGTGCTGCTGGTACTGAGAGAGTCCTTATCACTGAGGAGGAGAGGGACACCAGATTCTCACGGAGACAGACACGACGGTACCACTGCAGTGTGTGCGGCCAATTCAAAAAGTGCAGTATGTTTGAAATCATCCTCAAATTATGTTCCAAGTTTTCTCGGCGTAAGTGTGTCCTAACATTCACATCTTCAGGGTAGATATCCAAGCTATCATCGCTGAACTCCCTCAGATGTGCCATTTGCTGCTTCCTATATATGGAAATTGACTTTCTTTGAGGCTGTTGTTCATAATTTTGTCCCTCTTCACTCACCATATCATGGTATATACCTTGTATCTTCCTTATAAAGACATGCTCATAAGGATCTACTTGGTGAAGGTAGTCCTTAATACACCACTCCAACCTACCCAGGTGAACCTTAAGACTCTGCGTGTGCCTAACACCAACCCAGAGCAAGACCTCCAACCCTGGGAGTTTGTACTTTCCAATACATGGTAAATGAATCCCTCCGAAAATATCTTGATAATAATTGTGGAGGATGTTGTTCAACAAGGGTGTATGGCAGGCCCCATGCCAGATCAACCACCTTGTGGTATTCACTGAGTTATGCTGTCCAAATGTATGGGACTGGGTATTCCCAGGGTAATCCAGGTTTATATGGACGCCATGCGCGAACAGGACATCTAGGTGTTCTGGCATGAACCGTCCGTCATCAAGACATCTTTGTAGCAAACCTTGCATTTGTTGATCTAAATCCCTACTTATAATTTTAGTCAAGAGTTCCTTAAAGATCTCAGCATTTTGTTTTCGTTTTATTTCGATTTGTGCATTCAGTTGATCAAGAGTGACTGATACATAATCACAACAGCAATCTCTTGAGTATGAGCCATTTTGCAGTAGCAGTTTCACCATCTCTAGATCTTCCATATAGATAGCCAAACACAGTGCTGTATGACTCCTTGAATTTGATCCAAAATGGGGGTTAGAATCCTCAGTAAGATTATTAAGAACGGACAGGTTAGACTCCCCTAACCATTGGCACTTGATGCTACAGTCAGCCCCTGTATCAATGAGAGCCTTAACCCCTTCATGCCACATATGGTACACAGCATGGTGAAGTGCAGTCCTCTTAAACCGACCCTTCTCTGCTACATAAACCTGCAGTAATTCATTCACATCCCAACCATGCCCCACAACCACTGCCAGACAGTCAGCCCTCCTGTTCTGTATGATGTCCACAATGACATCAGACCTCTGATGACTTAATTTTTTGCTGCTGTCCTTCCAGAGAGATACATTAGAGATGCTTGTTTGTATGAAGTTGTTATTACTGTTTCCTGGCTTATGTAATATGTCCAGAAGTCTCATGACAATCATGGTCATCATATATCCTGCACAGGGGAGCCTATGCAGTATGTTAGTGCTCTACTTCACACCTTGGTGACAAATTAACTGTTTTTGTTACATAAACGTCTGCATTTAAGTAAATCAAATATATATGCTGAAAGGAATACTTTTACACATTTGATTAGAGTAAATGTTCAAAGCCACTTAAGTGCTGTTATGACCTTTCTGAGACATTCAAATCGCATTACTGACCTTAAAGCTGCTTAAAGTGTTCCTTTAAGGCATCCTAGATTTGCTTAAACGCAAACCTTCATGCAGTATATGTTATAATTTAGAATGAATCAGCACCGACAATAACTCTAAGGTCTCTGGCTTTTGAAACTTCAGTATTTTTCCCAAAACGCTAGATGTAGTGGATTCTTGGTAGAGGTTTGAAACCCCCACCTAAAAATGTTAT
Organism: Harmothoe impar; assembly: GCA_947462335.1. Taxonomy (NCBI): domain Eukaryota; kingdom Metazoa; phylum Annelida; class Polychaeta; order Phyllodocida; family Polynoidae; genus Harmothoe; species Harmothoe impar. Next base: position 105,258,921 of record OX381704.1, on the reverse strand, counting down.
TTGATTTGGTGGGTAACTAGCTGGCTTGTAATGCCTAGATGGATCAAATAGAGAAATTATGTAAGTTTAAACTAGCATGCTGCTGGTGTGAAATAATGATGACTCTACTTGCAGTCTTTCTAATGCTGCATCGGTACAGTAGATTTAGAGTGTTTTTTTTTTTGCAAACCTAAATACCGGGAATTCACATTTGATTTGGGATTCTTCAACATCATTCCAACTGAACACAGCGGGTTGACATCTAGTGCAGTGTGATATACTAGGCACACTGTAGTCACATACACACAGAAAAGAAGTAAAATCACTATGACTCCCGACTTGATCACTAAGTAAACTCTCCCCAGGACTCTAACGCGACTCCTTAACACAAGCAGGACTCTAAAATAACTCTATAATGACTCCTATTCTAAGACTAATTCTGGTAGTCACTTTAAGGCGGAAACATACAGGGTACGTAAACGTCCGTGCGTAGCCGCGTACACAACGCCTCAAAGGGCATATCTTGCGCTCTACGCGCCCGTCACCATAGCAACTTCCGTCTGCGTGTAGAAAAACGCGTCCTGTTTGTTTTCGCCTTCAGAGTTGTGGGGAGCGTTACCTCAGTGATCAGGGCTGAACTCCCATTTGAGAGTTACAGTGATTCTACTTCTTCTCTCTGTGTAGAGGTGCAATTAGGAGGAATTAGCGCATGAAGTGTAGCCAGGCGGTAACTGCATCTAGATTCTGTGATGTCTGTATAGTGTAGAACTACTAGCCTTTGCTCTGGAGATTAGTAGATTTACAATGACGTGGCTCTGACAGAGTAGTAAAGCCCAGTCCATTGCCTCTTGTCTTCACAGATGGTAGTGGTGTATGCAGTCTTTATAACATATAGAATCCTGGTATGATGAGAAGTAGCATCTAGTCCTGAGGAGTACCAGGAGACTTTTCATGTATAGCAACCACATGGGGTAAGCCTCCTTCAGGGTAGGTCAGTCCTGGGCTAAGTCGTCCTTACTCTTGTCCTCAGATCCTTCCGCAGGAAGGCTCTAGTAGCTATCAACATGACCTTGAACTTGTATTTTGCTGGATTATGGTAATCCCTGCTGGCAGTTTGGTAACATTAAACATGAACCAGAATGCATGATGGGAGTTTTACTATCGCACTTTCTGGTTCTAGTTTTGGTTCTTGTTCACTGGTTCTATGCTAACCACATAGACTGCTTAAATCCAGCATAAACGCAAGTTCAAGGTCATAGTGATGTTAACATGTGCCATTCCGTCCCGGATTGATGCAGGGGACCACCGCTATACCATGGTGTACTTATACCCTCCGCTAGCTGCACTGATAATAGACAATGTGAGTGCATGAACCATAGGCCTACATAGAGACCATAAATAGACTGTGTCATTTTAATTTACCCAATAGGTTTTTAATGGCAAATAATGGCAAATACAGGTATGCATGGGGGCTGAAAAGGGAAAATCCTGAAACTCTGAATATGTTTAAACAAGTTTATTTTATCATATTCCCTGGTTACGAACAAATGCGATATGCAAGGGCCCCTGCCAACATCGGTCAGAAGGACATATTTATTAACATAGTTAACATAGTATCACACGGTCAAAATTTAAAAAAAATGTTCACATGTCTGCAGTTAATGGCCTTCTGGTTGCCAACAACAAAGGCTACCAAGGACCCAACCTCCCCGAGGTTGACAGGTGGTGAACTAGGTTATGCATTGTACTCCACCTGGGGGAATATATCCCAACAATGCATTGGCATTATTGGCGCCATATACATTTTGGCTCCATAAAAAACCATCAAAGTCCAAGACATACATTCCTAACCCTAGTGGTTCAGTTTTTATTGTGTCGGAAATAGATCAATATTTTCAAAAGTAGATATATATGATTCTCAAATAAATCACAGCAACTCATGATTTAGTTTACTATATGTTACAAAATGTATGTTCAACAAAGTAATGTCAAAATGAAAAACATCAGCCTTGCTCAGAATCCGGTGAACTGATCAGATTCTGCTGGAATCAGAATTAGTGCATTGTTTATACCCAGTGTTCAAAGGAAGGTATTTCTATAGGAATAAACGAGGTAGAATCCTCTCCAATCTGGATATATAGAGATAGAATACCTTAACAAATTCAGAATTTCAACCAGGAAAAAGTACATAGATTGTTTTATGAATGTTACTTGAATCAGTCTTTACATAGTAATAGCCACACCATTTTCATTTCATCTCATTATACTCTATTATGTCACATATGAAAAAATGTTGTAAGTATATACATATGCAGTTATATCACAGGTGTACTATCTGACTATGATTGTTTTGAAATTAGCCAAGTACGCTGAAATAATACAGGCTTCTCGATGGGTACCAGGGCAATCATTTTATGACCCTTTACTCCCCATGCACTGAGAACCCAATAGGATCATAGGGTCGTCAGTGGTGACGACCTTAGGGTGATCACTGTGCTGGTGTCGAGAGTGAGTACCCGATCATCATTAGGGTTGCCATTAGTGACGACCCTTCAGGACCTTTAGCCCTGTGGTGATCACCAGAGATTACATGCATGTTTACTGTGTATCATGTGTTACAACAGTAGATCCTATGTAATATTGGCATTACTCCTCCCCCCCCCCCCACCTCATTTCTTATCTCGAATATCAGTACTCCTCAGCAGTAAAAGTATTTTTGTCTCTATTACCTATTCAAGTTATTCCTTAGACTTGTATCAATGACTTCATATATATAAGAGGTGTCTATGCTTGACATAGATCTATTCTGTAATTAAATTCCAGATTCCCTTTTTACAATTTAAGTGAAAATACTCCATGATTGCTTACACTTTTCAAATCAGTATGCAATACATTGAGTGATACCCATGGCATGATCAACCTCAGGTTGTCGGCATTTATGACCTGTATGTAAGTGTGCATGGATAACGTTTAGTCATCAGCCATCTTTTGAAAATGCCTTGCAAAAGTGTGTTGAGGAGACTTAAATAAGATTTACATAGTTTCATTTTGGATGTCATGATGACACTTTGCTACAAATGGCCTTAGATGTTTGATGACATGGAAATGTCACAGATTTCAAGGCTAGTAACATGAGTGAGAACACTCGGGTCTCGGACAGTGACAGACACAAACACAGAGAATGGGTTAACATTATCCAGACACAAACAACTGTAGGTTGTATTAGTAGTCTTTGTGCACTTTGTGAACTGCCGATTCTTGTACCTGTCTCCCTCCCATGGTGGGTCCTTGCTTACCTCAACTCGTAGCATGACCTTGTCCTCACCCTCATCCTTCAGCAGGTTTTGGAGTTCCTCATTCATGAAGATTGTGACAATGAAGGGAGTTGTGCAGCTCCAAAGTTTCTTGAAATTTGCATTTGTTGGCCCCTTTGACCAAATCTGTACCAGATCCGCGCATGTTGCATAGTTGTCATCAGTCAGCGCAAGGTCATCTTCAATTTTGTAATTCCCAAAATGCCTCATCATGAAGCTGTTTGTGGCTGTAATGATGAATAATATGTCTGTTTAATCAGGCCATTAAAAAAAATTAAGTTTTTGATCAATAAAGGTTTTAAAAAAAAGTTATTTCTAGCCAACTGCATCACAAACATTTTAAGCTTTAATTTGACACTAAAAATGCCAATTTTTAACACATTTCTTTTTTTATTAAAATAAAGTTTACACCGAATCCCAATTGCTATGATGCATGCTGTGATAAAAAGATATCCAATGTCTTGGCCTATAAATAACCAAAAGCTTTGATGTATGTCTTTTAAATTCTAAAATATGTTTGACGATTAGTAAACTATGATGTAATAAAAAATACACATGAGGTAAGATTACTCACGATAGCAAGCATTGTATGGGTCACTAGGATTATCCCAACTGTTGATGGTCTTGCAGTCAATAGCGGATGAAATGACCTTCTTGGTTGATCCATCGGGGAATCCATACCCAGAGTTACAACCAACCGAAAGCACAGATTCCAGGTTTTTGAGAATTCTCCTGTTACTGGTGGGCTTCACAACTGGAAAGACAGGGAGTTTTTTACATTATTATTTAATGAAATGTTTTGAAGTGATTTTTGTTTAACAGTATTTCTCTCTCAAATTATAGGGTTGGCTTATAACAAGGTCCACTTTTTGTACGTATAAGTTGTAGGATAGGTTTTATGATCCATCTATAATCCAGTCCAAGGTCATAGGAATATGTCCTTTAAGCCCAAAATCCACGGAGACAGGATCCTGCGTTAAAACCGCATTGGGCCTCTGCCGCCCCCATTTCGCATCTCTTTCGCTGTGGACAACTGGTAAAATAGAGGCGGCAGCGGTGCGATACGGTTTTAAAGCAGGATATGACCTGGTCTTGTCACTGTGGACTTGATGAATAACACAATCTTACTGTTAACAATTCTGATGAAATATAATGCACAATTTAAGACCCAAAATGATTTTTGTCCTGTGCTGTCAAGTGGGCCCAATAATTATGGGCTTGTACAAATTTGAGGTACCCGGAACCAGCCCACATCAAACCCACTTTGACAAACACAGGAGACGTAAATACATTCGGGTTCCCACTGGCAGCCCTGGGTGATAATCAAGGAAATCCAAAAATTCGCAAAGCTAAGTTTGGCCACATAAAATTCAAACATGGAGCCTATTAAGCAATACCGTCTGGGATATAGTGTTTGTCAACTTCAGGATAACTTTTGAACCTATACACTGATAATCTAAATGACCCAGTCCTTAAACTGTAGTGGCTATTCTAGGTTAGTCATAGAGACCTCGGTCAGACGTGCTATTCAAAAGTGACAGAGGCAAAACGTCATATGACTAATGATGCCTTACTCAATAGGACTTAGCCTGAAACCCATTTAAATGGAAAAGACTAAATAAGGTGACAGTTTTAACTAATTAGCCGGAATACTAGGTTAGGTAGTACTGACTGATTTGTAAGCCAGTACTGATTAAGTTCTGGAGCTTAAAGATTATCAGTATAAGTGTCATGTACCTGCGCGCCTGCAGAAGAAGCTGGTAACATCAGTAGCAGTACAAGGGTGTTCCCTTATCCTGCGGGACGCACCATCATACACCATACACCCGAGCTGACCCGCGTCCTGACCATCTGCTGCCCACAGACTCCAACTTATAGGTATACCACTTTCTACACTATGCTGCAGCTTCCAGACGCCACTTGTTTCCTCTTTAGGCCCAAGCCATATGGTGGAGCTCCCACTAGAAATTAAATATATTTGTATCTATATTCAAGTTAACATTTGAATCGATTTATAGTTTCTATCATATTATACTTGAAAATGGTATAGGGATAGAATTATTTATTTATGGAAAATATAATGTGCAATTAATGAATTTGATTAAAGAAATAAGTCGAAGTGCTTTTCAAAGTGATTTCTGGTTTGATATTGTATTATCCGATTCACAATCAAAACTTTTCAGAACTCATTCTCATCTTATTCAAAGAGTTTAATGTCTTTTTTTTAATGTATCTATTTTCTAGATTTAATTTTTGCCTTTAATGACTGTTATGTCCTTGGTCGCCAATGTGCATGGCAGCGCTGCATTAATGCATATGTCAACCCAGCAACCATACTTAATTCCAAAAACGGTTATATTATGCACCTATTCAGCGCTGGTGAGTTACACACTCGTGCTATGCTTGCGTCCCATGACAGCAAATGAACTTAAACCGTACAGCTTCATTCTCAACACTAACGTATTGTTTGTAAGTTACCAGAACAGTACTAGAAAGTTCAGCTGATTACCTTGCCTCAAACAGACTGGTCCAATCCGAGGCATTATCCACCCATGCCAGCTCAGCCCCATGCTGTTGGCACGTGGTCTGGGCCTCTGCCCATGTTTGAGTCAGCTCCTCCTTCCACAGACAGTATGTCCTGTCTGGCCAGTCAGCACCTGCGGGAAATGATAAAAGGAATATTTGATGTTGTTTGTTGTAATCTCTGAATCTTAATATGGCCAATATGACAGGCCTAGTTAGGAATGAAAAGGATTGAGTGTATTATTGATATGTATTGATTTGAATATTCAACCCTTGGGATTATTTTTACCTACTTATATTTGCAATTGGATATGTGAAAAGTAGATTTAACAGTATATATTCTGAAAGAGAATTTGCCCTTAATCTATTTTGATATTTTTATCATGATTTTATTATATATTATGATTACATATGCAGGAGTCTTAACTGTCACACACTCCTCCAAAACATTATAGACCAATGCAGCCAGAAAGGATAACTTTTCAGAGAAGTGTTGACAAAGTTTTTGAACATTTCTGTCTCAGCTACTCTTTCCAGCAAAGGACAGATGCAGCCAGTACCATACATGAATTGCAAGAGTGAGGTGGGCATCATCTCAAGGTGCATAGTTGACGCTAAGTAGGTATCCCAGTAGGCCGCCACTGACCGTGTCCTCGCATGTACACCCACCAAAAACACTTACTTTTAGAAATGATCCCCTTTCCAAACTATTTGGAGTATCATCTATCTAGAATATGGTAATGAACGCTCTAATGTACCTGCATTGCCCCAATGTCTCAAATCAGGTCTATAATGATTCTGAATACCCCTCTTGATACTGGAAAGTTGGCTTGAAATCGGAGAAAAAGACCTTCTGTCAGGGAGTAGCCATGCAGCTCAGGAGGACACATGGTCTATATACTGCTTTCGCTCCCACGCCATTAGAGATACAGTCCCAAGAGGTTTACCACTGTATGCAGGATAGTCTGACCATCATTTTGAGGTATTACAAGTGGGGGTAGGCCTATTTGAAGTATTTTTAAATTAAAAAATAAGAATTTTCAGGCAATTTTCAGCCATTTTTCGAAAGGGTATCTATGTATATTTGGTATCATTTGAAAGGTATTTTTTTGCTCTATCAGGTGCAAATAGCAGCCAGTTAATAAGCATAATGGTGTAAGAGCGAGAGTAGCATAAAGCATGCAGCCCTGCATTGTACACTGTCTATCTACAGCTCTCGCTCTCACACCCTTAGAGATAGAGTCCCAGGAGTTTTACCACTGTAAACGGTACACCCAGGGCTACATTTTGAGATATGGGAAGTGGGGATAGTCCTAATGAAAGTATTTTTAAATTGAAAAATACAATTTTTTGGACAATATTCTGCATTTTTTGGCAATTTTCGGAAATGTTATATTCACATACTTGGGCTAATTTGAAAGGTATTTTCTTGTTCTATTAGATGGATTAATTACTTAGTTGATATCATTAATGGTATAAGAGCCAGAGTAGAATGAAGCACTTAGCCCCCTCCACTAGAGTCCAGGTCTGCAGGCATGTGTCCACACATATTGCGTATAAAGGTTATATAACATGCTATGTCAACACATATGATATATATATATATGCCCCTCAGGATCCTCATACATGTGGTTCCATAAAAATATATCAATTGCAAAGTCATTTGTTCCCAGCATACAGAACAACAATATCAGTATTTGTAAATCATTACATAATGGGCCTTAATGTTACATAATTGTGTTGTTATGTTATAGGAATAGTATAATGAGTTGATATCAAAAGCTGCATTCAGAGGTTAAGAAGAAATGTTGTCCAAAGATGCTATAAAGTAGCCAAATATCAGTGATATTTCAGCAGTTTCAGAGATTTTCATGACTTTCATGGAATGAATCGAGTGTTATGTAATATTTTTAATTGGTAAAAATTACTTGGAACTGATGCTTACCATATAGACCTATGCATATATAAAGCAAATCAACTTGATACATGAAACAGCGGATGTGTGGTGTTGATTTGAAGATTGGTCATTTTCACTGTTTAAGGACATTGGGAAAATTAGTGTTTTCCTCAATTTCAAATGAAAATTGTGAAGTCAGCCTTGATTATAAAAGACTGGGAAAAAATAGGCACAGTCTTCATGACCTATACAAGGAATACCCAGAGAACCAAGGGGATATCTGACATTATGGTGAAATAAGACACTACCGAACTTGTGATAGATTGCATAGCTCAGTGCTAAAGCTGTGCCTTACATGTAATATATCTGGAATTTGAGAGTCTCTAAAAATTAATCTTGGATTTTGAACTTAATGACTCTTCCTTGAGTGAAGGGGATATATATCATGATTAGGAATTATTCATAATATACATTGTATTCCTTTTGTTAGGGGTGTCAGAATGGTTACCATATGTCCACATAATACAGTTGAGACAAAGGTCTGAAATTGGCTAAGTCCAGACCACATTATGACATCTTCAAATGGCTGTCAAATCCAAACCGCTTGACCGATTTGCTTGATATTAAAACTGTGATCATCTCTTAACATGGTCTATCCGTCTAATGCGTTTCCACATGTGCAACAATGATATCTTCAAATGACCTGGGATACCTACGCTAAGTCATGCTACCTTCAATAGTTTGCATCTTACCTATTTCCTTCTCACATATAAAGTGTTGTGGCGTTGTGCAGTCAGCATCGGTCCATGTAAACCCATCAACCTGCAGACACTGCAGGGAGTCAGCAGTGTTAAATGTCAGGCTAACACCAGCCGGGGAAACGATGGTCTTCCCCGTAGACCACTGCAGGGTACCAGACTGGTCATCACCACCCACCCAGGCCTCCTGAAGGTTGTAGCATTTGCTGAAATATGATTATTGATGAAGATATTATTTCTAAGATTTTTCAACTTTAAAAAAAAAGGTTTGATTATATATTGAATTAATAACACAGGATTCATTAAAAATAAACTCCCTGCAAAAACTTCACCAATTAACTAAATCTTTACTTTTAGAAAAGTATCTTGCTTATACATAAAATGTTTTCACTATAATCATTCTTATATTTCAAAAGATTCTCACCTATTATTATATGTATAAGCAGAATCCAAAATTATGGTGACCAATTATTGGGCTAATACAATTATGGTATTGTATGAGTTGAAAACAAGAAGTATGCAGAATCAGGAAATACTACACAGGCAGTGGGTATTAGTAATGACTAGTTCTTATTGTGAGATGAAAACTGAAATGCTTCCAACCTGATTGCAGCCAACATCCAAGCCTCATCGCTACTGGTAGCTCGAGCCAGGTTCCCACCTAGTAGGTTACAAGTGTCCTTAGCCTCCGCCCATGTTTGAAGAGAACCAGGTGTAAAATACACACTGGATCTTGGACAGGGAGAGGACACAATGTCATCTATATAAACAAAGAAAAGGTGTTGATACAGTATCCACTGGAAATTGATTATTAAAATATGTACTGTCATATACTGTAAAACCTCACGTATAGCCCGCACCTAGTACGCAAGCCAGATCGCCAGAGTTGCATGTAGGATCAGGATAAAGTCAGTTCTAGCTGGGTTTATAGATGTATACCACAGTACTGAAGTTGCCATAATCAGACACCCTGTAAGGGTTTTCTAGGTACAACTACTATGCGAATTTATCCCAAAATCCACGGCGACAAGATCCTGCGTTAAAATGGTATCGCGCCTCTGCCGCCATTATATTGCCGCTATTTCGCCTGGGTCCACAGCAAAACAGAGGCGAAATTGGGCAGCAGGTGCGCGATACCATTTTAATGCAGGATCTTGTCGCCATGGATTTTGGGATTTGGGCTTGCAACCAAGGTGTTGCGGTAGTCAGGGTTTTAGCATACTGGTTGATACAAATTGTACTAACCTGGAACACCCCATAGTAGACCATTGAGCTTCCAGCAGGCCAGCTTGGACTTCACCCTGAATGGTAGCTCGTCAACTGTGGACGAGATAAAGTCCAGTATTGTAGTTGGAAATTCTTTGAGATTAATTTCGGTGTAAAATGGCTTCATCTAAAGAATCGTAGAGGTATTTTCATTTATGAAGCACTTATTTATGTGTATAATTATGGAGTTATATTTGCTTAAACGGATACAAGCAGAACGTGTATTGTCGTAATTGAACACCCAGTATGTAGTAGTTATAGGACGAGTACCAAGCTGTACGTGAAATACAGTGAAGGGAGCCTTATAGATTGGTACAAGCCCTACAGCTTGGTACAAGACCTATAACGTATTTATACCACTAGCTGTAAGCAGTATACATGAGGTATGAAATGCGTTGTTCTCTGGGCCCGCTGTGGTATAAGTTCCATTACAAAATGCAACATGTTATGTCATGCATGACTTCTGCTGCATTTCAAACTCTACCATTTCAAACTCTATGTACTTGTATGGTAACCCCACTGACTTACATTGTGCATTGGTTTTGACAAATTGAATTCCATGCCTGTGATAGTTTCTAGGTAGATATTTGAGCTGGAAAAAAGAGTTTTAGCACTTACCATCCCCAAATTGGCAGGCAAAGTGGTGTTGCTCTGTGCAGACAGTGTCAGCCCACTGGCCGTTTGTGTTCATGGTTACACAGTCAACTCCCTCAAAACCGGAGACATGTGTGGACCCAGATGAAATCCAGGCAGGAGATTCCTTCCAGTAGTCTCTGCAACATGTGATTTATGTATATTTATCAGTATTATCTATTTCATAAAAGAGGATCTAAACGATCCACATATGTATGGATTGTTAACTATTCTTGATCATGAGCAAAGGGATTCTAACACAAATTACACGATTCATATTCATATACATAGCCAGTTTTGAATGATGGGTTCACTGAGGTTTGTCTGGCTTTTATTTTTACACAATCAAATTATGTTATTTTTAACATTTCTAACAGATTTGTCAGGTCAGCGAGTATCAATGTCAAATTTGCCAGTTTTGAAGTTAATTCAGCGAGAACTTTGTTTACATCGGCACCAGTGAACTGGCCCTCATGCATTCAAATGCTGCCTTCTGATTGGTCGACAGCATTAAAAGCATGCCAGATGTAGGGATGGTACGGAAAAACATACCACACTCCCGGATGGTATGTTTGTACTTCTTTGTTATTATACACGATGGTATCACTAGCGCTATGTTGTGTATAAGATGGATAAACTTACATAACGGTAAGGGTGAGAGCACTAGTTATGGCATCATTCACCTGGACCAAAGTCCCACCAAGATGCACGCAAGTGTTTTCTGCATCTTCATAGGTGGTCGGGTATGATGACACATACACTGTCATGCCTGAAGTAAAAATTAAATAGGATTAAACAAATCTAACTTTGAACACTTTCGCTGGCAAAGAGGACAATTTGTTTTAGTAAATCCCTTTCTTTGAGGCATTTACTGGAAAATGTTTAAGAAGGACATTTACAACTTTCAATTGTAACAAATTTCATCAAGAATTTAGAATGGAAGATTTATTATCGCTTCTGAGCTGATGTTTGAACTAATGTTACTAAATTGAGAGTGATTGTGATAGGTTTAGGCTGATGTTTATAGACTAATGTACAATGTAAACTGTACTGACTTAGACACTTTAGAACAGTCAGGAGTCCATAACATTGACAGTTGTAGGTCTTTTCTCGGGTTCCATCCGGGAATATATAGCCATCCAGACAGTGGTAGGTCACAGTTGATGCCTCTAGGACTCGTTCTGCATTGTCTATGTATGGAGCAGCTGAGCTACATCCTGCATCTGTGATAGAGGAAATAAAAAGAAAGTTAAAGAAATTATGAAATACGATAATGATGCTGCACAGATCTTGCTGATCATTAACCCTTTGATTCATTGGAATATTGAAACATGCATTGGACCCTGGATTGGAACATGGATCGGAGCATGCATTGGAACATGGTGAATGCAGCACTGGTGAATTACTCACCAGGCAGCATTAATTAATGTACCATAACGATGATGGTATGATGCATTACTGCATTATGCCAGCCTTAAAAGGTTAAGGGCTGCGTATGGTCACCATATTTCATGGATGCAGCCCTGCTGTGAAACTCAGCAGTGCTATAACCATGCATCATTATGACCGTTATTACCAAATATATGCAAATTTATGCAACACTTATTTCCTGTTGGATTAAGATTGCTTCAAGTTGATCAAAGCTGCTTAACAAAGGTGGTTAATCAACTTGAAATTATAACAAAGTTGCTTAAATTGGATAGTTCATGCGGTATGCATTAACCAATATGCCAACCTTACCTATCGGTGCCTCACATACAAAGCCGTGGAGCTCATGGGAGAAGGCGTCTGCCCACATAGTTGTGTTTCTGTGTAGCAGTAGACTGGTTCTGGACGGGTTACTTGGTACAGGTGGGAAGTTCTGCCATACCAGTACGTCACCTGTACTCAGTGTCCAGGGCTGTCCTGCCTCAACTGTACCATCAAGCCACAGTGTGCCTCCTCCACTGGCAGCAGAAATACATAAAGCTTGGTCTCACCCGATCGATACAAGTTGAACGTCAAGGATCGGGTGCAATTTAGGAACAGGTGTAGTCTATGACCACGTGCATATTTCTTCAAATTGCTAAATTATTATTGTTTGAAATATTTTATAGTAAATTGGAAATCTCAGATTTGGAAAATGCGAGGGAAAATGTCTGAAAGAGCAACTTGTGCGATAATGAAAAACTATACTGAATATGAGGACATGTGCAAGGGCCCTTGTCGGAGGAAGTAAGGGATACCAGCTCGTAAATGTTCAATTAAGTGAATGTTTTTCAGCCAATGAGAGCATACATGAGTTAGGCACTGCATACCCAATAGAAAATACAGATACAGTAAATTCTGTACTAGCCGCGGCTTCTATGCGAGAATTTACGGTATGTAAGACACTTACGACATGGCTAGTAGTCGGTCCTGTTCAGCTTGTGAGTATACAATAGCTAGTTGGCCGCCATTTTGGGTGCAGTAGTTGTGTGCCTCTGTGTGAGTCCTCGTTACTGCTGACTCCACAAGGCACAGGTCTGCTCGTGTCTTCACTGAAAGGATTTACATAAAATGTCGTATTCAACTGTTCAATAATGTTTCATTTGATACTAAAATTAATTTATTCCTTTCATAATTGATGTGTGATACGGTGGTTATATTTTGATCATGAGAATCTAGGAGACCTTAATAAAATATAACTAAATCAATTCAGAAGTGAACTGGTGAAGCAATATTATATTATGTCAGTCAGTCTGCACCATAGTTCATCAAATTATAGGATTACTAGTGGTTTTATTGAAAATAGTAGGACCGTTGTTATAGTGATGGATTAGGCCCTTTGGGCATTGCGATATTAAGGTGTACTCAGGCCCTTTCTCCTAGCACACATCACAAGTATTCATTAAAGCTATACTTGCATCAGTCTTCCATAGATGAGCTTTGGTTATGTTTGCATGTATGACTTAGAGAACACCGAAATAAAAAATATATGTAGTCATATATAAGATTGTAACGAAACCCGGAGTGGGGAGCTAGCTCAGGCAGTAGAGCGTTCGTCTGGCACCCACAAGAACTTGGGTTCAAGAGTCAGGAGCACCCTGCTGCTAAAGCTGCGACCGCTTCCTTCTGTGGTAGACATACAGCATATCAATGGCCTGTCTATCTCACACTATGCCAATGTAGTGTGGGATGTAAAAGAACCATTGTCTCGGTAAAAGTGTAGGGACATAATTTCTAACTTCATTCACCTCATAGATCCGATCACCATCACCGCCCTTGAAATGACCATAGCTGTTAAAACCCAACTAACCAACCAATGTGACAATACCCCAAAACTCACATGCACAGGGCTTTAGTGGGGCCATGGCAGCACATTCACAGCTGTATGTCTTAACCATAGAGCCGTCGTTGTAGTGGGATTCTGTGTCGCAGGTACACGTAACAACATCGTCAACCTTCTCACAGCTACCATGAGCTATTGCAATATCGAGTGGGGTAGCTCCACAGAACGTTGCATCTGTTTGAAAACCACAGCAAAAGAGATAAATGTGAATGTAAATAAGATTCAAGATTCAAACAAATTTATTCACAAGAAGATTGTCCATGTACATGTGCACGGTATAGTTTACAATAATATTGATAAAGATTGCGATATCTTACATGAGCTCATTTTACTGATGATCCACTCTAAATATATACATTATCTTTTATTAGAATAACCTGTGTCTAGACCAGTTTTGACCAGCTCTGGTCCGCCAAGGTGGGTAAATAGATCCGGGTAACTAAACTATTTTATATCCGGCTAAAATCAGCCTGCTATATATTTTTTTTTAATTTAGTAAAACAAAAAAGAGACAACCCACAAGTCCAAAACCATCCACGATCTTTCCCAATCTCAGCGAAGCATTTGCTAGTGTATAATGGATTAGGGTTGATATTAAACTGTACAAAGAACTAGTCTATTATATACTTACTGCTGATTAAGTCATAGCCTGAGGCAGGAAGACAAATAGACTACCTGATTACATTGACCTTAGGCCAAATAAAAAAAAAGTTTTGTTTCAGGTAACATGGGAAGAAACTCTGGGGTCGGTAGGTCGGATTTATTTTTTATTTTATTTTTACTTCCCCTCTAAAATTGACCCAAAAAAGTGTAATAATTGGGATGTTTTTTTCCAAAATTTTGTAAACCTAGAATTGACACCAAAAAAGTATACCTGAAACAAACCTTTTTTTTTGCCTTAACAATATTGATGAAAATTATACAATGTACATACCCGGTTCTTTTTCACAAAGGAAATGTAAGAAATTGTCATTCTCACGTAGATACAGCAGTCTGTCTGGGCTGAAAAAAGGAAAGGGTAAACTTGAAGAATTACTATTGGATGGTGATCTTAACTAAATTTATAATTGCAAATATATGTTGCATCCCCAAAAAAATCCTTTTAAATAAGGCATTACAAAATTCACTCATATGTGCTATTTAACGTTTATATCCTTTTATGGAGCTAAGCTTGTCTTAGGAGAGTCAGTATTTCTTTCTTTTATCTTTATGGGTTGCAAAACCCTAAATTAATAATAGGAAGAATAGACAGAATAAAAACAAAAAGGTCAGCACATTGCTACGATTTAAAGAGGGATGGATGGTCAGAAAAATGTTGACCGCCGTCAAAGAGGGGGTCGGAAATCTTTTCTGCCTGTTTGTGCACAAATCGGTGTGCGAGTTAACTACCCCCCCCCCCTTCTCTCTGATGTTAAATATTTACCACTCACTACGAAAATTGGCTTGTACATCAAATTTTTGAGTTGAGATGAATATGGCCATAACGCATTACATCCCACTTTCCAGGCAAAAGCCAATGATAACAATTGTACATTTCCCAAAACAGTGGAGCATGCCACCCCTATTTTAGTGAAAAAGAAGCAAGTTACTGTGAATGTTAAGGGTTGGCTGTAATAAATGCAGGGGGTGGGGGGTGTTAACCGTAGGAACTTGGACCCAGGATGAAGGGAGTTTGCTGAAACTATGTTGTTGCAAATAATTTCTTCCTGATATGGCATATTCTCTACTTTCTCATTTTACATACTTCAGACTTACTGCAAATATATGGCACGTTCATCATCTGACGTTTTGGGTTGTCTCCAGCGAGAATAAGTCACAGATGTGTTGTCATACCACCTAGAGGCAGTGTAAGATATGCATATTGAAACATGGAATTTTAAATAAGGGGAGCATTTCTGTACTCGAATTGACAGCTGGCAGCAACAAAGTCAAATTTACATGTCTAGTTCAGTACATACTTTCTTGGAACTTTGCTAGAAAATGTCACATTCTTTA
Source organism: Harmothoe impar (assembly GCA_947462335.1). NCBI lineage: Eukaryota > Metazoa > Annelida > Polychaeta > Phyllodocida > Polynoidae > Harmothoe > Harmothoe impar. The sequence continues at coordinate 105,243,246 of OX381704.1, read as the reverse complement.
AATTCCTTTTTTTATATTCAACGGGATCCTGCCGACCATCACAGATTTGGCGCAGTTTACATGATTATATCTTGCTTTGGTCTTTTCAAAATATTTCCAGATTGGAATGGTACAGTATTCTACTTATCTTTATATTAAAATGACATGGTCCGATTCTTCTTTTTTTCAAATTTCAAATCCCATTTAAATGTGTTCCAAATGTTGGTAGAAAATCATATTTGGAGGATAGGGCACAATGTTATGGTTTCTATGGGCAATAACAGCCCAAATATTCAATCTGGGGATTTATAGCATGCACTCCAAAAGTAGTAACTTGGGCCTTAATCTGATAGTTAGTCTACTTCAAAGGTAAATTATAGGGAGTAAAAGTAAATTACACTAGGAAGCAAATGAAATATAACCATGGGATTATTCTGGTTTCATTTTACAGAAAATATTTTTGAGTCCTCATCAATGAACCATGTCACTTTAATGTGTAATATGAATCCACCGATGGGTACTCACCTGAAGTCATACTCGGTTTCCTTGTCATTACCAGATAAGAAACAGCTGGTCGTCATTTCACTGAGGATTTGCATCAAAAGGATAAAGCATCATTTACGGATTTTATGATAAAGAAATTACCTATCAAAGTTTTCTAGATTTATTCTGCAGTCGGACATTACTCACACTAAATGCATGATGTATTAACGCCACAGGTGTTAACAACACCCTCAGAAAATTAAGAGTCATTGTCGCTAAAACTACCCTCACCTGAGAGTCAGGTAGTGTCTGACCCTCAGGTGAGGGTAGTTTTAGCGACAATGACTCTCACTTTTCTCGGTGTGAAGACCTCAGTTTGGAGCTCATCTTTGCATGTCCCAATAGAGTGTACAGAGAGGTGGTGCCATCTAGGGTATGTTGTGTACACTACCTCTTTGTAGAGTCATGCAAAGATAGGTTGGAATTTTAGTTGCACACCTTCCCATGGTACCCTATAGCCTACTCACTCTCCAAACTGAGGTCTTGTTAAAACCTTGTTTTGCAGTTGTAATGGCCACAGGAGACTTCAGCTGATTGAGCCCATACATTTCCTATGTAACTTTGGCAGATTGGAGCCCAGTGGACGGTGGTTAAAAGAGTGCCCAGCAGGAGTCATATTCGATGTATAAAATGATGATTACTTACTCCAGCATGAGGTCCACCTCTTCATCAGACTCGATCTTCGCCAGCTGTGCTCCATTCCTGTTGCAGTAAGACTGTGCCCCGTCCTGGCTTGATTCGAATTCGGACTGCGCTAAACATAACGCCCGAGGTCCTGGAATATAAACTTGACGTACAGTGTGCAAACGCAGTGTTTTTTAGACAAACAATACAATATTAGAAGTAAGTAGTTTAGCTGCACAGAATAAAAAGAAGTATTTTGGTTTCCAGTATCACATACTGTACAGTTCACGTATTGTATTCCACAATCTGGAGATCATCATGGGTTTGAGTTATACCTTGGCATGATAAGAAATGTAATACATTTTTCTCTCCATATTTCTTTAACCCATTTGACATTCATTTCCACCTACATTGACATAGACATGTTAGCATGTGAATATTTTAAGGATACATTTGTATAATCTAGCCCCTCCCCCCTCCTCTGTTATGGGGGACCAAGGCCCCCCTACCCCCTGTTTCTACGCAACTGACAGTACTGCCTGCCAATATACAAGATGAGACGCCAGCATCACACAGAAAAAAACAACTTCACTTTGGATAAAAACAACTTCACTTTTTTTATTGTTTTATGTGAGCTTCCTGGGCCATCATTAGTTTCAGGGGAAAGCATAAGCTTCGTTTGCGACAATTCAAACATGCTTATCTTATAATTTGATTTATCAATGTTTATCTATATATACGCAGAAATCCTTTGACCTATTTATAGTAAGCCATATCAGACCAAAAAATTGTGTGGCTTCTGTATGAGTATTAACATGTATATTAAGTCACAAATAAATGGTAACTTAACCCACCTGTACATGGATCTACAGCAGCGGCATTGACACAATCACATGGGTAGACCTTCTCTGTTGTACCGTCCAGGAAGGTGTAGCCCGTTTCACATGTGTAGGTAACGTGTGTAGAGTCGGCGACAAAGGTAGCATGTGGCACCACAGGAGGTGTCTGAGTACACGTCTCATCTGAAACATTATTAGATCAAAAAAATAGAAGGTGTGTTTTAGGCAACATGGTCCCAAATCTAGTTCAGATTACTTTTCTTTTTACATCTTAAGAGTAAAATATGCATGAGTTGCGAATCGTCACATCGACCCGTGACTCATCAGAATTCCTCCATAACTAGTGATATTAAGAAAATGCTGGGTATTCCTCTTGAAAGGCTATTTCCTGAAGTCAAACTAGTATGCAGGTCACTGAGGTCAGTGGGAACATGTTATTCTTGACGAAAGAGTTGTTTGAAGTTTTTAAAAAATTGGCCTTAACAATAATATAACGTTTTATCTATTCAATGGCAAGAAAATACTGTACATGACTACGCTAAAAAAATGAACTGTGATTTTTGTACATTTAGTCACATGTTTGGTAGAGTGCATGGTATTTGTCATTTAAATGAAAGGAAGACACATTAGGCTAACTATAATTATGTGTTATTAACAGTTTTAACAAGCATGCATGTTAGATTTTTTAAAACGGGCAAGCCAGTTAAGAGTTTTAATAAATTATATGAGAAAGGTTAGGTGAATGTGAAAAAGAGAATGTATACAGTTTTATTCCAGAAATGCCTTGCTACTAGATGATGACACATTTATCCCTTGTAGCTTCACTATGCTATGCCCTTTGTCACCATGATCCCTAAATACAGCCATAAAGGGTTCATACTTTCATACTACAAACTAGGGGCTGTGTCTCACGACCTTGAGCCAATGTTTTTGTCTCTGACCGGGTGCCAGCTCTGACTGGGTGCCAGCTCTGACTGGGTGCCAGCTCTGACCGGCCTGAATAAAAACGAGTTATTTAGGGCAGATGATGATAAAAATGGGCAACTAATTACTAGTTTAAAGAGTTATAACATCCATTAACCTTTTCAGCCAAATTCTATCATCATCTGCCCTGAATAACCCGTTTTTATTCAGGCCGGTCAGAGCTGGCACCCGGTCAGAGCTGGCACCCAGTCAGAGCTGGCACTCGGTCAGAGAAAAAAACATTGGCTCAAGGTCGTGAGACACAGCCCTGGAAATACATGACACAACATGTTCACCTTACCTTGAGGTACCTCGCAATATACCCTCTTGAGGTAATTTATGCTCTGTCTTTGAAATTTCGAAATCCCATTCAAATATAAGATATTTGGGCTAGCAAAATAAAGGCTAGCGGCGTCTTGAGCATGTTTTGTCCAGCGTATAAGAGAGCCATCTGAGTATCTGAAGATCTGATCCGGGTATACATTGTCTCCATCAAGAAGTATGTCCTGGATGCTGAAGAAGGATGTAATAGATTTTTATGATATATTAAATTGCGCTTATAATTATATATATACTTGTATGGTACAAATACTTGCTGTATAAGTGTTATAAGCCAAGTACAGGGTAATTGTCTAAGGCGCCAGCCGCCGATAATTACCTGTGTGTGTGTTAAGCCATCAGTCTACCCCCGCCTTCTTGCTTCAAGGCTTATAACACTCATGCAGCTAGTCATGTGTATCATATCTGACATACACTTACAGTAGGAGAGTGTCTTACATGGACTGCGTCCACATACAGCCATGTATGTAAAATACAGTTAGGCTATTTATTTTGCCCTCTCAGCCTTCAACTGTGGTGTAAATATACACACATTTGTCATGTTGCATGTTTCAACGCGTATTACTAAGGCCAAAAAAAAGAGGTTTGTTTCAGGTAACATGGGCAGAAAATGTAGGGTCGGTAGGTCGGATTTTTCTTTTTTTTAACTGTTCTTTTCAACATGAAAGTACTAGCTGGCAGGTCCGAAGACCCAAAAATTGACCAAAAATGAGTGAAAATATGGAAATTTCTTTAACGTAGGGTCGGCCCTGTTTTGATAGGGTCGGTCGGGTGACCTGAAACAAACTTCTTTTTTGGCCTAATATGGTTCATTTAGATAGAATTTCACAGTGAACTCTAGCTGTTGATAAAGATGCTTACCCTAGTGCTAGATAGCGGGCCTTGTCCCCATCATTGATGAGTCGGGGTAGTTCCGCATTGTGTTTCCAGCAGATGGCGCGTGCTGTTCTCTGAAACGTTGATTCCTTGATTGCTTTCACAAAGCACACAGGACGAAGCTTGTCTGAATTTGAAATAAAATAACTTTAAGTCATCTATCTAAGTCAGTGGAGAGCCCTCTTGACGAGGGAGGGGGCAACACGATTATACACCTTTGTAGTGAAAGACTAGTGCATTGCTCTAACTAAATAGGGTCAGCTGCGATCAATTTGAACCCGTCATTAAGAGGGGGAGCAGAAATTTAGGAATGCTCGCAAAAAGGCCACTACACCCCCCCCCTATTGTTAAAACTTCCTGATTACAAATTAATTATTACCAACTTAGGCTTCCTGCATAGGCGAACTACTAAAATAAGACTGTCACCTACACTTCCCTTATCTGCTAATATGTGGACAGTCAAGGGAAAAGGGTCCTCCAAAGGTTAAACTCAATTATAGAATTGAGGTCATCAGCTTTCCAGTGATATATTTCATTAGCAGATACCACTTGTAGTTTTTGAGAACTGGCTCCTTGAATATGTGTGGGCACAGTCCAATCTCAGATGTCAATAAGCTCTATCTTACTTTGTTTTGGAGATATCTCTATCTAGTTAGCATAATTATAAAAATTCCCAAACATCCAAACTTTTTCAAACATTTTGTCACAGCTTTTAATCTCAAAATGGGATTTACATTCCGTTTTCAGTATGGAAATCTTTGTGGGGCCTGTAATCATTAATTTCTTGAAAAATTCAACTTAGAATGAAAATTATGTTTCCATGGCTTTCTGAAATGGCTTATTGCATTCTCCATCAAAAAGTAGTGTAGAACAATTTTTATGATATTTTTAACATTGTTGGCTATATGGAGCCCCCTGGTGGCTAAAGTTGGTACTAAAAATCCCCCGCGGATGTCCCTTTTCCCTTGTTGATCCATATATTACCATGTAGTACCAACTTTTTGAATCAATGATACTAAACCAGTTGTATATGTCAATTGAGCGTCATTTTGCTTTTTAGCCACCCTGAACGGAGGTGGCCGCCTTTGGGTGGACCTACCCTACACCCAGCACAATTTGCAGCAAACTCCCCATGCTTTTCTTGATGAGTTGTCACGTTGGTTAAGTTCAGCTTTTGGCATTGGGATACTCAGCTAACAAAAAAAACTAAAACGGTTTTCATCCAAAACGCTTTTGCTAGATTAGTAAGCATGGTGATGTTGTAAGTTTTATGTGAACGTATCATGTGTTTATGTGTTAGCCTTATTTCTATACCGAAATCCCCAGACAGATGAACAAACTAATTGTCACTATGCACCCAATAATAGACCAATTAGCATGTCCCTCTTACAACACACAAGGTGTCAGCTGTGTGCAGTGTGTACAAGATATTCCCCCTGCAGACCTAGTAGCCTATTTTCATTCATGCAGACATTAGTGCATCACTTTCGGTACAGATGGCAGCATATCTCTGGTGGTCCCTTCCTTCTGGGTTTTGCAACAACCTATGCAACTATTACACATCTTATATTGAGGCATTCTTGGCTAGAGTAAAAGAATATATGTTCACGAGTGCTAGCCTATTATCAATGGAGGTCCGTTTTAGCTACCCCAGTTTGGGTACCAACTTTAAAGTGGCTATATCAGGGTTTTCTCCAAATTCTAAATTTTGAATAAATGTTTTCCAAACACTGTTAAAGTATAATATTTAGAGAATATAGGTGAAATACATGTCATCACTGGGTGTTAATATGTCACAAAGGGATCACACATCCTCCAACCATGGGCTTTTCTAGTGCAATTTCAAAGGGGGCTATAAAAGCATGCATGCTTTTGTTCCAAAATGACCATATATATTGGGCAATAAAATCTAACCAGATCAGAATTGCAGGGAATTAGGGGGAATGGAACAGATAGGAAGTGAAACATATTATTTGTGAACATTCTGGCTATTTTTATTTTTTTAATCAGTTTTTTTATATATCGGATGTTTTAATTTTAATAACAGGTGCACTAACTTACGGACACAGTTCTCCATGACTGCAGTCTGGGCACACAGACAGGAGTAGTTCTTCTGTGTGGTTTCATCAGAGAAGGTGTGGTTAGGTTTACATGTGTAGATCACCTCAGTAGCCGTTACATTCCTGTCTGCATTCTCCACCTCTGGTGCATCCTCACAAGTAAAATCTGGAATTTACATTTTTGATTAGTCACTTAAATGTTGTCACTCTCAAGATACAGTGAACGTTATTTTTGTTGATTGAATGCAAGGAAAACTGAAGGCTGTGGTGGGGACTATATGGCCTATATTACTGCATGAATATTTTCATTTAAGCAAGTTTAAGATGCCACTGATTCGTTTCAAATGATTTAGAGGTGTTTTTATAGGGTATATTGCAATTAAGAGATTTTAGGTTTTGCATGCATACATTGCAGCATACGAACCATGCAAACATACTAAAATTAGAAGAACCCAGGATTAGGTGACATACTACTAGGTTTAATTACAGCACAATGTACCACTTACCCCCTTCGACCTCACAGGCAGCTCTGTATTTGCTGGTTATAACTCTCTGATAGTTGAATGTATTAGCATTTACTGTGACAGCCTGATCGTTGCCTGGAGCATAACTATTGGTCCAACGTGACCACAGCAGTAGGCTGCCATCTTGGTAGCTGAAGGTGCCACCTAGTGGCAGTGACGACGCACCAATGTAGTGTTTACCATCGCCATTTCTGAAAGTGTTATATTACATGTTAAGTCTGTTGAAAGCCAGCATCTTACCATGGAGTAGTATGTAGTGCCATACTCAATGACTACATTGCCATGGTTACACTGAAACCAAGTTAAATTTTGAGTACGTCCTCATTTTAGACTGTACGGGTACATGTAATGAATACAATCCCTACATTGACCAACATTCATGAAATACTGATTGCACCCTCTCCCATATCTGACTCGGCCTGTGATATGTCACAAGCCTTAAGCATGAATGAAATATTATGATAGTCATTTGTAATAGGGTTCTTTTTTTTTAATGTAATGGTTACTTCAGAATTTGATTTCAGCTCTGACAAAGTAAAAGGAGAGTTGATACTAATTTTTATCTGTCTATGTGATAAAAGATATAAGACTTACACATTTTGGAAGGCCGCGATGGTGTTGATCTCATTTTGGTTTATGACTTTGGCAATACTGAGGTTGTATTGCTGACATGCGCTAACTTGGGCCTCAAAGGAGCGCTTTACTTTAGTAGGAGCGAAGCAGACATCGCGGTCGTTCCCTGTTATAAGAACATAGTTAGTTTACTACACCCAGTCTACACTCTTTAAATATGTAGACAGATGGAGGATATATGCGACATTCCAGAATAAACCCTCAGTCGCGGTGCTACAAGGTGTCATATTCACTAATAATATTGTATATAGTAAATAATGCCAATTAAATAAACAGCACTACATGTGGCTAGAAGTAGCGGTGGGAGACTTTAAATTCAACAGAATATCATACATCATACCTCATGGTAGGATCCTAATAACAGTTTACTGATGGTCCTACCATTGCTTTATAAACCCCATTATTACTCGAGAATTACTTCTTGTCATTTAATACCAAATTATAAAAGCGTGTATTATCAGTGTACATCCAACAACATGTTTTACTTGACTACCTGTACCGCTACATGTGTGTACCATGCGACGAGCAGCTGATATCTTATTTATGTACAACGTCAAACTATATGGTAAATAAAGACAATCTTTTTCTCAAGAAAAATCTCGTTCTTAGAAAAGACTCACGGATACAGTAATAGTTGACTTCAAAGGATGCGCAGCTGCAGGTGTAGGTCTTGGTGGTAGATCCGTCATCGAATGCGGCGTCGTCGTGACAGGTGTACGTCACGTGGGTGTCAGTGTACGTCATGTCGGCATGCCGCATGGCAGGAGGCGGCGAGGTGCACGTTGTTTCAGGATCTATATCAGAGAAGAGGCAGCTGTAATGGTGACTATATAGGCCTTGTCTCACCAAATCGATACAAGTTGAAAGCCTATGACCCGATGCAATTTCCCCCAATTTTGATCAAACCAAAAAAAGGTCAAACCAAAAAAGTCAAGTAAAAAGGGGTAAAAAGACCCCTTGGTCCCCCTACTTTGAAACTGCTTGCCACGCCCCTGGATGCAATCTATGACTGGGTGCAATCTATGACCTGCAAGCATGAACTTTTAAGAGTTAACATATAATAAGATTTACATCATAAACTCCTAAAACATCCATTAACTTTGCCCTAAATGAGTTGTTTTCTTTTAATTTATACCGGTCATAGATTGCACTCGGCAATACCAACAATGTTTGGACCCTAAAGTCTGTACCCAACCTTCATCATATCACCTTTCTCACCCCATTTAGAGTAAAGCATAGATATTTTTGTTTCGCTCACTAAAGGTCCCGTAATCTTTTTGCATCCCCTGTTTGAATTTATTTTAGCCCACCCCCTTGAAAGAGCTGGGAATGTTTTACACTCACCCTCAAGAGTGTTTGCCATGATCATTCCAACTTCCAGACCTACACCTGCCATCTACATATTCAATAACCACTCCCACACTATAAAAATCTCTTGACACATACTTGGGTAGGCTGCATATGTATAAACATTGTAGTCTGCAAAGCATAATCCATGAATGTTTGCATTTAAGAGAATTTAAGAAGCCTAAAAGGTACACTTTAAGCAGCTTTAAGTTCAATATCAAATGCCCGACAAGTGGTCTGGAAAGGTCACAACGGCATTCAAGTGGATTTATGTGGCATTTAGTCTAATCAAATTAGCTTAAAGTGTTCCCCTAAGCATACTTACTTGACCTAAATGCAAACAGTCATGCAGTGATAGTAAAGAACTAACCTGCTTCTCGTTGGCAGAAGTAGCTTGCATGATAGTGTTGATGTTGGGTCCATACTTTAGTGCCTGGCATGTACATGAACTGCTTGTCAGTGGTTTCGTAAGCCCCGGTGGCCATTTTATTGTAGAGAAGCAGGCTGCCGTCATCATGCCTCCACACACCCTCCTCGGCCTCGTCTGACGCCTGCAGCCACATGTTTCTCTGCCTGAAACATGGTCACATGGAAGGACACCTTATTACTGTAAATGTAGATATTTTTGCGTGTATAAATTTTCGCGAATTTGCCAAAATGGACATTTTCACTGGTATTAAAATTTGCGAACTTCAGAGATTTGACTCTTTAATTCAATGCTGTATTAATATACACGTTGTACATATTTTTGCGGATTTTTCCAATCCGCAGGAATAGAGAAAATATGTACAGCGCGAAAATATCTACGTTTACAGTACATAGTTTGTATAATTAACGCTCTTAAACATTATGTTGGAACATGGATTCCTACCAGTATTTTATGTCTAACTTGCAGTTGGTTACTTTTTCTGTAGGTATACGGTAGAGTCATAGATGATTGCCAGTCATAGAGTTTCGACTTGTATCGATCCGGTGAAACTTTTCACCAGATCAATACAAGTTAAAACTCTATGACTGGCAACCAGCTGATGCCTATGACTGGAGCATAATTGTGTGATAAAACGGTATTGCCCCTGTTTTGCCCCGATTTTGCGTTTGTGCCATCTAACCACATGCATGACTGTCTATCATGGACTTTGGGTTTGAAACATTTATTTCATATATACTTCGGCTGAATTAAAAAAAAATAAAGGTTATTACTCGATCCTACCGAATTTGAAAAAGAATATGGATAAATTTTGAGGCTATTTCAGGTTCAATTTGATAGTCCAAGGGTCAAGGCTGTCGGCAGTGAGTCGGCGCTAAATTCCGCGAGGAAATTTCATGGTATTTTTCAGGCCAAAGTAAAAATAACAAATCAAAATTATTTTTTAAATCTGACCATGTAACCTGAAACACACCTTTTATTTTTCAGACTTACCACTTGGCGGCTATCTGTGCCTGTTCCTGGTCGTTGAGTATCTTTGGGAGGGAGCCGTTCAGCTTCCTGCAGTACTCGGCCGCTGCTGGGCGTGTGGCATACGGGCTCTCTATGTACACCCAGCACAGGTCCCGCGCCACTTGTACTGTGGGTAGAGACATACAAACACGGTTTTCCAGAGTAATACCTCGGCTTCTCCACACAGTGCACACAGTTTCGGGGAGAGGACTCGGGTCCTCTCCTAGTCATTGTTTGCCACTCTTAGGCGGGAGGTCGACCCTCACCTGTCCATGTGACTAAGGTAGGCAGTTATATATGCCCTAGTTGTTTACTCTAGAGGGTCGTCAGTGCAGGCCTGACTGACGGCAAACTTCACTAGTCCCATAGTGCGGACAAGCTTGTATACTATTGCTATACTGATTCGGAAATATGACTACCTCTGTTCTCTTATGAATAAAAGTGTGTTATATTCTCACACCTGGAAACTGCTGTTCCTTGTTTATTCTTTAAGAGTAAACGTAAACCACCACACCAGCACTGCACGAATGTTTGCATTCTGACAAATTTAAGATGCAGTAAATGAACACTGTAAGCAGCTTTAAGTTCTCTAATGCCATGTATATGACCCGGATAGGTCAGAACAGCATTTGAGTTATTTAAAGTGGCGTATTCCTGTGAGCATATTTATTTCACTTTTATAACTAGATGAAATCTTTCATGGGGTGCAAGCAAAAATATCTGAAGTTTCTGTCATGAACATGTGATATTCCATGACCGTTAGTGTTTTTATCGGCTTTTCCCTTGGATGCCATGATGCATGTATGTAGCCCTGGTCAACCCTATGGGAGTGTATCAACTATGTCCTCCTTTAATTAACCTGAAGTAAATGTAGACAATAAGATCTGTACTACAATATTAACTTACACTGGCAGGGGTACAGGGGGGCCAGGCTTGCCACATCACATGGGTAGACCTTGAACAGATCGCCGTCCTGGAAGGCATACTTCTCCATACAGGTGTAGTTCACGTGCGTCCCGTTGTGTGTGAGGGTGGTGCCATCTACTGGGGGAGGCTCTTCCGTGTCACACATTATATCTGGTCCTTGTATTAAAAAAATGTCACATTTTAAATTTTTTTAAATAATGAAGATCATTGTGATCAATGAGAAATCCTAAGTTGTTACATTGCACCTCTGATCTAAATGCTACCAGTATGTCCAATGATGTTCAAGCTATGGCTGTTGGGATGATGTCTTCAATACTCAAATCGTCATTACATGAAATACCCCATCAATGGTGGAGATCACCTTCATTCCTGGGGTCTGACTTGGGCATTAGATATATAGTGACTAAAGCTGGGGCTCCACCACCTGATCTTTTAGTCAATTCTCACGGACAGATCATACTGGTTTGTGCAGTTTGATCAGGTAAAAACAAAGGCTTATTTCTTGTATAGTGTTGTATTTAAATCGGCAGATCAAATGTGGAGAATGGGTGTATATTCATATTATATCCTACCATAGGTATGTATTATTATATAATGTGATCAGGTATAAACAGTGGCCATTCGGACAAATAAGTATTAAACCAGTTTTAGGCGAAATCGGCACCCAAATCGGGACATACATCGTGTTTTATAGCCTTGGCAGGTCTATTTTCCACTTGAGCATGGAATTTTGTAAACAAAAACATGTTTATAACCATTAACCTATGGCATGGTCCTCCCTACCTACAACATAAACATATATGATTCTTTGGTTTGAGCTCGATTTGTGAGAAAAGCACCGACTTGAGGACAAAATCGGCTTGTGGAGCCTCGAGACTCAGGACTCCACTAGCCGATTTTTTGGTCAATTCTCACGATCCGATCATATGAGAACTCCATAGGATTCTCTTCAGTAAAGAATAACATGAGAAACTGAGGGGTTGTTTATATCTACATCTCACCATAGGTATATACAGTTTGATAAGATATAAAGAAGCCTAGAGATAGTAATGTTCAGACAGATGAAAATCAAACCAGTTAGATGTGGAATCGGGGGCCAAAATCGGCCAGGGTTGCAAAATCGGTACCTAAATTGTCCTGTGTAGCCTTGGCAATTCTATTGTCCACTTGTTTATAAACATAAACATTATTTACAAACATATACCTATGGCATGGTCTATAGCACATCCCTGCTTGAGGTATATAATTGTTATGGTATATAACTGAGTCAGATCCGTCCTCAAAGAGACTGCACCTATGCAATAAACAAATAATGAGATTTTCTTTTGATTTTCTGATTTAAATTACCAGAACATAAAACGTTGCCTACTTCTTATTTTCTCACAGATGAGTAGTCTCCGGTGACCGTCTTTTATCCGGATCCATTCGTCTGTGGAGGGGTCCAGGTACAAGTACTGGAGGTCAGCATCGGGTGTAATGGTGGTTGTCAGACCCTTAAATAGGTTCCACACTATCTTCTCGTTCTCTGACCACTGCCAGTCCCAACTGCTGAAATTCCTGTAGCCCGCCAAGAAGATTGTCTCACCACTCGGACTGAAATGAAATACGTAGTAGTTCTAGGACGTGTACCAATCTGTACACAAAATACAGTGAAGGAGTCTTATAGGCTGAATACCCCTACAGATTGGTACTAGTCCTATAACTACTTAATGCCACTAGCTGTATACAGTATACAAGAGGTGTGAAATGCTTTGTTCTCCGTGCCCGCTGTGGTATAAAACATAAAAATGCCTTTATCGCTGGAACCATTTTAATTGAATACTGCAGAATAATAGGGCAAATACATGCACAGACCCAGCACCTTTGCAGTTTAGAGACAATATGATACATTTAAAGGTTTCATGTTCCTTTGTCATCATAATGCACCAATGTAGCGTTGTCTTGTAACTTGGGCAAACACTGCTATGGTGCAATGTGACGACAAATTGGCGGTGTCATCGCCATAAGCTGGTCGTCCTCTGGCTAATGAATGGCCAAAAAACACATTGTACCTAAAAAATGGCTGACAAACACGACTCCATTGGCCAGTGGATGACCGGCCATAGGGTCAGAAATTAAGATGGATGCCTAGGATGGTCTACACGTGCGCGGCCATGATTTCCGCACAACTTACACATAATACATGGCCTTGTAAAGAGCGGTACACTGTAAGAAATATATGTACTTTTTAAATCAGCCATTTCACAGTGGATCCTTGTTAGGTGCTAAGCTGGTTTGGATTACAATAATACACAGTAAATTCATCTTCTAATGTCAAATCCCAGAGGGAGCCACATATAGTGGGTACTGCCATAGATAGGTGGCCTGGTTTGTAAAACGATTTTACTGGAGAGTGTGGGCCCTTGAATAGGAGTATACATGTTAAAATTATGGTAATCTTTAATTCATCTATATGTTTGACAATTTAACAATTCAATCTTGTAATAGGTTTGACAAAATACCATCACACAGAAATGTAAAGGAGTCGCCACGACTCTGATAGCCAGAGTCCCAGTTTGTCTCCCATGTGACATCTGTAGAGGAGAGTCGAATGAGTTTGACTCTCCGTTCCTAAAGAGTCAACAGTAGTTGACCCATCAAAAGAAGGGAAGTCAAAATCGAATACATGAGTGAATGCAGGTCAGGTGGATCGTGTTTTTATGCCACGGTAGAGTGGGGGCAACAGGTGTATATAATTAGTGGGCAGGCAAGATGAGGCCTGTGACAGAAGTGAGTAGGTGAAGTTATTGCCCAAGACAGGTCAATGACAAGACATGTTGTAATGTCCACTACTTCCCCCTGTGAAAGAGCCCAGTTATATCTGCCTCACACTACATTCCACAGACCATTGGCCACATATTAGATGCCAATATCAGATCTATATGAAGTAGTAAGCAGTGCCACACATTATATCTCACACAGTTAGTGCCCAGCCTTATGTTTATTTCCCATACCCACACATATGGCGACTAAGCTCTATACTGTTGATGTTCTTGGAATGTATTGTATTGTTTGTCATCACGTTTGATTCAGGTAAGATAACTGGAAAGCTTATCCATTGACATCCCTTAACCACACTATTTTGACATAGTGGACCTATCTAGAAAGAATCAAAACTGTGTGGCATGTAACAAATATCTAAAGTATAGATAGTGGCTCTGCCTTGTGGTTGCCACTGGTACCAAATCAGTGTTGGTTGCCCCACCAGGTGGTTTCATATACAACTACTATCAGAGTCAACACATTTTTTATTTGACTCTTCATGAAGGGTCAAACTACAAATGACTCTGCTGTGGGCAGAGTCAACTGCACTTGACTCAGCACTGATAGAGTCAAGAGGGAGAGTCAAGTTGTACAAGGAACAAGGGGTATGACTGGAGTAGCTGTGACCCTTCCACCAGAGTCATCATGACTCTGATACCAGAGTCAACTAGAGTTGACTATGGTAAAAGAGTCATAGCAACGCCTTAATTTCTCTCTGTGATGATCACTTGAAAATATCCAGAAGAAAGTGGCAGTATGGATCTATACACCTGTTTTGTGGTAACATACTGTGCATATATATCCTCACCTCTGGAAACTCTGCCTTGTATCAATCCTAAAGAGTAAAACCTTGTGTATAGGCCATGGCTAGTATGCAAGTCAGACCGCCAGTGTGGCGTATAGGATCAGCACAAAGTATGGCTTATCTGTAAGTTTTTAGATTTATAGTACAGTACTAAAGCCACCATAATCGCTGTGAGGCTTATAGAAAATACCCAAAGTCTGTAATAGCACTGGCAATAACTCTGAATCTCTGTATATTAGAATACTCTGAATCTATTAATGGTGATTCTATATAAAATTAACGGTGATTCTACGTAAAATTGACGGTGACCGTCGCTGTAAAAAAAAACAGTGAAAGTTATGTCTCAAAAGTTGCCAGTGATTGACCATTATAAAATTGTGGAAGGTGGTACATTGTATAACCAGTGATCAAAGCCATGACCCCAGTGTGCAAGTCCTGCATGGAACCCCCTACTTTTGTTTTTACTGTTGGGTTACAATTGATGTTAGGTATGTTGAGAAAAGGTTTGTAGGAAATAGAGAATCTATTGATACATCATAGAGAGCCACTTTAAGTTCCACACCATTGTGGACTCACCAACAAAGGGACATAATGCATTTAGGGGGTGTTCATTTATTAGTTACAGGGGGGTGGTGGGTTTGGGGGGGGGGCTTAAAAATGTCCAGCCCCTCCTGAGGGGGGGACGTAAAAAATGTAAGCCCCTTCCCAGCCAGCATTGGTCCCTGGGGCCCATATGTGTTTTACTTGGGCCAACTGGGCTTGCCCATATCTGGGTTATGGTCCTTTTTGTCCAGGGCTACCAGTGGGAGCCCAGATGGGCCAGCCCAGGAAAACTTTTTTTTCCCATAAATACATTGTAAATATTTCAAAACATGCTGATATCTGATTTTCCTCCAGAAATCACCATTTATTGTACACTTTTATGGTTTATATTTAATCTGGGCTCGGGCTGGGCTCTTTGAATCTGGGCTGGCCCATTTGGAATCCCACTGGTAGCCCTGGACAAAAAGGACCATAACCCAGATATGGGCAAATCAGCTTGCCCACGTAAAAACACATATGGGTCCCACCAAGCAATGCTGGCTGGGTTTTTTGCAATAAAAACAGTGCATTACTATAGTTCAAAGGGGGGGGGCAAAAATAATTCGGCCCCTTTGGCGATGGGGGACACAAAAAATATAACATGCTCTCGAGGGGGGGTCGTAAAGATATTTTGCTCCACCATGTCAAATCTTACCACTTGCCCTGTAATTAATGAATGAATACTCCCTTAAGCACGCTGCCCCCAACCAAAATGTTAGCAAGGCCAACTTACATCAAACTCTTTATCCGCAGATGTTCCTCCTCGCTGTATACCCTTGGCAGCCTCCCACCATGATTTTGGCAAAAGGCTTCACCGATCGGTCGCTTGAGTGCATATGGCGTTCTGAAATAAATGCTGTTGCGTCGAGAATCTGGGATAAATGGAGAAAATGTTGATGATGAACACATATACATATAATAAAGATGATTGAGCAGTGTTAGTTTTTTAGTCGGGCAGATTGTCACAACTACAATGGTAGATGACAGTGGGCAACAGTTTCTTATTTGTTACACAGTGAATACGAGATTCGTCTTCTTTTTAGTTTTCAAATGATTTGCAGTCCACCTTGAAGAATATATGGCTGACGTTCAATTTGTGAAATAACCCAGTTGACAAACTAAACTGGTGAACCATTTGCCATCATACATCCTCATTAGTGAGCAGGCAAGCAGAAAGGATGGTCCCTGCGGGATTAGTTCCGATTTTAGCCACTAGGGGGCGCCACTATGGCCTAAAATGAAAGAATTAGGCTAAAAATTGCTCTTTGGTACTTTTTTCTGGAGAATTCAATAGGATTACATAAAACATTCCATTTTTGGCAAAAAGCTTCTTTATTTGGCAGGTAAAAGGAACGTTTTAAAGCCTAAATGGGTGTGCTTGTTGATATGTGTTGCCATGGAAACATGATTTTTATTCCAAATAGAGGAAATTAAGACATAAATTGATAGAATGATTTGTGAGGATTGCCATGGTGAAAACAGAACAAAATTATGATTACTAGATCGAATTTTATGACTTAAAGAATGAAAATGTATCATAAATTTCTAATTATCATAAATAATGCTAATTAAATAAGGATATCTTGGAAAATATGAGACATAGAGCTTTTTCAGATTTTGGAAGGGGTGATGCCCACACATATTCATGAAGCCATTTCTTAAAGACTAGAAATAAGATCTTCTGGTGTAATATATCACTGAAAAGCTTATGACGTCAATTTTAAATTTGGCTTTTTCCTCGGAGTACCCTTTTCCCTTGCCTGTATCCTGAATATATAAAAAATGAAGCAACACTTACGTATACATGACAATACACCCGCGAGGCCTTCACAGCCACAGGGGAAGCTTTGTTCAGGTTCACCATCTGGGAAGGCGTACTCATCGTTACATCTGTACGTAACATGGGTGGTGTTTGTAGCAGACACAGTCCCATGAAGTAAGTCTGGCGGATCTTCACTGCACGGCACAGTGGGGTCTGGAGTCATCAGGCACAGTTAAAAATATGTTAGGAGCTAATTTGGTGTCAATTTTAATTTTTCAGTTTTTCAACATATTTTGTGTTCATTATGTCCATATAAATATGTGTGTAGCGTTTTAAATCTTTCTGATACTTGTAATTGTGAATGCTGAAATATAGGGAGGAAAACAGGTCAGGGGACCCAACTCTATTAGAGAAAGGGGACCCCTGACCTGTTTTTTTTCTACCTTAATTTTCTCTTCTTTTTTTTTGGAGTAATATGTATCAGAATGAATTAAATACACATATTTGCATGTACATTATTATGAACACAAAAACGTTGAAAGAATGAAAAATAAAATTTGACCCGAAATTAGCTCCTAACCCATTATCAGGATCATCAGTCAGCCTTTAACCCTTAAGGGCAGTAAAGAAGGTTAAAAAGATAAGCTTACCCTTTCTTATCATTTCCCCATTATTCAAAATATCTCACAGAAAAAGACTTTTGAGCTAATTCAATGAAAGTCACATGACCAATTTGTTTTTCGATTTAGATTGGCTTAGACACTAGGTCATGATGGGAGAGAGAGAGAGGTCTCTGTAGGTCTCTGAAAGAGAGAGAGGTTTCCAGCATTAAAGAGAGATAAAACAAGAAACAAGTACATACCATATTCCTTCTCACAATATATTGAGGTGATAGTATCTGGCCATTGACTATTAAGGAATGTCTTGTCTAGGCGTAAATGTGCATTAGCATAGTTAATGTCTCCAGTTCTGAAGTCAAGAACGCTATAACCCCAGTTCTCCCACACGACTCGCTCTCCGTTGTCTCGCCATTCCCAGGTGTCTTCAGCCATGTTTAGTACTGCATTTATCCATATGATGTGATCTTGTGGAGACCTGCAGGTAAATGACATGCATACCTGTGATTATTACACCCTTAATATGCTAATACAATGGCTAAATGCATTTATTTATTTGAAATACAAGATCTCTTATGCTTTAGCATTGAAGGGCCTTATTCAACGCCCCGTATTGAATACAATGTGGCCGTATTCAAGTGGCTAGGTAAATGTTGTGTTTTCTTCATTAAACTGCTTCAGATAAAAAATAAACACAAATGCTACAAAATCTACATTTATACTATCTTTGAAGTATTTCACTAATGGGGGCTGGGGCATATCATATTCAGCCTGTGGCTTCTAGGATACTGCCCCGGCCCCCACGAGTGAACTAAAACAGAGACAGTATTTCATACTATGCCGGGAGAAAATAGGGCAGGGGGTTTCTCCCCTTGATTTCGGGTCAATATACATGTAATGTTAGGTTCAACCACATTATCCAATTTGCTAATATCTAAACATTATTTGCTGAAAATGATTAACCTATGTGCAGGTAGATAATGTGGTTATCTAGGTACATGTGAATGGGCTTGAATGACGGTTTTGAATTTCGTGAAATATAACGATTTAAATGACAGAATATAGCTGAAATAAGGTATATTTATAATTTTACTCCCCCCCTTCACCCCTCCCTCACCACACCACCTGGATAAGATACAGCACCGGGAGATTCCCCCTTGGTGGTGCGGGCCGGCGGCAGCCCTTATCTCCCCCAGCAGCCCTTATCTCTAGAGATAAGGGCCACCGCCGGACCGTACCTCCAAGGGGAAATCTCCCTTCACTGGTGTAATCCCCCCTGTGGGCTTCTATACCTGCAGTGGGAAAATTTCCAGGCGGGTATTTGGCATTAGTCTATTTATTGTACCCAGGGCTATTACCGTAGCGTGGTGGTAAACGTTGGTACAACGTTGCCATTTGACGTTGGGATAATGTTGGGCCAACGTTGCGTTAAGTATATATATGAATGGCCAAAAAGCACTTGGGACAACAATAAGGTACAACGCTATGTCAACCTTGGCAAAACATTGTCAGCCGGGGGTTATTTACCCTGGAATCGGGGTTCATCGGAGGTCAGAAGTTCCAGTACCCACATTGAGCATGATTCTGATAATAAGACCAAATATAGATTATAGGGAATGAGATTATAGATTACAACTCTTTCTGAAAATACTTGTACATATATTTTAGAAGATTGATCGGAAATACTCTTTTCAAGATAATAGAAATGTTACTTGTTAATATAAAAAAAGACTTACCTTAAGTCTAATAGCCAATCGCCTTCTGCCTCGCTTAGTACTTTGGGAAGTGTGGCTCCGAATGATTCACAGTATGTCCTTGCGACGGTGAGATTCTCTCTCAGTGGAGTATTTACAATGCACACGTCTCTGTAGGTCTCTGAAATTATGAAACAGTTCTGTAAATTACCTTTATCGATTTTACTACATATCTGACATCGACACTTTTGCACTTATTTTAGAAAGGCCTACAACACAGTAGACCACAAGCAAAACTAAAACAATATGATACCCAAGACCACAACAAGATTTTGAGATTAAGATTGCGCTGTGAACATTTGTCGGCGTACCTCGAACAGCTAGCACGTATTTGCCTTGAAGCGGAGACCAAAAGTATGTGGACCCCTTAAAGGGGGGCACCAAAGAAATTGCACCCCTTTTTTAGAAAAAAAAAAGCCTGCGCATTAGTATAGGTCAAAGAGCTTGGCCACACTCAATTTCAACTTGCCTGAAGGGGGGACCAAAAAGATTTCAACCCCTCCTGTGGAGGGGACCAAAATAATTTCGACCTACTCGCGCAAAAATCCACCGACCCCCCCTCCCTGTACGCCTTTTAAAACTAATGCTATAGTTTTTAGTACCAGGAAACACAAATCAAATTAAACTTTAGATTCTCATCAACCTAGCCAAAATACCTTCCCACAATGTTTGCACTACAATCACAAAATGCCCTTCGCCATTGCCACCGCAGATATGTTATAGCTCTCCTGGGTGTGAGGACAAACGTTCAGAGCGCAATCTTGACCTATAACCTTTAATCTTGATATCTAATATGATAGCTGCCCTTGTATCTGCCACCTAGTGTCACATACCCACTATGATACCTTTTGCCTTTGTACTCATTACTATAATCTATAGTATATACCCTGCACCCAGATGAGACAACATAAATACCTAAAAGAAAAGAAAAAGAAGAAAAAAATTGGGTTGGAGGGGGGCAGAGCCCGCCATTACATACTAGTTAAGTAGCCTATCCTAAGATGGACTGCGTAGGCTTACCCCTACTAGTGGTGCCATCTTCATTTGCTTGGTAAGACTTTTTAAGATAGTTTAAGATAGGATTAAGATTGCTCACTTAAGCAAAAGTAAAACAATATGATACCCGAGATCACAACAAGATTTTGAGATTAAGATTGCGCTGTGAACGTTTGTCGGCGTACCTCGGACAGCTAGCACGTATTTGCCTTGAAGAGGAGACCAAAAGTATGTGGACCCCTTAAAGGGGGGCACCAAAGAAATTGCACCACTTTTTTAGAAAAAAAAAAGCCTGCGCATTAGTATAGGTCAAAGAGCTTGGCCACACTCAATTTCAACTTGCCTGAAGGGGGGACCAAAAAGATTTTGACCCCTCCTGTGGAGGGGACCAAAATAATTTCGACCTACTCGCGCAAAAATCCACCGACCCCCCCTCCCTGTACGCCTTTTAAAACTAATGCTATACTTTTTAGTACCAGGAAACACAAATCAAATTAAACTTTAGATTCTCATCAACCTAGCCAAAATACCTTCCCACAATACTTGCACTACTATCGCAAAATGCCCTTCTCCATTGCCACCGCAGATATGTTAAAGCTCTCCTGGGTGTGAGGACAAACGTTCAGAGCGCAATCTTGACCTATAACCTTTAATCTTGATATCTAATATGATAGCTGCCCTTGTATCTGCCACCTAGTGTCACATACCCACTATGATACCTGAGTTTGGCCTTTGTATTCATTACTATAATCTATAGTATATCAGTATATACCCTGCACCCAGATGAGACAACATATATACATAAAAGAAAAGAAAAAGAAAAAAAAATTGGGTTGGAGGGGGGCAGAGCCCGCCATCACATACTAGTTAAGTAGCCTATCCTAAGACGGACTGCGTAGGCTTACCCCTACTAGTGGTGCCATCTTCATTTGCTTGGTAAGACTTTTTAAGATAGTTTAAGATAGGATTAAGATTGCGCACAATGTATCATACAAAATGTGCCCTTTTCCTGAAAAGAATATCATGCTAGAACACTGTGATGAACTAATCTGTTGAAAAATCAGGAAAACCGATCTCCCCAAAAATGTTTGAAAAAATGTAAACCTTACTGGTGCATCCTGCAAGCTTAACTATCTCGCCACAGTTACATCGTACTATTTTACTTGGGCTTCCGTCATCAAACGTATAGTAGTTGTCACATGTGTAGGTGTAGTGGGTGCCGTTGGAGGTGGCTGAGCTGTGGGGAACAACTGGTATGGTTCCTGGACAGGAGGCAGCTGAAGTGAAAAATGAAGACAAATTGGAGGCCTTTTTGTTGTATAGAAACATAAATAAAAAGAGACAGTGTGTTCAGGTAACCCTACCTAAAGAGAGAATTGCCCCTGAACAAGGCCCCGAACTTGTGTTTGAACCGGTAAAATGTTCAGACACAGTTTGCAATGCAACACCCAACAGTACGGAAGCCATCAAGGGTCACCCCAAAAAAAATCAAGATTTTTTTTTAATTTCATTTTTTTCAATCAAATTTCTTGAAATATTTCTTTTTGAATATCGGTGTTGTCATTGTCAAATGTTGCTGTTGATAGCTATGTTTTTGATAAAGTCGACAGTTGAGAGCACCAATTTTCGATGTTGACAGCAAAAAATAAGGTTTTTGAGAAATTGATTAAACAATGGGGAAACATGAAAAAAAAACAATTATATATGTTTTTCTCTTTTTTTCCTACAACTGCATAGCAAGATGACTTTGATGTGATCTGAAGGCAAAATTAAAGAGGTGCATCTTTTGTTTCTGGAAATGAGTAATGATGCTCACCTGGTTCCATTTCACACACAAAGTACTGGGATTTCATGTCGTAATTGATGTGTTGTTCAATCCATGAAGCATCAGACCGTAAAACTGCCCGTCGTTGATAAGTATTACCGGGCGGCAGACCTGTTGGATGTCCAGGATGCCAATTGCCGTACAGCACTAACGTGTCATCCCACCATTTCCAGATGCCATCCTCCTTCCTGTGGGCTGATATCCAGAAGTTCCGCTTGCTGAAAAAACAGCCTTTTTTTAAAACAGCTTTAGCTTCATTGTCAATAGGTTCCCTTGTGATTACAATGTATGACATACATGTATGTGAGAGCGCTCCATTGTTGAAAATCAGAATTATCGTTTGTACAGTATATATTCACCTATGAGACATACCTTTATTCTGATGCAAAAGAAGGGAATTATTTACAATAAAGTATATGACTTTGTACCAGGGAAATAGCAATGGGTTCAGCTTCCACTTTGGTCACTCTATGTTTCTCAGTGTATAATTTATGGTTATGGGTTAGGGCCAGCATACATATGTTTACGTAAATGTGAATGCAGTTATAAGCAACCTACTATATCGCAGGTTGAATCTCAGCCATTTCTGCATCACTGGCGATCTTGGCAAGGTGCCCGCCCACTGTGCTACAGTACTGCTCAGCCTGGGCATGTTGCAGGAGGAAGTGAATGGGTTGTAGGCAGATGCCTCTGTCAACCACTACAACAGAGGAAGCATGAGTCAGCAAAATATTAATGGGTTGCAAGCAGATGCCTCTGTCAACCACTACAACAGAGGAAGCATGAGTCGGCAAAATATTAATGGGTTGCAAGCAGATGCCTCTGTCAACCACTACAACAGAGTCAGCATGAGTCAGCAAAATGGTTGAAACATATGCCCATATGACACAAGACAGCCTACACAAATTATGTGTGAAAACAACCCTTATACAGCAAAGAATTCACAGTACAAGCATACGTCTTGAATAGTCCTTTGAGCATCAGGACAGGAACAATATCACCAGTCCCATGGCCAGTGATAATAAAATAAATCCCTTAAATTTCACGTATTCCTGTGAAACGATGTAAATGCAACTACTTTCATGCAGTTACTGATCGTATGTATTGCGCTAAAGAGCACTTAATATAAACTAATATAATTGAAAGTGCCATGTTTGTAGAAAGACAAAACAATGGGAACCACCTATGCATTGTTCTCTATTATTACCATATTTTTCACTTATTTTATGACACATCTTATAACACCATCGAAACAATCACTTCGGGGCTCAGCAAGCTAACTAATAAGAAGATGATAATCCAGGAGCAAAAATCATTTCTACAACGGGCTATTAGCCTAGCTATCTTTCCAGTATTTAATTACAAACAAATAAATAAACCAGACATTTACAATTTGCATTCGTGCATGAGAAGGTGGTTGGAGTCAGGAAGAGTCCAATTGGATACACAGACCGAAGAACACCTTCTCAGATATGAAATAAAAGGATGCTCTTTGTTCCTGTCCATCATATCTATGTAGCTGTGAGTGTCGCTGATGTAATAATAATGATAATAATAATAATAATAATAATAATAATAATAATAATAAAAGTTATTATTCCACATTAGTGACATATACTTATATGCATTCAAATGTTAAAAAATGTATACCATGCACGTGTAGCGGGTATGTATCGCTCGGGGCAGACCCAGCGTGCATGGAGAGTGCACTGCCCGCCTGGGGTAGCTCAAGTACCGTAGCAGAGCGGTGGAGAAGCAGCTGGCCCTGTGGTGCAGCGGGTAGCATTCAACTCTAGAGCGGGGGGACCGGGGTTTGACACCCCGTGGGGCTTGACCATTTTCCGCTGCCTGTTACACCCATATGGATCGTGTATTTTTATTGTTGATGAATAAGGGTTGTGAGCTCTCATTGAAAAAATAATTAAAAAATACTTGACTTACACTGACAACCATACAGACGCATGATGTCCTCACACCCACAGTCTACGGTCCTGACCGTGGTTCCATCACGGAAGGCGTAGCTTGTCTCACAGGTATAGGTCACGTGCGTTGCATTCTGGGAGGTTATGGCAGAATGTGGGAAGGTGGGACGCCCTGTGGAGCACCCACCTTCAACTTGTTCTGAAATAGATAAGGTAAGCAAGAAGTTAATGCTTTAGTAGATTATGATAGGAAATTTAAGTAGATTATGATAGGAAATTTAACCTTTATAAAAAGAAATGGATAGGGAGTCGAAGACCGCTGCTTAAATTTGTGGTAAAATAGACTGGTTAGGAGAAATTCAATCATAATCCTCTAATAAAGATTAGTTAGCTTTCTGTCTTTGCATTAATATATTTGGCAAATAAGTAAAACCGATAAGTATTAGGTCATTATTTATTTTTATCAGCAGGATTATATTTGATGAATAAGCAAAACTCAAAGCCATTGACATTAAGTGTGCGTCTTCACTTGTTGGACCTGGCACAACGTCGCAGGCTGAGTGTGATATGTGCCAGGTCCAACAAGTGAAAAATAATACACACGCGTGTCTGCAGGGGGGGTCCCTGTATTACATACCCATGTCTACACTTTACTCTCGGGGGGGGGGGGGCAAAATATGTTTTAATTTAAAATTATTCTGAAGCAAAATAGGTTAAGTTCAGAAAGCGCCTCATACACTCCTGGCTTTATATGATCACTTTTAGGCCACTCCAAATAATAATTATACTCGTTTCTCATCACTAAGCCATCAGAGCTATGCCGAGGGCGCTTTTTGTTTAAACAAAATCGTAAGGGTATTGCAGGCTCTGGCAGAACCAAATTCAGATTTTGATAGTAGTTGACAGATAGGATCTGCGAGAATTGCAGATATGCATGTTTCCTCCAGCTCATTACATTTGCTGCACTGTAAGGTTTGATTTGATACCAAATATGCTCATATTTGTTTAATTTGGTCATGTTTTATTTCATTAAAATTTCCCCCAAAAAAGGTGATATTGGTAATGCGCCTGGTAATGAGAAACAAGTATACATTCTTATTTGGAGTGGCCTCAAAATCAGAGAAATGTACGCACTTAGGAAATAACAGCTTTCGAAAGGCGCATTAATGTGCTTCCTATGATGATGCATTAAGCCGCCAACAGGTTAGTTCTCAGAGCTACATTCATGCATCATGCTAGCCCTATAGTGTATGAGCCCTGTTGAGTCAGCATGATGTACACAATGTATATAACCCTGGGGAGTAGACTTGCCAGGGCTGCATTCATTTTTCATGCAATAATTTTACGATGCACAATTCACATCAACGCACTGTATACGCGGCCATGTATTAAAGATCATAAATACAAAAAGACAAGGCAAAAAGTACCTACCCTTCACCACTGCACATACAGGGGTGATGCCGTTCTGGTTTAAAATAGCTGAAGTCCACAGCCCATCACTAGCTGCTATGGTCACATACTTATACTGAGTGTTATACGTTGGGGGGTCCTGTCCATAGTTAGTATAGTTGACCCTTGAGTTATCCCCCAGGGTGAACTCGTAATTGCCTGCCGCTGTGTAAACGTCCAGGAGGCAGGAGGATATACCTTCCCTACGAAGGCAATCATATAATATATTAATATCTATAGGCCCATGGCCAGAGGATATTTTGGTATCGTTCCCCCTGAGGTGGGGGCCGGGGCTGTATCTCACAAAGCCACAGCCTCAGCACCACCAAGGGGGGGAACGATACCAAAAATCCTGTGGCTATGGGCCTTTGCTTTTATTTCATGTATTTTTTTACGCTTCAAAATATGTTTAATTGCATATAAATAGCCATAATAATTTGAACAAATGATGAGATCACAGGCCATGGAATACGGGAATACCGTATCCCATGGTGGGCATGGGATACAGGATTTCTAGTACTTAAGCATAGTGGTCAACATATCCACCATGAAATAAAGCGCATGTTTCAGCTTTAATTAACCCTTTCCGAGCAGTATAGTGCATTAATGCTCTCACCACCAGATTTTTCTAAATCTTGCCGAAACATTGAAAAATTATACACTGAAAATAATGAATCTCAAATGTTAGTCCAAAGTTAGTAAGTTGTACTAAGGTTTTACTAACTTTTGTGCAATCATTAGCGAAAATTACGTGCCCAAAGTTCCTATCCTATCTTAGCGTTTTGCTGCTAACCCTTAGCTAAAAGTTAGCATTAACCTGAACTTATGAGGCTACCATAAAATCCTGTGTACACCCGCATCTCACATATAACCCACACCCCGACTTTGAGAGAATCCTATAACCTCTATTTAGGGCTTGAAAATTTTAGTACTGTACTATACTTTCAAAATCGCTTGTATTACCCGCCCCTAGACCTGTGAATATTGTACACCCTGCACTAGAGGTTTGGTTCTAGTATAACCCACAGGTTACACACAGGAATTTACGGTAGTCATTCATTACTGATTAGTACATCTATTACCAGTCAGTGGCATGGCCCTGGTTAATATGCAACAACCACAGCATGAGTTACCTGTGCAATGGTAACTCCATCCAGTGAAGCCAGTTTGTCTACATAACAATTATTGTCCTGTAGAAGTGGCCATATAGAGACTTCAGGCTGTCTTTGATATATGCATTTTTCAAAAACACAAAAAAGGTGTCCCATTCAGAAAACCTCATTGGAATAGGTTGATCAGTTTGAAAAAAAAAATCTGGCTAAGTAGATACATACATGCATTATGTTACACTCCATGTCATATTCAAAATTAGAAAAGGTTACCTCTAAGCATGATAACACATACAATTACGATCTTATCATATAGATAAATATCTCATGATTTGCTTGTGCTGTCACCTGGTGTGGAGTTCCTGTGGGTAGCTGGTTAGTAAAAAGCTAGTCATAGTTTAGCAAAATCTTAGTTCGATTTAATAATGCTGATAAGTTAGTGGTTTTGACTAAGATATATTAGCATTGACTAACCCCCGGAATTTTCAGTGTAGATATTAAAAGTTTAAATAGGGTGTTGCCATGGCTAGTCACTGAGCATTCTTTGTGAACACAAATAGAGTGTCAGATGTGATCGATGACGTGACAAGTTTTAATATGATACCAAACATGTTGTGTTTTGACTAGGAAAATATTTTCATTCATTTTAAACAACATTTTTTTAGATTTAATGCTCTCGCGGCTTTTAAAAGCGGCCTGCTGGCGGTGAGAGGGTTAATGTATTAGCCCTTGGTTGTCATGACTGGCCAGTTACTTGAGTATCATCCCAGCCCTTTAGGTTTGATTCACTCCCGAATGGTCAGCATGATGAACCAATGTAGCACCGGCGAGTTACTAACCTGGGCGATAAAATAACTTTCATCAAAGAAGCCTGCACATGTACTATGTTCTAAAGCGTCTATGTGCACGCCAATCTTAGACCCAGGGGGGAGGGAATGAAAATATTATACCACTGGGCGCGGGGTGAAAAGGATTTTGCCGAGCAACACCGAGCAACTCCTTTTGTTAAAAAGTGAGCACTTGCTTTGCACTTAGCCTCTGGCCATCTCTATATGCTCTACTTAAAGGCGCACTCAACCCAGGACCTAACCCTGCCGAGTTTTGTACGCAAATGACGTCGTGGGTTCAGTGTGCCTTTAAATAAGTTATTTCTCCTTTTGATCCTATTAAATTGTTATGGTATATCTATCCATAGCAGTAGGCCTCATTATTGTATATATGTATATATAGCTAATCAATTTTGTCTATTATAATATATACTTAAGGATACTGTCATTTCTGCAATGGGGCCGCCTTTTCATATAAGATCATTTAGGGAACGCGATACTGTGTCAAATGTAATTAATATACCATGTTGTATATGTCCATGTTATTAGAAACCATGAAGAACTGTATATACACCGTTGATCTTATGATGAATAAATTTTACCAAACTTGAAACTTGAACTTTATCAGTAGCATTTCCTATATGGCACAGGTTCCTTGTATAATATTCAAATTGTCATAAAGAAGAACACCGAGCCACAACCCACAGACCATGTCCAGGCCTCATGCATATTGTACCACCAGAGTCTACCTTATTTAACATACTGATTAGACCTATAGATAGTTGATGTTCGCTGTTATTCATTCACTACACACTCAGAAAAGTGAGCGTCACTGTCGCTGAAAGCACTCTCACCTGAAAGCCAGGCTGTGAGGGTGCTTTTGGCGAAAGTGACGCTCACTTTTCTGAGTGTGTAGGTTCTAGGAGCTTTATTGCCTGAGTGGTAAGATTTATGTCTGTTTGCTATTCCACCTTAGGCCTATGTCCACTAAGATATATCAGGCTATTTTCTCGCCGAAAAAACGGCTTTGTCCGCACCAAAACGGCTTTGCATCGCCAAAACGTGTTTTTCGGTGACAAAACAGTCTCATACATCCTAGTGGACACGGAACGATTAGCGGGATATGGTGGCGCACCCTTCTCAGATGGCTTAGAACTAAAGCTGAAGCTGCTGGCTGGCTGGTGGCTGGCATGAGTTTTAGGGTTCATAACCTTTGCATTGGTGGTAGTTAAAAAGTCATGACCATTTTTTGGTAAATATCATTGTGATATTTTTTGCCAGAAAACGCTTGAAAATGGTATTTTAACCGTTAGGGCCAAAAGAAAGGTATGTTACCCGACCCTACCTAGCAAGACAGGGCCGACCCTGGATATTCTTTTCCAATTTTGAAAAGAAATCTATATCTTAAGTAATTTTGGGGCTATGTTAGAGTCAACCAAATCATGGATCCCCGAGACATTGACATACCGACCCTGCACAAGAACAACGACTTGGAGATGCTGCACGAGCGCAGAAACAGGCAACAACTGTCCTATGTGTACAGCATTGCTCAAATCCTGGAAAACAGAGTTGTCCCCGCAAGAGACTTGCGTGGTAACGCCAAGATAAAGATAAAACTGAGGAGACCAGTGAAGGACATATACTTCAAGAGCCTTCTGTACCGGTGCTGCAGGCTTTGGCTTACAGTACTACAACAGAGCCAGAACACCAAACAGAAATTCCTGGGCATGTTGACCAAACATGACTTAAGGCCACTCGACTAAAGGACAACCTAGCTGTGTAGAAAACTGTTTAATTGTATACACAACATGTGATTTATTGGCCATGAGATTGAAAACTCCCCTTGTATGTATGAGAACTTTTGTGCCAAATAAAAATATTCAAAAATCAAATCAATTTGATAGTCCACGAGTCAATGTGCTTGTCAGTAAGTTGGTGCTGAAGTTTGCGAGTCCATTTTCCTAGATTTTCAGATTATGTAACCTGAAACACACCTTTTATTTTTGGGCCTAAGCCTTGGCATGCATACCCAAACCTACATGCATAAATTTGACTCACTTTGCCAAGTTCTGCTGTAAAGCGTCATTCTGCCTTTGGTTGAGGACCCTTGGTAGAGTTGCATTCTGCTCGTAACAGAAGGGCCAGGCCTCACGGGGCCGCCACGCGTGGCTGTACATGTTCACAATGCACGTGTCTCTTCCTGA
This sequence comes from Harmothoe impar, assembly GCA_947462335.1. Lineage (NCBI taxonomy): Eukaryota > Metazoa > Annelida > Polychaeta > Phyllodocida > Polynoidae > Harmothoe > Harmothoe impar. The sequence goes on along the minus strand of OX381704.1, from coordinate 105,213,500 downwards.
AATATATCAAACATGCATGATGTCAGTCTCAGTCACTATAGTGCCTATCCATGTTAATCATTTTTTGGCTCCGTATACGACCAACTTAGGTTAGTTAATTTATAGCCAGTATTGCATGGTGGGGTCACGTATGGGTCGTACCAGCCTGAGGTGCATCTGCCTTTATAAGGTCATGTGTGACCCTACCATGTAATACAAGATTTATTACACGACCAGAAGACAATTTTCTCCCCCCCCCCCCCACCTACCATATTTTCTTCTTCAATCGGCGAGTTTGCATCTTAAATCGGCGAGCTTTCTTCTTAAATTGGCAAGTTTTCTTCTTAAATCGGCGATAGGTTTGTTTACATTGCCGCCATTGATCTATGGTCACATGACCACTGTGCTGGCTTCTGATTGGTCTAGAGCAGTAAAAAGCGTACCACACGGCCGGGTTGTACGCAGAAACGTACCACATCCCTGGGTGGTACGTTTTTCTTTCTCTTTTCTTACATAGGATCGTACCAATAACGTTTGGTCGTGTAATAATGTCAGGTTCATTAGTCCTGACCAACTCACCTTAGTCTTCTCCATTTCAATGATTTTTGGGCTAAGTCCTTTTGAGTAAGGCGTTAGTAATATGTTGTTTTGCCTAAGACATTTTTGAATAGCACTCGGTCATGCCTGACCCTATGACTAACCTGAGATAGCCACTACAGACTAAAGATCAAATCCCACAACGCGAAAATTTGACCAAAAAGTATTGATTATTGACATTAAAACCAGGGGCAACTGATGCCAATATTGTAAATCGCAACACTTGTCCCATGATCTTATGCCTCTCCAAATCCCACAGTGTTCAATAATAGGCAAGCAAAGTGTTGCGTACAGGACTGGTCAATGGATCTGTTTGAGGGGAGTTACTTCACAGTATGATGTGTCTTCACTACTCCCTCTAAAGCGGCCTAAAGATATTTGGAGTGTCCCCCCTATAGAAACCAAATCGTTGACATATTCCAATAAGCAACATTTTCTCTTTTGATCCTTGTAATCTCCCACATCACAAGACAAAGGCAAACCTCTCTCACCGATTTGGGCCTGTCTTAGCCAAAATAGGGCCCAAAATCGGCAATAAGACCAATTCACAACACTTTCTGACCCTCTCTCGCGTTGTGGGATTTGACCTTAAGGGCGGTGACATTTAGCTTTTGCTGTGTGGTGGTATAGATTGTAATACTTACTCTCTATACATGGCTCCATGTTGGTGAGGGCGGTACAGCTACAGTCCAGGGTCTTGGTGGTGTTTCCGTCAGGTAGTTCAAACCCATCATGGCACGCATAGACCACGTGAGTAGCATTCTCCGTCTTGTCAGCATTATCCATTACAGGAGCCGGTTCGAAGCACTGGCCGGTTGTCGACACAGTTGTAACTAGTAAAGAGTTTTAACATAAAAATTTCTTATTTTTAAATGAGACATTTGGTAAGTTGATTAAGTGTCAATTTATAGGAATTTTAAGAAAGATATTATTAATATTCATTTTGTACATGAGTGCAACTTCTTAAACTATGAAGCTTAAATTTCTATCACCGAGGGTTGGTCGGCCCATTGTTGTACTCTAATTGATATTTGCCCCTACTTATTGGTATAAACTACAGGTTTCCTCTGCCTGGATTTTTTTCAGAATTAAATTCTAAAAAGTTACCGGTACTCGTTAAGCACTAATGTAGCATTTTGTGCTGGGAAACCCATTTCCTCGTCCTAACGATTCTATGTATTGATGTACTCAATAGAATCTTACTGAACTTGAACTTGAATTTGAACTTGATAAATTGTTATAATGAAACAGTATAATGTGTAGAAAGGCCCAATATAAATATATTTTTTGGGAAAAGGCCAAGAAATAAAGGATGTCTACGTTCCCAGGCCATCTTACTAGAAACCAAGTGTTTTCAAATGATTAGATTATAATCAAAATTCTTGGCTTGCTTACCTTTTGGAGCTTCACATATATAACGACGCAATTGATTAAATGCAGAGTCAAGCCAGAGACCCGAGGGAAAATTAAACACAATCCATGTGCCTTCCTGGAACAAAAACCAAAATCCATCAGTGGTCACATCTATTCTTGAACCACTAGAACCCTGTGAAGGGACTGAGATTACGATCAAACATGATGAGTCAGGAAGTACATACTATATAAAAACACTCTCCTCAGGTTCAAAGAAATCGTTGTAGGAAATATTTTTTACAACACCCAATTGAACGTTTTAAAACGATGTCGCAATATCGTAATACATATTTTTTATTTTTGACTTATGTGCTACTTATTTTGTAATATTAATCTCATTCAATAAACTTACACTTAGATGTATGCATGTAGCATGAAATCTCATTTAGATAATATGACATGAAGCATTTGGTGAGATGTAATTGGGTTGGTTTATACGACAGTATTGTAACAATGGTTAAGGAACCACCTGCTGCTACAACAGCATCATGTGTCTACAGGATGGACTTCACTTCCTGGCTAAGGCCAAAAAAAAAGGTTTGTTACAGGTAACATGGGCAGAAAATGTAGGGTCGGCAGGTCGGTTTTTTTCCTTTTTTCCTTTTTCTAAAACATGAAAATACCAGCCGGGCGGTTGGAAGACCCGAAAACTGTCCAAACAATGGTAAAAATATGGAAATTTCTTCAAAATTGCATAAAAGAACGTGGGCTCGGCCCTGTTTGGATAGGGTCGGTACCTGAAACAAACCTCTTTTTTTTTGGCCTAACAAAAATACATTGTCTTACGTCAAAAATAACGTTATAAGGTTTTGCCACAATAAGGAGCCACAGAGAAATGTTATATAACATCGTATAAAGTTTTTTTTGTTTACTGGGTTTGCCTTGGCATTAGCACAGGCACCAGCACCATCCACACAATGCTTGTCCTCCAACAGCCTCTTGGAATTGAACGTTCGCAACTGGGGTAAATCTGTGCAAGTTGTCGGAATACCAGAAAAGGCACAAAATATTCGCGGGAATGATATTATATTGTGCCTTTTCTGGTGCTCTGGTGACTTCTCCAGATTTCCCTCCATTGTAAACATTCAATTGCTGGGTGCTGTTTGGAGGGACGTTATCATACTAATGCCCTAGGTGAGCACACAAGGCATTAACACAGTTTAGGCAAATTGAACAACATACTATAGGCTTGCCAACTTGAAGTTGGTACACTCCCGTTAGGTTGGCATGATGCGTGAAAGCAACCCTGAATGTTAATGCATATTGGTGCATTCATGCATCATGCCAACAAAAATGATAAAATATCAAAGCGCCGTGCGACTTTAAAGGGTTAATAATACTGTTACTCGTCTAAATTATATGGCCAAATTTTTTTTTTAGAAAGTATGTTTCAGGTTACCCGACCCTACCTAGCAAAACAGGGCCGACCGACCCTAAAAGAATTTCCACAAGTTGACGCTGTTGTTGGCAAGTCAGCGCTTGAGTTTTTGAGTCATTTTTGGGGTGCTTTTCTTCAAGCTAAAGTGCTTTTTTTAAATCACCAAAGAAATCCGACCTACCCTACTTAGATTTTCAGACCATGTAACCTGAAACACACCTTTTTTCTTTTACCTAATAACGACTTGGCTACTCACAAAGATTAAATCATCCCATTTCTCCTGCCAGGCCATCTCTGTTCCATCATAATGACGCCAGACACCATCACTATATGTGCCGCCGATAATAACGTGTAGCTCACTTTCAGGTAACCCACTGCAACAGGAGGAATAAGACACCAATAGGACACCAGCAATAAATAGATAGAGCTGCATTGAATTGTATCACATGAGGCAGAGCCGAGTGTGATGCGATACTTCACACACATTACATCCATTGGAAATGCATGGTAACAACCTGGGCCACATAGTACCCTCTACTCAGAGTATAATTGCCCAACGAGGACATTTTATTGTGTCTCATCCTTAACATATCTTTTTGTAATATCATTTTGAACAACTTTTAGTAGGATTTGAAAGATGGAAAAATACACTGGTTAAAGCTCTATGCAGGGATTGGCGGATCCAGGGGGGCCGACGGGCCTTGTTGCCCCCCCCCCCCCCCCCCAAAAAAAAAAAAAGAAAAAAAAAAGAGAAAAAAAAAGAGGAAGATGAGAAGAGAAAGGAGAAGAAAAGAGGGAAAGAGACAAAGACATTGTGGAGCATTATTCATAGGGCCTGTTTGAAGGCCTCTGATCTGGAATGGGGGAGGAGGGGGCTTAGTCTTGAAATATTGTGTCCTACAATGCATGAGAAGCACCATTTCAAGTCTAAATCAACAACATTTTCTTGGTGGGCATGCCCCCGAAACCGCCCTGGTATAACTGATGCGCTTTGCTCTTGGGAAACACATAGTGACTCCGGGTTGGCCAGGTTTGCCCCTCCCCCCTCTAGAGAATCCTGGATCCGCCAGTGGCAGGAATCAAAGGGTTCAGAGAGACTTAGGGAGTGGTCATTATTTAACAACAGGGGGGGGGGGGCGGTGGATTTTCGTATGAGCAGTCGAAATATTTTTGGTCACCCCCCATCTGAGGGGTCGTAAATTTTTTTGGTACCCCCTCAGGCAAGTTGAAATTGAGCGTGGCCGAGCCCTTTGAGTAATGCGCGGGCTTTTTCATTAAAAAGGGGTGCAATTATTTTGGTTCCCCCCTTCAAGGGGTCCAAATTTTTTTGGTCCCCCCCTGTTAAAAAATGATCACTCCCTTACCTGGTGATGTTGGTGAGGTCCCAGTAGTCGTCCTGGTCCCTGACTCTCATTAGGTGACCCCCGTACTCCTCACACCGACTTTCAGCCAGGTTTATCGGGGCCGTGAACCACGACAGCTGGTAGCACATGTCCTCACCAGCTTCTGAAAGGGTTGTATTTAGAGAGGGTTATTCACGTTAAGGTGCATTTTCCATTAGGTGATTTGGAGTTACTTCTGACCGATATACCCGCAAATAATGTCCCTAGAAGCCAGCTGTTGACAGGTGGATAGGTAATGATGAAATAAACAATAATGCCGTCCTTAAGGGTTTACAACAGAAAGGGGACAGTTGATTATCTAGGTAACTTCCTCATCAGGGTGTGAAACTGAAATGTACTGCTATTTTGCACACACTTATAGACACGTTATTGTAGCATCGTATGAAACCGAGATGCACGAACCATTGTATATTTGCAAATTAAATTTGTGATTTTCCTTAAACAAATTAGTGATATAAACTGTTGTTATAATCTAGTAGACATCTTTTCTAATTGCCTGTGACTGTACCAGAAAATGACTAAGAGACCCTGAGTCATTTTTTGGCTACCTAAACTAACATTCTGTGTTAATCAATTGTGTCAGGATAGTCAAACGGACCCACCTTGAACTTTTTTTTGTTTAGGTATATTAGCATTAGTCATTTTGACTAGGGCATGCATTTTGCCTAGTCATTTTTAGATATTACTATGCTATTTGGACATCCCATGACGAACCTGGGATAGCCACTGCGGGTTTACCTCTAAAGCCTATAGATTAATAGTATGTCTCAGGAAGGACATGCGATTAGAGGAAAGGTATTGGAGTGAAATGTGCAGGTGGCTTAAAGAATAGGTAGGCAAGGGATAGATATGGGGAGGCCAAGCAAGGGGATGGACAGGTATGTAATGCATAGCCAAGGGAGGAAAAGGTATGGGAGCGGAAGAGAGGGGAAGGGGGATTGAGGAATAGGAATGGATAAGTATATGAAAAGGGTTAGCTAGGATGAGGGATAGGTATTGGAGGGAAAGGATAAACACGGGGGGGGGGGTAGATAGCACAAGGGATAGATCATGAAGGGATAGGCAAGGGACGGAAACCTAGTGTGAGGGTCAGCCTGACTGTCAGCATAAGAGAGGCAGACTGAGGAAGGTATGGGAGGGATATATTTTGAGGAAGGGTTAGATAGTGGGAGAGATGAAACAAGGCACGAATCTGCCAACTGACTAGACTCCACCAATTTTATCTGTCATCTTAAAAAACTCATTTTCTCAGTAATCTTAATCATATTTCCCCCTTTTCCGTAGATGGCACCACTAATAGTCTGCAAGTCTGAAGGTAAATCGGTTTGGTTGTAGTTCTATTACAGTTTCAAAATCGAAAAAAGACATAAAGAGAGAAAGAAAAGTGCATGTAAGGACAGGGGTAGACGACTAGGGGGGTTTGCAGGGGGAGGACTAGCCATGGAGGGATAGGCATGGGATGAATAATATAGAAGAGAAGGTACGGAAGTCTAGGCTAGTAGAGGGACATTTATAGTGAGTTCATGATATGGTTTTCTTGGAACTGGTCATGGTTCGGCTTTTCATGGAGTACAGTCCGAAACATACTACATAAGTAATCACAACTAACTAAATAAGGCATAGAATGTACACCAAGGCTGCACCAGATACACTACATCACATGCTATGTGGCATATAATTGAACATAATTGAAGAAGTTGATATTTCTGCTATCAATGTAATCCCTCGCCTCACATCCAGGACGAACAACATCCCGTCCCTGGGTTCAACAACACAGAACCAATCATTTATTAATATTACTAACAATGACCCATTTACAAGGTCATGCATGTACTTTTCATGCCCTATGCCATTTATATGAAAAATCAGTTTTGATAACATCTACTGTTATCTTGTTATGGCTTTTAGCCTTTGCCTAGCTTAACATCTAATCGGTATCTGATCTTCAGAACCATAGACAATAAATCCCATACATGCTGCATGACAGCTATATGTAATATACTTCACTATCGTTTGATTGATTTATCGTAAATTTTCCTAACTGGACTGTATGATAGCAAGACGGGGCCTGGCCCCATTCATTATACAGTATAAATAAAGGAATGTCAAACTTAACCTCAAGCCTCACTGATTGTGAAGAGTAATGCGATCGTCATACATTTAGATGCAGAGATCTATACTTCCAAGAGTTCCTGCCACATGGGGTTATGAAAATAATACATACTTATACCACAGCGGGCACGGAGAACAAAGCATTTCACACCTCTTGTATACTGTGTACAGCTAGTGGCATAAAGTAGTTTAGGACTAGTACCAATCTGTAGGGGTATTCAGTAAAGTAGCCTATAAGGCTCCTTCACTGTATTTCACGTACAGATTGGTACACATCCTATACCTACTACATACATACATATATATAAATATAGCACTGGTTGAACTTTTATACACGCAAAACACAACCCAGTCAAGTAAGTTTACTAATAAATTTATTAAACACATAATATGTAGTACATCAGATCTAATCAAGATAGTATGAAGAGGTAGGTTGAAAATGAGCGACGTTTCGAACAAGTTGATTATTCTTTCTCAAGATGCAAATTCATTGGAATGGTTCTCTGAGCTTCATGAAAAGATCCAATTTATCACAGGCTGGTTACTATAGTTACACAATGGACTGATGTGTTATATATAGCAAATAAAGGAAGAGCGCATGCGCGAGTGACGTCAGTATCCAGAGCGATAGAGAATAAGGAAGCTTAATTAATTAAGGAACACTTTCTGAAATATTTTATGAGCTTAACCTTAATTAAACTCCGGCAACCTGTAGTGTCAATATCTATTTTAGTTGCACGGTGAGTGCACCTCCAAATAGGGTTGAGGCGGGTCGGGCGTGTACTCACCGCAACACTACAGGTTGCCCTCTGTAAAGTAGATATCAAAATTCACTCACAGGTAAGCTCTTTTAATCTCAGTATTTTACCTCCGGCAACGTTAAAGTGTTCCAGAAGTACACGAGAAATTTAGAGCACCTTAAGCTTCTTCATTCCTATCAATACAGATAGTGAAATTTTAATTCTTTCAAGTCCAATATTCATTAGTGGTAACCTAAACTTATCAATGAGTCCAAATGGCTGCCACATACATTGACGGTTCTGTTGCCAGTATTGGATTCCCTGACCCCAAAAATGTACAATTTGCATTTTCATTTGTGTCTCTAAAGTGGTTTAGAAGCAGGGATACCCACTGTTCAAGTTTTCGGAAGAATTCTGGTAGCCATCTTTAATATCTTTAATTGCTCAAGGGTGAGAGCTCTCCTGGATATTTCTATCCAGACCCTAAGGCCACCTCATTTTGATAACTTGGATTACGGGCTTTTGCACCAATTATTTTGGGGGGCGGGGGGCAAAAAAAAAAGCTTCCGTACAGGGGAATATGGGTGCCAAGATAACCATGTGAAGACATATTGAGAAATGTCTCCAGATTGAAAGGCCATGTTGAGTTTTTGTTGGCCAGCATAATTTTTTTTATCTTTTTGTATTGGTCAAATTCTCAAAAAATTTCAGGGGTTGGGGTAAAAAGAAAATTGCAAAAAGATTAATATAAATGTTTGCAAATTGTCAAAATTCCCACCGGCGGATCCATGATCCAACTTATCAGAATGAAACCGCCTATTGATGAATAATCAGAAGAGAAAAGAACTATATAAAAGAAGATGGGGTTAGGGTGATATAGAGGGTTCTGCACCAAGACTAGGACGTGTAAAGGGCAGAGGAGAGTGATCTCCTCCTTTATGACACATTCAAATTCATTTCTAGAACCCAAGCCTGTAACATACATACCGCATGCACCCTTATTACTGTGAGGCAAAATAGACTTATTCAGAAATCCCCCTTTATACTCACCGCATGCCTTAAGCGTAGCTAGCACCAGAAGTATCGGCCACATCGAGGGGTAGCCTGTCCCTCCTTGTACCCACATGGTGACTACTGCATCCCTTAATGGTGTTGATTTAGCTGAATGGGGGATGTGGTGTGGTGAGCTGCTGAAACAGTATGCTTCCTAACTAACACATGCTGTGTCTCTTCCTCTGTGGTTTGCTTTCTTTTATTCATACATTGGTCACTGTAGTCAGCTTTAAATCAATATGTGGATGAATGTGTAATGCATTGCATTGATCCCTCCATGTCATCATACATCCCTCTGGCTACTCCTCTCGTTATCTATCCCCCAAGTGCCTATCCCCCTACCTGTGCACGCCTACCTATCTCGCCATCTGTCCTTCTCCATGTCCTTCCCTCTGCCTGTCTTTCCCCTACTTCCAATCAGAGGGATAGGCCTTAGGGTGAGGTATGGAGAATAGCAGAGTGGAAAGATGGGACAGGGAGAGGCAAGGGGAAGTGAATGGAGAACGATTATATATGCACTGTAAAATGTGTATATTTTATCAAAATCTAAATCTGTTTTGTTTCCCACCATGGGCTACTAACCGAGGGTCCTAATAAAGGGCATGTTGCTCTATTGATCTGCCTTTACCTCATACAGCCTGTTTATTAGCTGTGTTATTTTTGGTTCCTGTAGTTACCATAGTACTCACTAGTGTGTCCTTGTATACGTATGTGTATCGACCAGTCATTTGTTCACTTCCTCAAAAAGGTCCTTTCTTTCTCACCACCCTACTATTAAGGTAAAAGCTGGCCATCGACCCCACTGGTTTTGCAAAAATGTTCTCTGACCAGGTGCCATCTCTGACCGGCTTGGCTTGATAAGGTCAAAATACCAACAGCAGGAGGCTAATCATAATTATAATCATAATTATATGACAACCGTCATAACATTTTTACAAATTGTTATATATATGGGTATAATTCTTTTTAAAACACCTTTTTTCTGACACCTGGTCAGAGACGGCACCTGGTCAGAGACAAAAACATTGGCCCAAGGTCGTGAGACACAGCCCCCTGCCGGCAGTATACCATCCATGTGAAAACCAGCCTTATGCGATCTCTGTACAAGCCTGGTTTTCCCATGGATGGTCACCAATTACTTATCCCCTATTCTTTGTACTCCCTCTGTGGATAACATGGAGACTAGATTGTTCCATACAGCTATTTGCCATCAATTTAGTGTTCGTATGATATAGTTGGGCATCAAAGGCTCATTACTTGGATAACATTCATTGTAGGGTTCTCTTAATGTTACTGTTTATCCTTAACTTCATGATAAGTAGTCAGCTACCAATGAATAAATAAATCAGCCTACCACCTATAAAAACACACAAGTGAGCCATGACGTTTTAAAGGTTTATTCATTTAATATGAAACTTGCTATACACTACATGTTGTCTTTATAGGACAGATCAACTGGTTGAATCTTAGTATAAATAAGCGAGTGGGCGTGGTCGTGGTTCCTGAGCTGCTCACTGGAGGCGCGGCGGTTGACCTACTTTCTGAGCTGCTCACTGATTGGCTGTGAGTGGTTTGTCAACAAAGCGACTGATTGGCTGCCGCTCAGTGACCATGACTACTTCTATGTGTTGTACTGCTACTATTAAAGGGCAGTTTGTTTGGATTATGATCAGTGGCTCTCCAGATCTCAGACTACACACTCACTGTCAACTAATTTTAAATTTCTATTGTAACAATCTCAATTTATATTGTAACAATCTCATATACCTCCGCTTGGGTAAAAACAAGATTTCATACCGGTAGATTATAGCCTACTACCGTTTGCATCAGATAATTCATATTATATTAGTTACCGGTAGTTACCATGGTAACTGTTTCTGTAATAATATTAATATTGCCCACAGCAACTATTTATATCTTAGATCTTAGATGTATGACACTGTTAATTCAAATGCATTACCAAAGATTCGTGTCCAAAAAGAATAACTCATAAGAAAGGTGCACAAACTATTGTTGACACTGACTTCCCAGCATGTATACAACTATGATATATGCAGACTGAGATTTCGATTGATTGAGATTGAAACATTTATTGCAAGAATCCCCTAAAAAGGGCTTTCTTCCACTTACATTGGTTGCGTTAAAGATAGTCCTTTGGGTAGCTACTTGGTGATTTAAAACTCAAATGTACAATAGAATATGCAGTAAATAGTGGTTATGACAAGTATTGAGGATTGACAGACATAAATTACAATGGATAATAATTATTTGGTACATTCATGATATCATGGCAAGTGTTGACACTATTGCATTAGTGGTATACAGACACATTACCCGTCCTTTCACAGTACATGGGTAGGCTACATCTCTGTGAACGTCAGTCATAAATCAGAGTCAGAGATCCTACTGCTCCTACCGAAGGTGCCTACACCCTACGCACTGCTACCATCTGGTGAGCACATCTTTAACTACAATTAAGTGTGATATATCATACCAACCTGGTCTCCAGAGGGCGCGATATCATACATGGATACCTTGTTAAGCCTGGATCCTACAAAATTTGCCCTTATCCTACAAAATTGCCCTTATCCTACAAAAATATATAGTTTTATAGAATAAGGGCTGTCAATCATGCCCTGATTCTACAAAATTGCCCTTATCCTACAAAACCTACACTAATTTTGTAATTCTTAATGTAAGACGTGGCGTTATGTACTTACTTCTTGTCACTACTGCAGAATCTGAGAGGACCCACCACTGCTGTGGCCAGGCTTAAGTATGATTCTGGGGACTGTTTCCCCCCACCATAGGCCCTTCTCACCAAACTCTAATGTATTAACCCATTACTCTGCTTGGAGAGTGTGGGCATGTCCTGCCCCTCTGTGATTGGCCGCTTTTCTACTGCAGACCAGTACAGAGGTTGTGTAATGGCCTGTGGACCATTGCACTACCCTAAATAGGGGTGGCCGGTGGTTTGGACTTAACCAACCCACCTATTTTTTCTACATGTTTGGTGTGCCCTACCGCTGCTTCTAAATCATAGAAGTGTGTTAGGGGTTTATAAAGCCTTCATTCTCTCAGACAAAGCAGTTTCGACTTGCGTCTCATCAGGTGAAAAGTAAATTACTTAGCCAAGTGGAGTATATACTCCTCCACTGTAAATGGGTCTTTCCCCATGCCCTGAAGCCCTCAGGTAATGGGGTCACGGTCTCTGTTGACTGGCCAGCCTGGTCTCAGTCTCCCAGCCGTGCTCTAATTAGGTGGAAACTAGCACTGGTCTCATACTCGGTAGTAGTGGGTCCTCTCTTGAGAAGTAGCGCGGGTTGAGAGGGGGAACATATACTGCAATGTTGTGTTTCAAACACGGCAATTGGTGTTTAGCCAAAAAAATTTAGACGAGGCTGTATGTTCTGTTCTCCCTCTATCTACCCGAATTTACTATCCATCACATTCAGTCCACTTGGTGTGGCTGTTTTCATTCTATGTATCCAGTTATATTCTATCAGCAGCCTGAGCTCGTTGGCTCTTATGCTCATAGGATGTCTTTCTATGTAGTCTAGTACATGGAATTCCATGTTGTCTGAAGGGGTGAACCCCGGTGTTTGTGTGTTCCCACAGTTCTTGAAGTGGTTTGCTATCACACTTTGGTCCTCTTTCTTGTTTGGTTTGATCTTTGTGAGTCTTTTTCTTCTTGGGAATCCCAGTCTTGTTTTGTCAACTAGGGCATTTGCCCTGCCCATGTGTTCATTCATTCTGAAGTGTATCTTTCTGTAGGTCTGTCCCACATATTGTTTTTTGCAGTTCTTGCATGTTATGCAGTATACAAGATTGGAGCTTTTACATGTCACGTTCCATTTTGCTGTGTGTGCATGTCCAGTAGTCGTGGATTCTATGTGACCTGTTTTGTTCAGCTTGTTGCAGTCTCCACAGTTTGGTTTGTCACAATTATTTCTGTTTTTGTTTTTGGGGGGTGCTGTTGTTGTAGGGGGTTGATCCCCTATGTTGTCACCCTGTTCAGTTCCCCCTGGGTCTGGGTCAGTTCTCTCTACTGGGTGGTAGTTGGTTCTGGCCCTGACCAAGTAGTCCTTCAGGTTTTTAGGCCTTCTGAACCCTTTGGTGAGTTTGGTGTCATGTATCTTCATTGTCGTTTTTGAGGTGCCTAATTGGCCCCAGTTTTCATCTACCACTTGGTTTGGAAAGTTATGGCCTGGGGCATAGGTTGTTTTAAGGAAGTTGTGTTCCTCCTTCTCTTTTTGTTTTTTCTTTTTCCTGTTTAGCATTTCTGCCCTTATTCGTTGTTCTACCTTTTTTACACATTTTTGTAGGAGGTCCTCTGGGTACCCCCTGTCTCTGAATTCTTGTAATTTAGTTTCTTTGTGTTTTTCATAGTCTGTGCCCCTACCACAGATTCTTAGTAGTCTAAGTAGTTGTGAGTATGGGAGACTTCTTTTTGTGGCTGGTGGATGTGCTGAAGAGTATAGTAGATAAGTGTTTGTGTCTGTGGGTTTTGTATACAGGTCAGTGTATACCCCATCTGGACTCCTTTTTACTTTGGTATCTAGAAAGTTGATTGTGTCTTTTGAGATCTCCATAGTGAATTTTATACTATGGTGGTAATTGTTTAAGTAGTTTAGCCATTTGTGTAGTTCTTCTTCGCCATGATCCCATGTGAAGAAGATGTCATCAATGAATCTTTTCCATGTTGTGGGTTGTAGGTGGTATGCTGCTAGCATTTCCTCCTCTAGTTTCTCCATAAATATGTTGGCATATGAAGGTGCTAGTTTTGTGCCCATTGCTGTACCTTGTATCTGAAGGTAGTTTGTACCATTGAACTCTAGGTTGTTGTTTTTCAGAACTATTGTTAGTAGATCTATGATGCTTTGGTTTTTGGGGTTGAGATGGGGTTTTCTGGTAGCTTCTAGTTTCTGTTTTATTGCTTCCACCCCCTCGCCATTTGGTATGTTGGTGTATAGTGCACCTACATCTAATGTCCCCATGATTGTGTCAGCCCCTATTTTCACCTCTTTTTCTATTTTGTTTATGAAGTCATTTGTGTCTTTCACATGTGACTTCATTGTAGGTACCAGTTTTTTTATGAATGAGTCTACAAATGCTGAGATTTTTTCTGTGGCACAGCCATTGGCTGAAACTACAGGTCTACCCGGTGGTGGAATTTGCCCTTTATGGATCTTTGGTTGGAAGTAGATGCAGGGGGTGGTAGGTCCATCACTGGTCAGTGCATCTTTCAGTGATTTGGTTATTTCCCCATTGGTATGCATCTCTTCTAGCTTTTTGTCTACTTTAAGATTTATTTCAGCTGTAAGATCATCATGTGATATTTCATATGTGGACCTGTCACTCAGTTGTCTATTGGCTTCTGCCACATAGTCTCTGGTGTTTTGTATAACCGTGGCGCCCCCTTTGTCAGCCTGTTTGATTGTAATTTCATTGTCTTTTGATAGGTCCTTAAGGGACTGTTTCTCCTGAAATGTGATGTTGCTTTTAATTTTGAAATTGTAGTCCTTTTTAGTAAGGGCTACCTCGTTGGCTGTTATAAACCCTTCCAGGTTGCTGGATCCCGGTGGGGGGATCCATCCTGATTTGGTTTTGAGTTTTCTTTCCAAGTCTACATCTGTGTAGGCTTGGCCCGAGAACTGTAGGGTGGGTTGGGTGGGGTCTGTTTTCACTGTCCCCTTGTCAAAGAATTGTTTTGTTCTTAAGCTCCTGTGAAACTTGTCTAATTCTTTTCTTTGGTCACCTGGGTTTACTTTTCTGGTGGGACAGAATTTCAGTCCTTTTTCAAGGATTGATGTTTCTGTCACTAATTTTGTAGCATAAGGGCAATCAGTCAAGCCCTTATCCTACAAATATTTTTGCCCTTATCCTACAAAACCTATATAAGGGAGGATTTATAAGATAAGGGCCTAATAAATGCACTACACCCAGAAAATGGCTATTTTTATATTATATTGTAGGATAGGGCAATTTCATAGGGTAAGGGCTTGGGTGAACCCTTTTACTACAAAGCTATACATTTTTGCAGGATAAGGGCAATTTTGTAGGATAAGGGCATAACATAACTCTCCAATCTCATAGCCAGTTATGAAGTATTGAAGTTTGGATATTTATTTGCCAAAAGAATTCTGACATCAATGCTTTTCGCTCATCATATAGTGCATACATAATAAGCTATAAAATTATTTTGTACATATTTACTCAAGCTCATTCAGAGTGTGAGAAAAATGGTGTCCACGAGTGCTTATTCTTTGAACCATTTACACAACAATGACTACAGCAGTCAACGCGAAACTAATTAATCATATATTACCAAGTTGCAAATTTGGTCTTTAAAATATCGCCACGGTTGCTGAATGATGCAGTTCAGCATCGAGTTCCTGCCACAGTGTCTTCCCTCTGTATAAAGGAACAACTCTAAATGACTATAAAATTGGTCTAGTCACAGTAAGCTTAACCGAGTTAGTTTTTTTTGTTTTTTTTGGAACACACACTGATATGACAGTATTTTCATCCTTACGAGACTATTTAGACATGATTACAGGGGTAGACACTAAATTTCTTCAGCCACGGGCCACCAGGGCCCATAGCCTCAGAAATCTAAGGGCCCGCACCTAATACTGTGAGCCCAGAATAAATATTTGTAAAAGAAAAAAAAAAAAACATTTGTATCACAGTTTTAAATCGATTCAGGCCTTATCAGAATGGTGGATTTCCTCATAATTGTCCCTTTCTAAGGACATATAACATGACAATATTGGTAAAGATGCATCTTCTTAAAAACAACCCCATACACTCCTGTGGGCCACCTCGGCCCAAAAGAAGGCAATTTTTGAGAAAACTGTGGGCCTAGACCAAGAAGTATGGGCCATTGGCTCCCGGGCCAGCGTTAGTGTCTACCCCTGTGATTAACAACAGAGTTTTCAATCTTCTGATCATCAGTACTAACTGGTTATCTGATGATAAAGCATAACCTGTGGCATTTATTTTGAATTGTCTGCAGATGGTAAGTATACTTGTTTGCTGATCCCAATATAGACATGTACATTGATACACAATATCACAACTAATGGCCACCGTCTACTGGAAAGTAGACCTGATAAATTCGATCTCTAGGATGAAAGACAAAAATGTTATCTTCAATATGTAACACCAGACAAATCATCCATTAACTAACACATCATTTCTTGGCCTATTTATATTCTTTGACGGTTGAGGAATTTTGTACTATCTATATATCCTTTTGATTTCTCCTTCATATTTGTACCATACACAGTTTTAATCATATATATGTATATATACACACACACACAAAGTGATATGTTTCATAAGAACAGTTTAACTCTCAATTCAGTGTAAATCTTCTCACATTAATTAGCACTACAGTAAATTGGAATTTTAGATCCCTATGATAATCGTACCGTTACATTTTTCAGTATAGATAAATGATGAATACTCAACATGACAGTGAGTGGTAGATTTAGAGTCAGTGTTCAACCTGAACAGTCCCTGCGACTACATTATGCTGCCACCTGGTGCGCACATGGGGAAATGAAGCTATAGCTCGGGACATCATACATTCTGAAGCTCATGAGGAGTATAATGGGAACAGGAAAGTCTGTCCTAAATGCCAAACACCAAACCCTGATCATTAAGGGTACACCGTCCAGATTGAAGCTCATGGCCAAGCAGCGGCATGAAGAAGCCCGGCTTCACCTGGTGGGCAGATGGGGAACTGAAGTTAGAGCTCTGTACATCATGATTTCTGCATTGTGAGAATTACTCTGTGACAGAGCATGGTAGTATCGGACTCGCTCAACCAGTACCTTTTTCTACAGCAAGGGCTCCAAATGGGACTGGTGGAACTGCTATATTTAAATCCTTACTTCCTGCTAGGCTGTGCACAGGAACTGGTGTACAGGATTTGATTCGTCAACTCCTGAAGACAAGTTATCCAAACACTTTTTTATATGAATTTTACCCAGACTATTATAGATTTGGGGCCTGAATCTGGGGTTTATACAATTTTTACCTGTATAACTACTCCAGGTCTCCAGACGTTTCAGCACTCTGTAGGGCTGTAGCCCGGCCTCAGATGCCCCTAGTTGTACATTAGGAGCTGTAATGAAGAAACAGAGGAAATAAGGAAGTGGTCCCAACAGCGGTGCGGTAGTGGCGGATTTGGCAGGCATAAAGAAAGTCACCCATTTTTAACAAAGAAAAATGCATGTTATTATTAATAGTATGAGTTGGCCTGTCGGGGATAGGGGGTAGAAAAATGAACATGAAAAGATATATAAGGTATGTGTTTTATTTTTTTATTTTTACAAGAATCTAGAACAATAAAGCACGATAATATGATTCCATAGTATTATCATTTAAAAAAGATTCTGAACATAGTTAACCAATCGTCCTTGAAGATTTGACAGTTCATTGTTAATCGTACCCCTGAGTGAACCCATAGTTTACTCTCATTCCCAATTCCTTCCAAAGGAAGGCTCTGGTAACAACCACTTCGACTTTGAATATGGATATCGGTTTATGCAGCAGACGTCCCCAGCTCCCCAGCGCATACCGCAATGTCTGGGCATTATAACTAATGATCTGTGTTTATATCAAGATATGACATATCTCCTGTAACTGCTATACTTAAGGTCTACTGTGTACTATAACTACTGCTGTTGTGTTGTCTCTTAATTAAGTTGCTAGCATCGTCCAACTTCTCCCGTGACAAGAGAAACCCGTTGTTTACCTTGTATGTTGGTGTCAGCGCTGTGTATCGGCTGCTTGATGAGTACACATGCTGCTTTGTCTGCTCTTGTCGCCTTCTCCGGTATTGTCCATATGCCATGCGCTATACCATCTTGGGTTAAGTTGAGCCATTGCTGACCTCAACGTCTTCCTTCTCCAGAATGAGTTGAAATCTGGCCATTGCTTGTGGTCTGAAATAAACATCATATTGAATGTAAAAGGCTGTATTCATTTCTGTGTCTTCTTTCCTATGAAAAACAGCATACATGTGTGTTGATTTAGAATACAAATGGCAATAATTCTATCTGCGATACTGATGCATAGAATAATCAGCATCATCAACTGAGTCTTTGATGTATCGTTACCATCTCTCAGTCATTATTTGTTTTACCAATAAAGTTTTTTAGAACAAACCTTTGTGGCTAACCCTAAGTTAACTGGTTGCCTCCGCACTGGGTCTGGCGTTTAGGGGATTGTTCTGGTCAACCTTAGTCAACTTCATATACGCCTTTTTCTCTGAATAAACTAGAAACAATTGAAATGTAGTTATGAATATAAAACTAAGGTGGTAGTTCCGATAATCAATGGATAGACATCGGTGAAATTGATCCGAGTAAAAATTATGCTTGTTCCAAACCATGATATTAGACCAATTATGTGAGACCAATAATGGAAATAAAGGGATATTCTAGATGTTCGCACTATTTATTTGTGATGACAAAAATATACAGCTTTCAACTCATTGGCCTGTACTTTAAGAAATATGAATTTACACATAAATGTATCATGCCTTGGTTGTTGATGCTACTCATTATTATTATGTATCTTATAATCAATTGTGTGGACTTACCATGGCTGATCATATAGGTGACTTGATACCAGTAGCTGTGTATGTGTAGTGCATAACTTGGGCTAGTTGTACAATCATAATATCTCTTTTCTCTAATTCAATCAGGATCGTTGTACTTACCTGTCCATTTGGGAGGTGTCATAGATCAGGCTACTAACTACATTTTACATTACTGTAAATTTTCCATATATTTTTGATGATGCTGTATTTGAATATAAATATACAAACGTTTACAAACTCAAATGAAAATCCCAATTTAGAACAATGTTCTCTGAGTTGCATCCAAATAGGTCGAACTAATATTGACCTTACTAAGGTTTTATCCATGAGGAAACGGTCATAACTTTATTGCCTATACTAGTTTAACACCAAAGAGACTCCTTTATAATAATGCCTACCCACTGCCAGCTTTAATCTTTTTTGGTATTGTGCAAAAGCTGATGTAATAGACAAACAATCTTGTCAAATTTGCCAATTTACAAAGTGCACTTGAAAAAATTATGATATGATGTAAAGTAGTTTTATTGTAGCTAGTGTCACTCTAGGAGAGTAAAGTGTGCTCCCTGACATTCCCTATCTACGCTTTGATATGATATTTAAAGTTCTTAACTCGGTTAGACTACAGCACTGCGGGTCTGTATCTGTGGGTTTTTTCCCCAAATATCGGGCCTGATATTCACGACAGTGTGTTTCACAAAACTCTACATTACCATCCTTCCTATCAAATGACATAGCGGATTAACAGATGAAGAAAATGTTAGCTCAAAGTACCAAAGGTCGGCATTGCTAACACATTATAAACAACCTAGCTTTATATTGACAATTGCATACATATCCAGTACATTTAATCGTTTAAACTCTATATCCTACTCCTTGCACGTTTACAGGTTCTCAAATGCATTAGTTACGTTTATATCATAGTTTGAGCTACCTCACATATTTACAAAAAGGCCTACTATACAGTTTGAGCTACCTCACATATTTACCGCAAGGCCTACTACCTCTACGATCCCTTGCTGCTAGTGAGCCTTTATGCCAAAATGATTTTGAATTTCCTTTCCGATATCGGAGTTTCACTCAGATTTTAACATCTGATTACCAAAGAGAATGGTGGATCATTCCCTAAGAAAATGTTAATGTCCATTTTCTGACTAGTAGGATGCCTTTTAACAAGTTATAAATTGTCCACCTTAAAACGATGGAAGTTATTGAAATACGACTGTAAATCCAGGTGTAGGCTGTGTCTCACGACCTTTGGCCAATGTTTTTGTCTCTGATCGGGTGCCGTCTCTGACCAGGTGCTGTCTCTGACCAGGTGCCGTCTCTGACCGGACATCACTTTGTTAGTTTAGTTACCCTCTAGCAACAGCAGGAGGCTAATTATGATTACATAACAACTGCCATAACGCTTTTACAAATCCTTATATGTGTGAGTATAGGTTAACCATTGAAAAACACTTTTCTCTGACACAAGGTCAGAGACGGCACCCGGTCAGAGACGGCACTCGGTCAGAGACAGCACCCGGTCAGAGACAAA
This sequence comes from Harmothoe impar, assembly GCA_947462335.1. Lineage (NCBI taxonomy): Eukaryota > Metazoa > Annelida > Polychaeta > Phyllodocida > Polynoidae > Harmothoe > Harmothoe impar. The sequence continues at coordinate 105,193,672 of OX381704.1, read as the reverse complement.
AACATTGGCCCAAGGTCGTGAGACACAGCCTGTAATATAACCATGTAAAGCCATTGTTAATTATATTATTATTCACTATGTAATTGTGTGTCGATTGCTTCTTCCACCACCTCCCCTTCCAACTTCTTGGAATTGGTTCCAGACGGGGGTATGGGAGGGTGGAGGTGGTCCAATGTGGGGTGATTGTATTTGATCGGACAATGGATGTGACGTGATGTCGGTTTGGACCACACGGAAGAGAGTATGGTTACTTTGGTGAATGAGGAAACAGCTACCAGCTCAGGCTCTCCCCCCTGCCCTGGAGAAATAGGTACTAATACGTGGTGCACAAGGCACCACTGAGGAGTAGTTATGGAGACTTCGATCACACGACCAGAGACTCAGAGGGACAGAGTCAGCAACGGGACCTAGAGTGTGACAGACCCTGAGCAGAGGGCAGGAGTGGGAGTTGTGGCATTGGCTTGGACAGAATAAAAGAACCTGGTTATTACATTTATTTCTAAGTGTTGTTATGTTACACAGGTCCATAGATCTATAATAGTTCAAACGTTACAAAAACATGATTTCATGCAATATGAAGGGTTAGATAGATGATTGAAATATAATGATACCCCTATGACACAGGAGATTTTTTTAGAAATATATTCAAGTGACTACTGGCCATCTACTCTGTCGTCTTTTTACACGTTTTACAAGGACTACAGGCCATCTACTCTGTCGTCTTTTTACACGTTTTCACAAGGACTACAGGCCATTTAATCTGTCGTCTTTTTACACGATTTTACAAGGACTACAGGCCATCTAATCTGTCGTTTTTTCACAAGTTTTTACAAGGACTACAGGCCATCTACTCTGTCGTCTTTTTACAGGTTTTTACAAGGAGTACAGGCCATCTGTTCTGTCGTCATTTTACACGTTTTTACAAGGACTACAGGCTATTTACTCTGTTGTCTTACAAGGACTACAGGCCATCTACTATGTCAATTTTTTTGGACGTTTCTACAAGGACTAAAAGGACTGTCGTCTTTTTACACATTTTCACAAGGACTACATTCCATCTACTCAGTCTTCTTTTTACACGATTTTACAAGGACTACAGGCCATCTATTCTGTCGTTTATTCACACGTTTTTACAAGGGCTACAGGCCATCTATTCTGTCGTTTATTCACACATTTTTACAAGGACTGCAGGCCATCTACTTTGTTGTCTTTTTACACGTTTTTACGATGCTCCCCTTATATCCTGCACCTGCTAGTCCTACACGCATATGTTGATTTTCGTCAATGCAGCCAACAAATCAAGGACCCAGTGTGGTTTGCTACAAACCAGTTTGCAGGTGTTCATCATCTCCTTCAGTTCACTTTCCTTGCTTTTGAGAGCATCAGGTATTGCAACATGTACAGACGTCAATGTCAACTTTACTCCTTGCTGGACAGATCTAGATGCATATGTTGCCAGATCCTCCACCCCGACAGTACCATATGGTATTGTAACCTCACACTGTGACAAATGTGTAGCATTTTCCAATAGGCTTGACAAGAGTCCTGTCAGTGATGCTGCCTTATCTACAAATACCCACAACTCTCTCAGTCCCTTATCTGGCTGTCCCTGCAGTAATGTGTCCCATACATCTTTAGACCATTTTCCTTCATGAGGCTGTCCCCAGCTACCACGGTAGTGGTTGGTGTGTATGTGAAGAACTTTGTAAGGTGCTGAATCCCCTGTATGCTGTGCTAGTGCCTCCTGGGCATCTGCAGGGCTCCAGGCATACACATCAAGAGCCGCACTTCTGGTCCATATCTCAGCCTCCCTTACACCACCAACAGTATAGATGAACCTTTGTGATTCTATTGATCCCTGCACCTTGGACGGCCATGTGTACTCCTCCCCTGTTTCAGTCATCCAGTTGGTCCAGTATACTAGTACATCTTTTAAGGCTGGAGAGGACTTGAGTTGGTGAAGTTTTACCAGGTCAGTTTTCTTCCTCTCAGTTACAACAATGTGTGGGCCCTTTAGTTCCAGCTTTGCCCCTGCCACCCTGCACATAACGGTAGAGGTTATCAGGTGCTCTAGCTCCGCTGTACCGCCTTCAATAACCACCTGTTTGTACTGCGAGCCTTGTAGGAGAAGATATAGGAGACCAGTTAGTCGGATGTCATCAGGTACTGCAATTTGTACTTGATCCTTGGTCCATGACCACAGGGTCCCCTTCTCTGTACTCTGCTCCCCCTTGCCTCTCAGCTGCCCTGGGACTACAACATGGATACTCTGTAACCTCAGCTTCATCCCAGCCTTGGCACATACAGACACACAGTTCAGTAGGTCATTGAGTTCTGCTGAACCATACCAGACATCAATCACCCCACATTGTGACAGGGGTATGGCATGGTCAAGAAGGCATGACAGAATATTTATCACCGGAATAGAAACCTCGGATTTTATCCAAATAGAATTTTGTGTTATTTGTATCCGGACATGTTCATGGCCTGCCGCTGTAGTGAGGCTGTCTGTCAGGTTAGTTGGCCATCCAACATGCGAGTTGTAAAGGGAAAGCTTAAGTCCCATATGTGCACTCCCAGATATGGAGGTTATCAGGTCTGCCAGTTGAACTGTACCACCCACCACAAAGATGTCACACTGTGACAGGTGCATATTATGTTCCCGGAGACTTGACAGCAGACCTGACACTGGGGTTTGATTTGGGAGAATACATTGCAGGCTGTCTTTTGACCATTCGCAAGCTCCACCATCATCCCACTCCACAATGATCTTCTCACACCATGACAATTGTTCAGCGGAGCCTAGTAGACATGACATGAAACCTGTCAGTAAGGTGGAGTCAGATAGAGATATCAAAATCAGTTTTTTCGTCCAATTCACAATTTTTGCTTTTGGGACCTGTGGTTTGCCATCAGTTTCATGTTGCTTTGCTAATACCAGGTGAGTATCCTTCATGTTCAAGTTCAGCCATGTCTGCGTATATTTGAAGACATATGTTACCAGAGCCTGAAGTTCTGCTGTGCCACCTGTGACAACAATATATGTACACATTGACGGGTTTATTGCGGTGTCTTGCAGACATGAGAGCACTCTGGTCACCTCAGTTCTTTCAGATACAGATATTTCCATTTTGGTCTTTGTCCAGTGCTGGAGTTGAACATCTCCTAAATCTTGTAGAACTTGACTGTCATCTGATTGGTATTGTGTGTTTAACTCCTCTTCTAACCTAATTATTGTACAGTAGAAAGAAATCTTAAGACCCTCCTTTCTACAACTTGATACGCAGGTCACCAGGTCTTTCATTTTAGCTGTACCACCCTTTACAACAATCTCCTGGGGTACTGCAAGATTTTCGAGACATGACAGTAGATCCGTCACCAGGTTCGTCTCAGGTACAGAAATCCTCATTTCGGTCGTTGTCCAGTACTGCAGTGTGTTTAACTCCTCTGCAAGCTCGATTCTTGTATCCCAGAACGAAACCTTGATACCATCCTTTCTACACCTTGATGCACAGGTCACCAGCTCATTCATTTTTGCTGCACCACCCACCACAACAATCCTCTCACACTGTGAGAGATGTGCAGCATGGTCGGACATATATGACAAAAGTTCTGTCACTAGGAATGTGTCTGGTGCCCTTATCTTGAATATCTGTTTTGTTAACGTCACAACCCGAGCATTGACTGTAGTGCTACAAGGTTCAGTTTGGGTCGTCAGTGTGTCTGGCATTACAATGCAGGTATCCTGTATATGTACATTCATATTATCCTGTGTACATCTGTATACACAGGTCAGGACATCACCCAGTTCTGCCTCCCCACCCTGAACAACAATCTCCTCGCACAGGCCTATAGCCTGGCTATGGAGACAGGACAGAAAAACAGTCACTAGTATTGTGTCGGCTACAGACACCCACATTTGCTCTTTTCCCCACCAGATCCTCACATGCGATGAATCGTTAAGGACTTGTGTATTCTCTGGGTCCGCCTGAGCTCTGGGTATGTCAGGTGACACAATATGAGAACACTGCAGCGTGATGTTTATTCCTGACTTCCTGCACCTTGGTACCAAGGTCAGTACATCCCCCAGTTTTGCTGCACCACCCTCCACAACAACTTCCCCACACCGTGACAGGTGTGCCGCATGGTCTAGTATACATGACAGTAAACCTTTGAGTGGGGTTGTGTCAGATAGGGATACAAACATCTGGTGTTTTGTCCAGTTCTTGAGATCAATCAGTAGGTCAATCATTTCGGGGGCTCTACCTTGTTCCATCTGGGTTATCCTTCTTTCTAGTAGGATGTGTTGATTCTGTAGATGTAAGTTCATGTTTTCCCTTGTACACCTATATACAGCCTGCAAGAGGTCCTTGAGTTCAGCTCTACCACCCTTCACAACAATCTGCTTACATTCTGCCAGGTGTCCTGCACACAGTTGGAGACCTGACAGTATATCCGTCACCAGGTTTGTCTCAGGTACCGATATCCACATTTGGGCCATTGTCCAGTACTCTAGTTGAACATTTTCTGACTCTTGTAGAACTGGAGTGCCGTTCATGGTCAGTTGGCATAGTGTGATTAACTTCTCTGCTGGCTCGATTCTTGTACCCCAGAACAAAACCTTGATACCATCCTTTCTGCACCTTGATGCACAGGTCACCAGCTCATTCATTTTTGCTGTACCACCTTCCACAACAACTTCCCCACACCGTGACAGGTGTACAGCATGGTCTAGTATACATGACAGTAAACCTTTGAGTGGGGTTGTGTCAGGTAGGGATACAAACATCTGGTGTTTTGTCCAGTTCTTGAGATCAACCAGTAGGTCATCCACTGTAGAAGCTCTACCTTGTTCCATCTGGGCTGGCCTTCTTACTGGTAATAGGATGTGTTGATCCCGTATGTGTAGGTTCATGCCTTCCCTTGTACACCTATATACAGCAGGCAGGAGTTCCTCGAGTTTAGCTGTACCACCCTCCACAACAGTCTCCTCACACTGTGACAGGTGAGCAGCATGGTCTGTCAGATAAGACAGCAGGTCAGTCACTGGGGTCGGGTCAGGTAGAGATATCCACATTTGTTGTTTTGACCAAATTTTGAGTTTAGCTTGCAGCGCATTCTGCCTGGTTGTGATACTATTTTCTTCCAGCATGAGTGCCGTTCGTTCTGGCAACAGAACATTCTGTAGATGTAAGTTCACGCCTGCCTGGATACAGCTGGATACAAGAGGCACTATGTCATGCAGCTTAGCTGTACCACCTTCCACAACAACTTCCCCACACTGTGACAGGTGTACAGCATGGTCTAGTATACATGACAGTAAACCTTTGAGTGGGGTGGTGTCAGGTAGGGATACAAACATCTGGTGTTTTGTCCAGTTCTTGAGATCAACCAGTAGGTCATCCACTGTGGTGGTTCTACCTTGTTCCATCTGGGCTGGCCTTCTTTCTGGTAGTAGGATGCGTTGATTCTCGAGATGTAGGTTCACACCTTCCTTTCTACACCTACATACAGCAGGCACAAGGTCCTGTAGTGCGGCTGTCCCTCCGTCCACAACAATCTCCTTACACTGAGACAGCTGAACAACATTGTCCAGTACACAAGATAGCAAACTCATCACTTGGGTTATCTCAGGTACAGACATATGCAGAAGCTCCTTTGACCAGTTCTCTAGGTAAGCTTGCGGCGCATCCCTCCTGGTTGTGCTACTATATCCCAGAACGTGTTGATTCTGTAGATGTAAGTTCACGCCTGCCTGGATACAGCTGGATACAAGAGGCACTATGTCACACAGTTTAGCTGTACCCCCCTCTAGAACAATCTCCCCACACTGTGACAGGTGCCCAGTAAGGTCTGACATACATGACAACATACCTAGCACTGGTGTTCTGTGAGGTACTAATATCCACATTTGCTCTCTTGTCCAGTCTTTAAGACTAACTTGCAAGGCTTCTGTCTTGGTTGTTGGGATATTTAGTTTCAGACCTTCTGGTAACACAATTTGTGTATTGTGTAGGTCAAGTATCAGACCCTTTTTTCTACAGCTCGATACGCAGATCACCAGATCATCCATTCCTGCTGTACCACCGACCACAACTATCTTCCCGCTCTCTGCACATCTTTGGAGGCATGACAGCAGGTCTGTCACTGGGGTTGTGGACTGTAGAGATATCCACATTTGGTTCATTGTCCAGTACCAAAGGTGTACGTGCCTAGGACCTTGGAAAACTCTCTTTGGTTCACCATGTGTGTTTAATTCTCCTGGTAGCACAATGTGTGTATCCCTCGTTGTCACCTTCACACCCTCCTGCCTACACTTCGATACACATCTCACCAGATCCTCCATTGTTGCCGTACCACCCTCCACAACCACCTCTCCACTGTCTGCCAAGTGCACTGCACAGTGCTGCAGACATGCCACAAGACCTGTCACTGGGGTTGTTTCAAGTACAGTTATCCGCATTGGATCTGTTGTACACATGATATGATGCACATCCTTGGGACATTGAGAAGCTGGAGGTCTCTCTGGTTGTCCCAGGGTGTAGTGCCTTTCTGGTATAACAGTGTGTGCATCCAATTCCAACTTGAGACCTTCCTTTCTATACCTTGATACATATGTCATCAGATCCCCTATTTCTGCTGTACCACCCTCCACAACTATCTTCCGGGATTGTGAAAGGTGCATTGCCTGGCTCAGGAGATATGACAGCAAACTTGTCACCGGGCCTGTTTCAGGTACAGAAATCCTTATTTCCTCTGTCGTCCAGTTCCGAAGACACACATTCCTTGTACTTCCTAGAACTGGGATGCTGCTTGTTTGACCCAGGGTTGTTTCTGTCAGCTCAATTGTTATATCCCAGAATTCCACCTGAACACCCTTTTCCCTACACCTGGAAACACTGCTTACCAGATCTGTCAGTACCGCTGTACCACCCTCAACAACAACTTTCCCACACTGTGACAGGTGTGCTGCATGCTCTGATATACATGACAGCAGACTAATCACTGGGCCTTTGTCAGGTACAGTGATCCACACTTGGTTCGTTGTCCAGTTCCAAAAGCACACATCCCCTGTAGCGCTGTTTTGTTGACTCGGGGTATTTAACTTCTCAGGTATCACAATTTGTGTATCCTGCAATCGCACCTTGAGTCCCTCCATGTTACATTTGCATACACACACCATCATATCCTCTAGTGGCGCTGTACCACCCTTCACAACTATCTCCCCACACTGTAATGCACACTCTTGAAGAAGTGACAGCAGACCTGTCAAAGGAACTGTGTTGGGTAAAGATACCAGCATCTGGTGATTTGTCCATAGCTTTAAGACGATTTTGGAGTGCATGCTGTCTAGCGTGCACCTTGTCAGCAGTTTCCCAGGTAATACGATGTGTGTATTCTGTAGTTCTAAGTTGAGTTGAGTCTGTCTGCACCTAGATACACTGGACACCAGGTCTTCAAAGGCTGCTGTACCACCCTCAACAACAGTCTTCCTACACTGTGACAGGTGTAGGGCTTGGTCAGACAGAGTTGACAGCAGACCCGTTATTAGGGACGTGTTATGTATCGATACCTGCATCAGGTCTTTGTTCCAACCAACTAACTCAGCTTGCAAGACATCTGTTACTTCTGGTGAACTGTTGGGATCTTGCTGGGTTTTCACTGAGATGCGTGTATGGTGTAGTATCAGGTGTAGACCTACAGCATTACACCTGCCTACAGAGGTGATCAATTCATGCAGACCTGCTGTACCACCCTGTACAATTACATTCTCATCGCATGGCAGATTTGGAGCATGAGCTGAGAGGCATGACAATAGACCTATAACTGGCACTGTCCTGGGAACATATATGGAAAACCCTCGTCCAGATTCCTTTGCTACCACTTGAAGCAGATCGTTCCATCCCTCTGTTGTCCATGTGTTATGGTCAGGCTGGCCCCAGATACCATGGTATTGGTTGGTGTATACATTGAGTATAGCTCCTGACAGGCTTCCTATTGAGTTATGCTGCACAAGTGCCTCCATGGCATCTGCAGGGCACCAGGCTGACACACTTAAGTCTTCCTCAACGCAACTGACATCAGCCCATCTTCTTCCCCCTGTTGGGTAGATGCTGTAAAGAAGATAATGATTCAGTTAAGATTCTGTGTTTGAACAAAATATTTGATTTGTTTATCAAACCTTTTCAAGATGATATCCAGGTCATTCATTAACTAGCACAAAAATAAATGTATTACAAAAATGGCTTGGATATGAGCGCTTGTGTATCCTTGCTCACAAGTATAGCCGTATTCCCTTGGCCAATGTTTATTATTCACAACAAGCAGTTACTACTCACTCTGTATTAAACACATGTTTGTGATATAGACACATGTTTTAACAATTATATTTCCATTGGAACATAGCACTTACTATGATTCATAACCATGGTCGTCTACACATTCACCAGGCATCATTTGGTGAATTGTGTTTTGGACTATCACGTCCCGTTGATGGGGGGAGCAGGTTTTCAGTAGTTTAACAACGTGGTTGAAGGTGCCATTCTCTTTGATGTTGTAAATCCAATTAGCAGCAGTCAAAGTACCAGAGTGTGTGTTGAAGGCATTGTCAATCTTTTGGTAAATTTTCTCAACTTTATTGAGTTTAACTTTTGTTGGCTGTAGCATGTGTATTACAGGCAGCTTTCTTCTGATCATGTCACCCAGATGCATCAAATCACAGCTTACCAACTTTGACCTCTGGGATTTCAGTAACTGTTTTAAGTGAGCGAACCTTCTTTGAAGACCTGTTTGCAACTCTGGATCTTCGGAAGTCTCAATCTTTGAGTCCAGATTATTACCATACTGCAGGATCAGTATGCAGCGAATAATAGATTGAAGTAGATTTGTCTGTGTGTTCCCTTCCTGTTGGAATAATTGAAACACTATCTTTTGTACATTTCTAAGGTGTGGGTCACAGCAGATAGCCAAGAGAAATGTTATTCTTCTTTTGGAATCAAGGCTGTAGATGTATTGGCTTGCAAAATATTCCAATACCATCTCATGGCTGAAAGAGTAGTATGGCTGAAGTGCCCCACTCTCATCCCGTCTATCATATCTGATGAGGAACACTTTGTATGAGGGCCCAATTTTGAAACTACTGAGTAGATCTTCGGGAAACTCTCTGAGATCATTCACAAGGAGGTACATTGAGAACTGGTAAAAATCTTTGGATTGCTGTTTCTTTGCTTCAACCCCTGCTCTTCTGAGGAGGTATCTTTCCAATGGTTGAAGTAACTTTGGTATGTTGAATTCTTGTTGTTCATTGAGATCAAGCTCCCCCCTCATTGCCAAAGCACAAAATATGTGCAAGCGGAGGGGGTTTGATAAAACTGCTTTCATCTCATGTTTGTAACGGTCTACATATGCACGGACAACATTCCACTGTGAAGGCTGAGGAATCTGAGGAACCTGACACATCTCTGTGTAAAGCTTCACATATTGTAGACCTTCTTGCTGTGTGTATCCTTTTAAAGTCAAGAATCTGTCAAAAAATCGTGCATCTATATCACACAAGTCAGTGCGGCATGTGACGATTATTGTCGGACCACCTCTTCTTTGACACTCTTCTACATACTTTCTGATCTTTTCGATTGCTGCAGGATCACGGAGTTCGTCAAGTGCATCAGCAACCAGGACAATTCCCTTTCCTCGTTTAATGTGAGCCATTTGTTCATCTTCGTCTTGTTTCTTGCAACCTAGCTGATCCCGAATTGCTGCCTCCACAGTAGTTGTAACATCTCTGGCTCGGAAATATACCATTGTCGTCCACTCACATTTAGATTTAAGAGACAGAGCACCGCCCTGATTGTCTATTTGATGTAATAGGTTGATGCTCCAGTTAAAGACAAAGTTTTTTCCAAATGTTGTTTTTCCGTCCCCTGGGTCACCATAGAGCCTTATTGTAGTGGGGACTGAGCTGTCATCAAGCTTGTTAAGGATGTCTTCCCCCTTTATTGGAACTGCAACTCTGAAATAACAATGATACCCTATGGCTCATTATGATATTGTAATTTACATTTTATTTCCCCCTCATATGATGGTGGCTGGCTACAGCTTTATCCACCAATAGTTCGCAATCTGGTCACAGGTTTCTCTGATACAATGAATTAACTTCATAGGACAGTGAAACAAAATAAAGATGTTAAATATTCCCAAATTATGGATACACTCATATGTCTTTGTATTAGAATCAAATATAGCCGTAGATATGCTCACAAATTAGCCCCCTTAACATGAGGTTCCACTTCAATTAGGCATTGGGAAACATCAATGAAGTCATCTCCCTTGTCACCAGGAAAATTGAAGATGTGTTCCTTCATGAGTGTTTTTTTGCAGTAATGACAGTGGTCCCAGATGCCTGAAAAGAAATATTCTCTCATGACAACATGTATCAAGAGAATCCAATGCTTAATGAATGTTAGACTTTATGCTTTTAATTCAATAGATTTCCAAATCGTTACAAAATTAATTATACATGTACTGATAGGAAAAGATTATATCAGATAGCTGATTACTCTGGTACTTATGCCTTAATATTTCATTGGTCATCTTCAGATCTGCAATTTACGGGTCAATGAAATCTCTTTATATTCAACCTACCTTGCAGTGGCAGGGTCTGCATTTGTTTTTCGGGATCTTTACAAGCATGGTTCTTGGCTTCTGGGAGACTCTCAGAGTAGACTGCTGGGTCGAGGCCCCCTTCAGGAATCAGGTGCCCCTGACTGGTGAGCACCATGGCCCGCATTAAGGCGTGGTATTGCCACTGGGACCCTGTCCTGATGAATAGCAGAAGCTAATCAACCTGGTCTGGTTCAGCCTTGTTGTGCTACAATAAGCAGTAAAAGGTAATATAAATGCTTCAGCATACTTTGCTTTACTTTAGACAACAATGAAATAAGGATATACATACGAGGGAACAGGGTACAGGAACAGGGTATGGGAACAGGGTATGGAAACAGGGTATGGGAACAGGGTATGGGAACAGGGTACGGGAACAGGGTATGGGAACAGGGTACGGGAACAGGGTATGGGAACAGGGTACGGGAACAGGGTACTGGAACAGGGTATGGGAACAGGGTACTGGAACAGGGTATGGGAACATACTGCAATGAAACTTGAAATCAAAATCCTTTTTTTTATGAAAATTGAAATGAGGATTCATTTGTCGAAACGAAAATTCATCAGAAATTTCCAAATCCCATCTGATTTTCAATTTTACTATCAAATTTTCAAGTGAGAAATCAATACTGTCGAAGTGGCAATTCTTGATGAAGTTAGAGTGAATTTTAATTCCAGAAATGGGTGCTGTCAATCTGTCAACTGCCAAGAACAGTTTCTAAGAGGCATCCTTAAGCAAAAGTCAAATTGCCAATTTGTCGAGACAAATGTTGAATAACACTTTGAAAAATTAATTTCATTTCATTTTTTCATTAAAAACGAAAAGGTTCATTTTGGAAATTTATTTGTTTGGCCACTTAATCAAATAAAATGTGACAGCAACAAAATTAAAGAAAAAAGAATATTATATAACATAAATTTGGATATTTTCTAATCCCGACCCCCCTCCCAACCTCCCACCCAGATTTTTGGTTGGCAGAACATTATGCATCTAATATCATGCAACTAGACATAAAGGAAAACATGCAATTTTTTGTGGAAAGACCTTTTTTAAAATTGGAAATGCAGCTTACATTATTTTTGTAAGGTTTGATATGGTGATATCTACCAACCTGAATCCTTTGTACATCCTTCCATTTAAGTACGCACAGCTGCTTCAGGGGTTCCCAGATATCTTGTAGGCAGAGGTGCTCAGAAAGGTGAATGGCTGATTGTATGAGGATCTCTTCATATTGCGTACCATAAATCAAACCTTTGTGCTCCTGACTGTCCTTATCCCAGGGTGGTGGGTAAAATGTTGAAAATGATGTTGGTGGTACTGTCGACGTTGTTGGTGATACTGACATTGGTAGTATTGATGTTGTTGGTGGTGTGGTTGTCAAAGCTCTATCATTGGGTTGGCCCTCAAAGTAAGCCACTGGGTCTAGTGCTGCCTTAGGGATCAAATGTCCCTGGTTGGTCAGTACCATTGCCCGCATTAATGCATGATATTGCCAATGCTCCCCTTGTTTAATAAATCGCAGCAGTTCATACACCTGGTCAGGTGCAGCTCTGTTCTCCTGCAATAAAGAGAAAAGAAGATATTTGAGTGCAACTATTGACTAAAAGAAAGGTCAATCTTAATTTAGATATTTCGTGTGACTGACACCATATTTGATATTCCGTTGGTTATTCTGGTTATTGATTGTTGTCATTTGTCAATACTAACCTGAATCCTTTGTACATCCTTCCATTTAAGTACATGAAGCTTCTCCAGGTGTTTCCAGATGTCGTGTAGTCGGAGGTTCTCTGCGAGGTAAACGGCTGACTGTATAAGGATGTCTTGATACTGGGTACCATCCACCAACTCCTGGTGCTCAACATTGTGCCGGTCCCATGGAGGCAAGTTAGTGTCTGGAGAGGCCACGTTACCTGCAGAGTGGGAATTTGTTTCTTAGATATTGGTCATTGCATCATCCTATACAAAATTTGCTTGCTGTTCAAGAACTGGAAGTTGGTTGTCATGAAATGAAATTATATTTTTATGATAATATTATTACTATATCTTATCAGAAACTAATCGGAATGCCATTTCTTTAAACCTCGTTTCAGAAGTTTACCTTATAACAAAGGTCGATGAATATTCTACATGTTAGCAAGAGTGATAGCACCAACAACAAGGGTTATCTCAGTAGAGAGTATGTTCACACTGTCAATAGTGGAAGAGAATCCTGACAGTTCTTCATGCAAACCCTCAATAGTAGAAGGTGAATTGACCTTCGAGTCCAAATCGGTTTTTTGAGTCAAATTAGTCAAAATCTGTTTTGGGGTCAGAATCAGTAACAGAGTCAAAATCAGTTTTGGAGTCAAAACCCGGTTCACAAAACTTGGTTTTGGAGGCAAAAATCAGGTTTGAAATCAAAATTGTTAAAGTCAGTCTTGGAGTCAAAATCGGGCATAATTGCCGAAATCGGATTTGGGGTCAACGGTTGTTTTAGTGTCAAAATCTGGTTTGAAGTTAAAATTGGGATTGGAGTCAAAATCACCAAAATTGGTTTATGAAGTTAAAATCGCGTTTTGAGTAAAAATTAAATCAGTTTTGAGGTCAAAATCCGGCTCAAAGAGGTTTTGGGGTTCAAATTGGTTTGGCATGAAAACCCATTTTAGCAATTTTTCAAAGTGGTATGACAGTTATGGTAAGAAACCGGTTATAAGACACTACCACAAATTCTCACATATTTCCCGCATCTCACGTATAGCCCGCACCCCCCAACTCAGGAGAATCCTATGAGCTGTTTTTGTATCTGAAAACTTTAGTACTATGATAATAAAATAACCTCATATAACCCACACCCTATATAGGCATGTTTGGTATCAAATGAAAGGTGAGTCTGATTCGCCGGTAGTACGCAGGAATTTACAGTATTGACAGAACTGTCAACAACAGTATAATTAACCACTCTTGACAGTTTGAACTGTCAATGAGAGAGAAATATCTCAGCATTGACAGTCTGAAATGTCAATAAGAGAATAGTTTTGGCAGGCCAGCTATTGACAGTGCAAACTGTCAATAGTGGAAATCACTCTTCCTATTGATTGTTTAAACTGTCAATACCAGTATAGAATTATTTTTATTGCACTGGCAATAAGACATTCACTTTCTGTAATTGACAATTTAATTTTTGAACTGGCAATAAAATTGTATATTTCAGTTATTAACAGCTTGAACTATCAATAAGCGAATTTTATTCTGTTATTGACTGTACAAACTGTAATAGTCACTGCCAGTTTTGACCGGGTTCACTGTTAGGTTTAAATCTTTAATGTATCTTGCAATGAATTATCTTACCTGCAGAAGCATTTAGCTGGGAAGTTGGCACCTGTGTTAAGAATGATGTTGTTGGTTGTAATCTTAACGTGCACGTGGTTGTCAACGATTCTTCTTCTATTGGAGCTGATGTGGAAGGAGATACTAAACTTGGTGGTGCTGTTGGTGGTGCTGTTGGTTGCGCTGTTGGTGGTGCTGTTGGTGGTGCTGTTGGTGGTGCTGTGGGTGGTGCTGTTGGTGGTGCTGTTGGTGGTGCTGTTGGTGGTGCTATTGGTGGTGCTATTGGTGGTGCTATTGGTGGTGCTGTTGCTTGTAATGTTGGTGGTGCTGTTGATGATCCTGTTGATGATGCTGTTGGTGGTACTGTTGGTGGTGCTGTTGGTGGTGCTTTTGGTGGTGCTTTTGGTGGTGCTGTTGGTGGTGCTGTTGGTGATGCTGTTTGTGTTGCGGGTGGTGCTGTTGGTGGTGCTTTCGGTGATGATGTTGCTTGTACTGTTGGTGGTGCTGTTGGTGGTACTGTTGGTGGTGCTGTTGGTGGTGCTGTTGGTGGTACTGTTGGTGGTGCTGTTGGTGGTGCTGTTGATGGTGCTGTTTGTGGTGCACTTGGTGGTGATGTTGGTGGTGCTGTTTGTGGTGCACTTGGTGGTGATGTTGGTGGTGCTGTTGGTGGTGCTGTTGGTGGTGCTGTTGGTGTTGCGGTTGGTGCTGTTGGTGGTGCTGTTGGTGGTGATGTTGCTTGTACTGTTGGTGGTGCTGTTGGTGGTACTGTTGATGATGCTGTTGATGATGCTGTTGGTGTTGCTGTTGGTGGTGCTGTTGGTGGTACTGTTGATGATGCTGTTGATGATGCTGTTGGTGTTGCTGTTGGTGGTGCTGTTGGTGGTGCTGTTGGTGGTGCTGTTGGTGATGCTGTTGGTGGTGCTGTTTGTGGTGCACTTGGTGGTGCTGTTGGTGGTGCAGTTGGTAGTGCTGTTGATTGTTCTGTTGGTGGTGCTTTTGGTGATGCTGTTGATTGTACTGTTGGTGGTGCAGTAGGTGGTGCTGTTGGCGGTGCTGTTGGTGGTGCTTTTAGTGCTGTTGGTGATGGTGCTGTTGGTGATGGTGCTGTTGGTGCTGTTGCTGGTGCGTTGGGTGATGCTGTAAGTGTTGTCGGTGGTGCTATTAGTAGCCTTGATTTTAGTTGAGCTGTTGTTGATAATGGTGATATTGCTGATATATGTTGTGGCAGTAGTGAAGGGTCGGATTTAAAGGGTTGCTTAGAGGCCAAAGGTTTCTGGTCGCTTTCACCATCAGTGGTTTTGACGTCTTCTCCACTGTCCATGTAAACTGGTACATCAATTCCACCTTTGGGAATCAAATGACTCTGACCTGACTTTGCCACAGATCTCATAAAACTGTGGTAGTGCCATCTCGGACCACAGCTTATCTGGTCTAGCAGAGCCGTCACTACTTCCTTGTCATGCTGCAAATAAATATCCAATACCTTATTGGTAAAACAAATAATAATTTTACTTACCTTATGTGAAATGAAGATGTGTAGACGAAAATTAAGGTAGTTTCCTGGGTATTTGATGCCACGAAAACTAGTATTAAGCCAATAACACCTGACAACATACATGCATTTGAGTTTAGAGCGTGGACCCCTCTATATTCATTTTTGTCTTAAAATAGTTTAAAAATTACAGCTTCTTATTTTGTTAACAACATGGCATAGTGGCAAAAACACGCGCAAAAGCAGCACCCCAACCCTGGGCTGATCCTAAGAAAACTGCACTAGCGATCTGATCTGACCTGTGTATTAAACGCGCTTTCTATGTGAAAGATGATTAAAAACCCTATTTCGGGGCAGTCTAATGAAGCTATGTTGAGAAATATTTACTAATCAGAAAGGCTTCATTCGAATGTGTGCTAAAAGAAAAAGAATTAAAGAAAAGAAAAACTCTGTCCTGCAGAAGCTATTTAAGGTCAAATCCCACAACGCGAAAAATGGGTGGGAAAGTGTTGCGAATTAGCCTTCTGTCAGCAGGGAGCTGCTGCCGATTTTGTAAATCACAACACTTCTACTGCATCCATGGAAACCTCCAAATCCCACTATAACCGATTTGAACAGGAAAGGTATTGCGATTTGGACCATGTTGGACACGGTATAGGGTTTCAATTCGCAACAGAAGGGACTTTGATAATGAAATCGTAGGGGAAGATCATGCAATTATATTATTGGCAGCTACATTCACCAATATATGCAGTTGTCACGTGGTTTTTCATTTTACCATAGTCAATTGCCTTGGGTGTATGGTGCCTCAAAAGGACACTTAACATTAGGTAACACCCCACGTGATCCCTGCCCATAATTATAATATGCATGATCTGTGAGTGATCAGTGACTGTCGCCATGGCCTCTCTGGACTATAACGATCTGGTTGTCGCTGCCATTCTGGATGCTGAAGAAGATGAGGACTTTCTGATGGGGCAGAGCAAACCCCCTTATATATGGAGGCTCAGTCTCATGAGTTTGTAACAGTTCAAACGTCTTTGACCGGTGGCGTCTTTGACCGGTGGCGTCTTTGACCAGTGGCGTCTTTGACCGGGTATGTGATTAAAATGAAGAAAAAAGTAGTATATAGTAAAGAAATTTAAGCTTCAACTTCTTCATGCAATAAACAGTCTGTGGTTGTTTTACCCAATTAAAAAAAAAATTTTTAATGCACATATTAAGGGTTCCTTTTGGTCTTTCTTTCTTCAGCCGGTCAAAGACGTCACTGGTCAAAGACGACGCCGGTCAAAGACGTTTCAACTGTTACAAACTCATGAGACTGAGCCAGTAACATAAATATATGAAATATATCAATTGTAAATAATGCCTCGAAATAATGTGTTATAACATATTATACAATAAATTTACCCATTTCTTTACTATACACTACTTTTTTCTTCATTTTAATCACATACCCGGTCAAAGACGCCACCGGTCAAAGACGCCACCGGTCAAAGACGCCACCGGTCAAAGACGTTTGAACTGTTACAAACTCATGAGACTGAGCCTGGAGCATGTGGGATTTGGGTAATGATTGATCAGGGGCACAAGCATGGCGATTTAGCAAGAAAGCTTGAAAAATTCCAATGAGCAACATTTTCTACACCTTTGGGTAAAAAATATCAAACTTCTTTGATCCTTGTGATTTCTCAAATCGTAAGGGATAGGCAACACTTTCTCACCGATTCGGGCCTGTTTTGGCCAATATAGGCCCCAAAATCGGCAGTAGTACCAAATCTCAACATTTTCTGACCCTCTCTGGCGTTGTGGGATTTGACCTTTAGTGTAGCCGAGCAGAAACGTGGATGGTTTCTGCATGCATATATAGAACCCCCCTAAATAAGAATTTGGTTTTAGTTCACATTTGTTGGGCCGAGCAGAAACCGAGCAAAAATGTGGTGAGCAGAAACACAACTGTCTTGGCATCTGTGGCAGTGGCGGCGTAGCTCGAGCTACACAGGTGGAGGACTAGTGCAGCAGTACAGGACGGCCTGCATAAACAGGCAGCCTGTACTTTCAGGCCGCCCAGCCTGTACTTTCAGGTCGCCCCTATACACTCTCCCAGCACAGCAGGCTGGTGTACCAGGCAGGCAGCCTGGTATACCAGGCTGCAGCTCAGGCTTTCACACCTTCTCCAGTCAGAGTCTCTGCTACATGTGTGTCACATTAGTTAAAATACTGAGTTTAACTCATAATAATTCAGAAATGCAATGGACCATGCACATAATACATTTAAAAGTTGGTAGCTTATATACTTATCTTTGTATTAGATAGGTGCAAATATTTCGCAAATATCATGTAAAAATCGCAAATGTGATTATATGAAAGCTATACTAAAAGCACAGTGCTGTTACTAAACAGCACTGTCTTTCAGGCTGAGTGACCTGTAAAAACAGGCTGGGTGTGTTATGCAGCCTGTACTGTAAGTCCAGGCGGTCTTCCACCTGCTACAGTTTACTATTTCTTCCCCACATTGTACCGTCTCAAATAGCAGAGGGAAGCTGTTTTGCAGTTGTGTTCGATGGAGAATTGTTTGAGAATTGATTGAGAATTAAGTTATTGTATGTGACCTTAGTCAGGTCACATTCAGTATTAACTAATACTATCCAGCTCCGGCCAAACTCACAATTAAATCTAGACCGTGAGTTTGGTAAGATGGTGTGGTCGAGCCGCCCGCGGCCTCTACCTGTCATTGTGGCCCCCCTGGAGGGTAAAACTCACACTACCCCATTTACCCTCACACATACTCCACCTGGTGGACAGTGGTCACACCACCCCTGTTCCCATAACCCCCCTCTCTCTCACCTGTCCACCCTCACCCCATTCTCCTTCCGTTCTCCTTCCTCTCCGGTTATACTATCTCAAGTTACCCACCCACCCACACCTTATCTTATTTATCATCATATTTAATTAATAAATATTCTCAAACCTTTAGTTTCATACAAGGTTCACCCATAGGTATATCATCTGGTAATAATATACTCAACAAATAATGTGGTTATTATTATTTTATTCATGCACATAATTCTATTAATCATGTCTCATAAAACATATTCTATTAAATACGTTTTATTACTCCAATATCACTCCTTGTGTTTTCCTTCCGGGGGGATAGTCAGAATGAACTAAGTAATTGTGATAAAACGGGGCCGGCTATCTCTCTCTTTCTCTCTATCTTCACCTACCTTGATCGCCATTTCTTGGACCTGTGTTACCACATTGAGTTCTCTTAGGTGCGGCCAGACATCTTCTAGCTGTAGCTTCTCACGAAGATCTGACCGAGCATTGTCCAGGAGTTCCGTGTAGATACTTCCTTTCACTGGTTGAGCTGCCTCAATATTTTTTGGATCCCAGGGAGGAAGGTGTTCACCTGCTGCCGCCATCGCACCTGAAGTTATCAAGACAATGTTTTTTTACATATGTATTATCAACCTTTTAGCTCAATACTTGAAATATAAGATATAAAGGGACCTTATTAAAATATAAGATATAAAAGGACCTTATCACAGGGGCAATACTCCCAGTACATGTCACAAATATTGACCGAGAAACATGTGCATTTCTGTAAGTTTCTTTCACATGGACCTGGTAATGTTCTGTGTTTGCTTCCATGGCCATCAAAGAAACAGCAAACCAACATGCTGTGTCTCACGAAATCGGGCTAATGTAAACTTCTTTGACCGGGTGCCATCTTTGACCGGGTGCCTTCTTTGATAGAAAACGGTTTGTTTAGGCCAGATGAAGATATAAATGGGCTATACTGTAACAGGGTGATGGATGTGTGGGGATGGCGACTTATATGGGACCAGGGGGGGGGGGGGAATTCCTAGGGGAGTCTTAAGTATCTAGGAAGTAACACAACACAGGTGATTTATGATTAGAAGATGCAGAGTTCTATTCACGGTGACTTAGGCCTAATACAAGTAGAAGGTGCATGAGGCATCGGGGCATGTGGCCTTACTGATATGAACCCTAACACGGAACAACTAGCTTATCAAGAAGTAACTCCTCAGTCTTAGTATGAGATACTAAGACCAGCTCGGCTCGGTATGAATATACCGCTAGTCTAAGGGACTATAACTACTAGGAGGTATAAGGATACCTGATTATTAACAATAACTCTAAGGGTGTAGAACACCTGAACACTTGGGGTATTGTGATACCCAGAACACTAAACACCTAGGGGTATGGTGATACCACTAGCTGGAGAAGCTGTTAACATGAAACTACAAGTATTGCTGGCCTGTGAGTATAAGGATACTCACAGGAATTAACACACTTAGCTAGGCCAGACTGGTATATGATACCTGGGGGTATAAAGATACCAACACTAAAGCTTATGATTGCAGTCCAGTATTAGATACTAAGACTACAGAGCATCCCTGAGATGTGACTATCTATTAGGCTGGAGTATGGGATACCGAAGCTCGGGGGCGTCGCGTCGCTTTATGTAAGTGACGCGCGGCCCCGCAAGGAAGCAACACGCCACCTCGCGGCCCCGCGAGGAAGCACCGCCCCGCGAGTCTCACAGCTCGCGGGGTGTCGCCCCGTCGCCGCCACAAAACATTACTAGTTTAAAGTGATATAATATGCATTAACCTTTTTAGCCTATTGTATCTTCATCTGCCCACAATAAACCGTTTTCTATCAAGCCAGTCAATGATAGCAGCCAGTCAAAGATGGCACCCAGCCTAAAATGGCACCCGGTCAAAGACGTTCACATTGGCCTGATCTCATGAGACACAGCCGGCTGCTAATTACTAGACTATGCAGCCTGAAAACCCTTGTAATTGACAGCTTAGACTATATCAGCCAAAATTTATCTTAGTAATTAAACGGTTAATGGTTATTGCGTTTAGCAGAATAGTACTTTGATTGATTGGTTGTTATACACTGTTAGAAGTTAGTATAGCTGCACAGTATGATATACTGTAGATTTACAGTATATATACTACTATAATTGTGGTTATGGGCAGTAGAATATACTGTTAGTTTCAGTATAAAAGGACGTATTTTTGTTTTTACTATTTACAGCGTAGGTAGTTTAACGTCAGGATGGCGCATTGCATTCCAAACAGAAGGTACTAATGAATCAGTATATTGAAGCATCTTACCCTTTTGTCCCTTGTTCTCTGCATCTGGTGGTGGAGCTGGATAAAGATAGGGGTAACCATTACTTGTAATGGGAAACTGCTGATTTCTTTCCAAAGGATATAAAGGAATAACATTGAAAGGACAAAGATAATGTCTGTATAAATGCAATAATATCGCAACAAATGCCTACATATGACTGGGAAGGAAACTTATTATGTTGCCATAGCAAGTTTAGCAGTATCTTTCAGCTGTTTTAGGTATTTTTAGATACCATGGGCCACAATAGTAACACTTGTCAGTCTATACTTAGTAAACTCACCACCACCTCGGAGGCTGCCCTGAAAAAGCATGAGGCTGAGGTCGTGGTGTCCATTCCTCAACTGGTCTATTGATTGTGCATCTCGTACCTGAAACAAATAGGATGCAAAGCTTTACCATTACACATTGAAGACGAAATAAATTTGCATTTACGTGAAAGAAAGAGAAAGAGAGAGAGAGAGAGAGAGAGAGAGAGAGAGAGAGAGAGGGGGGGAGAGAGAGAGAGAGAGAGAGAGAGAGAGAGGGGGGAGAGAGAGAGAGGGGGAGAAGGGGGGTCTCTCCCAGTGGGCACAAAACTCAGTTCAATGTTGAATAAACGTTGCATCAACATTGAATCAACATTGTCAACCCGGTTTCAATGTTGATTCAATGTTCTGTGCCCACTGGGGTGTGTGTTTATGTCAGAGGCAGAGACAGACAGCAATTAAGACAGAGAGATATGTGGCTGTCGAGAGACAAAACTAGGAGGAACAGGAATCATCTAATATGTAGATATACTCACTGGCCTGCCTTGGCATCTAAGCCTCTGTTCCTTGCAGGGGGTACCAAGCTTCTGTTCAATGCCTATCTTGATGTCTTTTATAAGGGTTCCAGGAGACATCGAGAGGCACAGGATGTGTCCGGGTCTGTGGTGGATCAACACATTCATGGGCGTGATGTCGCTGTCAATATGGAAGTATTGTGAATGTTAATATAGTCATTCAAACTCCTTCCCAATCACGAAAAATACTACTTATTATAAATTCTCATACAGCTGAGACACAGATCATGGTAAATTCTTTTCACTATAGATAGTTCTTTTTTCGTGTTATTTTAATTCTACAACGTGTTTGACTGCCCAATCGAATACTATTACCCTCTGTACTAATAATTGTATTGCTGATATACCTTGCCATTGTGTGAGTCTTGTGGTCGTCTTGGATGAAGGTAACCGTGTCTTTTACTGCTGCTTCCTCGTCTTGGGAGAGCACCGGCAGGCTTAAGTGATGTTTGGGTATACATCGCCTTGGTAGCCGATGGGCCTGTTGAACCTATAATAGAGAAGCACATTGTTGATTTGTTAGGTTAGTTGGTCATCTGGGTTGGTTGGTCATTTGCGTTGGCTCATTACATTAGTAGATCTCTTTCAAGAGTGATGGTGATAGAATGCATGTACTGTACGTTACTATGGTAGAAATATCACTTTTAAATGTGTAATTTTGCACTTATTTCATATATAAAATACATGGAAATACAGTGATGTAAATATAAAGATGTGCTTTGTGCTTTTTTTTTCCCGACGCTGAACTCTACATTCATGGGTCCAGGTTGACTCGGTAAATTATAATTTTTAATTTTTAATTTACAGAGTCAGAGCATCTGCCCTGTATATGACAACCCATACAGTACGGGAAATTATCAATTGAAATATATACGCTTTGTGAGATAATGGCCTAGTGGATATTTTGAAAGCTAAAGCCTCCAATAAGGCAAACAGCAAAGAATCTCTAGATAATCTGTGCCCGATACCTTTTTGATTTTAGGTTGTTTATGCCGAGTGAGACATTGTGCCGGGTCATGCTTGTGTCTGATATGTGAAAGTTTCCTTCTAACTTTTTGCCGCTTCCGGGTGAGTATATTCCTTACGCCAAAGTCGGGGTACTCCTTGACTTCCTCACGTCCCTTGATGTACTCCAACATTAAGTTTTCGAGATCCATTATTATCTGTAGGAAAATATAAACACCGTCAGCTCCTGAATTCGGTGGTTCTAGTAAAATAGATGCATCTATAGGGATGTAAGTAAGTTTAGGTTGAATTAGAACAAGCTAATATCATTGAAAATAATATTGCTGATAACTAGGCGGAGGTTAATTTTATGGTACTTCTAAAATATTTTAGAAGGCACTATGAATACAAGATGTGGAGACTTCAATTTACATTACTACCCTAAGGAAGTTTTAGTTAAACGATTGAAGAAATGTAATAATGATGTTTTCATAAATGTATGCGATAGTGTTCAATCAGTATTATCTTATATTTTCTTGTCTCATGAAGCATGCAGTTCATGGAAACCATGATTTGAACCCTCCCAGTTGGCACAATATTTAGTTCAACATTGAAATAACTTGAATCAACATTGGTTCAACATTGACAACCGTATATCAATGTTTATTCAATGTTCTGTGCCCACTGGGTTGTGACTATACATGGGTAAAAATCAACATGGGCGACATGGCGACAGAGCAGTCTTTAAAGGAGCAATATCACCACTGGCGGTGCTACACCATAGTAGACTAGAACAGTACTTGAATTGTGAGTGGGACACACTCTGTGATTATGCCGCTTTAAGAAACAACATGGGCGACAACGGACATGGATAAATGAATAAAAATGTATCACATAAAAATCGACATGGCGACATGGCTCTTTGCTTAAATTTGGCACGTCGACACGGTCAAAAGAAAGGGTACCTGTGTATAGTCACAACCTTGTCCAGGGTATGCATTAAAGGAGCAATATCATCACTCACCATCAACCACATAGTAGACTAGAACAGTACTAGAAATGTGAATTGGACACACTCGGTAATCAAGCCACTTTAATAAATGTCTATGATTGATTCAAAAGCTGGTATTACAGAAACCACATGTTCATATTATAATGATCATGGAGGGAATATCTTGAGGACTCCCCACTGTTGACATTGCAGAATCATACAGATTGCATTGGAATAATGATATTGTTGGCTCGTGTATATAGCTATCGTTTATCCTTACTTGAAAAAATAACTACAAGTTCTGCTAGCTGAGATGTTGAGAACAGTGCAGAGGCGTAGAGAGCATTTTAGGGGGCCCAAGGGTGCTGGTGTCACCCTAACCAGCCTTAAGCATTGGCTTAATTATGCTTGATAGCGCATACACCCAGCTTGTCAGAAGCTTGTACGAAATGGCCACCCCTCCAGTGCAGCCAATCTCTCTCCTGCAGACACTTTAAATAGTCCAAAACATACTACAATGTTTAGAAACTGACTCCCCTAATGCAGCCACCCTACCAATGTGGGCACTTTTTCATAGTCCCAAGGGTGGCCACATTAGAGGTAGTTGACTGTACCTAATTAGAGCAACTTACTTGATTGATATTTTATGTCTGATATCTGGAGGAGATGCTTATTCATTCTAGTCACATCTAGTAGTATAACATTACCCCAATGAAGCAATAGTTAAATGCTCATGGCATTCATAGGGTGTGGTACTGTCCCTGTTCCTATATAAGGGACAGTCCCACTACCTCCTAGTTCTTCATAACGATGTATAGCATTACGACTGTACATTATTATGGTTTATTATACAATCTGGGCTCTGATCGTGGTTTTTAGGTGATATTCCCGTTCTGATATTCCTGCATACCGCACACTTAGCAAGGTGAAATCGTGCTGATATTCTGGATATCAGAACGATTTGTAATGAGTTACCGGATATCAGAATGATTCTGTCAGAACTCTCGACAGCCATAAAATCCGAGGATTCATGGAGACTCCAACATGCTACATCAAGACTTGAAGTCTGACGTGCTAACCACCACGCCGTGGAGGCGCTGGTAGAGGGAGGTGGCGAAACAAGGAGTCTACAGGCGGATTTCCAGCCCTGTAGGACCATTATTTACCGGGTTGCAGAAGAAAAGGCATTTTTTCTAATTTCTTTTTTACTATAAAGGTAGAAGTTGGACTTTACTTCCCCTTTCGTTAAAATAATTCTAGGGACTTATTTTCACATAGATATAGACATTTTGAAAATGGTTCGTTTCCACCCAGAATCGATCCGGGGGCCCCTGGTGTGTGAGGCGACGACGCTAGTGCCCATGCCTATCCGGCTGTGGTGGATGGGGAGGGAAACGCTGGTTATAACACCACCCCAAGCTGGCCCCCTTACAAATTCTATGTTGGACTCAGTGTTGGTGATTGAAAGCATGACGTAGCCAGGCTCCACCAATCAGCAAGCAGGGTTGGTTGGATGTCAAAACAACATGGCGCTGGTGTTCGAGTGATATACAGTCAATAATCCTTCAAAATGGCGAAATTAGGACGAATTTAAGGTAATTAAAGACATTTGAATGGAAATATCGTATAATAAACCTAATAATATATGGATATGGCCGACCTTGGGGTGTGTATCGATGAATAACGACATCGGTGCTACGCACCTCGGGTCGTTATTCATCGATACACACCCCGTGGTCGGCCATATCCATATATTATTGGTTAAATATTTCTGAGGCAAGTACTAAAGTTTAGTGCTGTTCTACCGATGTTATACAACATCATCATTTGAATGCTAGATTTTATGAAATAGGGATAGGAGAAATAGGAGAAATGTTGTCTAGAATCTCTGGAAAGTATCCAATCATGTGGGGTGCTTTTACTTTGGTATGGCAGGACAAATCTCCTCTAGACTTTATCAGTAGTGAAGGGTGTGAAGGGTACAAGGTCCTAAATGACATCATCTTAGATACATGCTGCATAAATATACCGATTCAGGAGGAGGCTTACATTGTCATACCCTACTTCACACAGATGTCGCAGTGGCGACTTATGCTGGGTCAATCCCTTGGTGTAAAAGTAGCTACATTTTCATCAAGACCATAATAGCATACACTTCCCAACAAAGCTGAGAAAATAGGAGGGTCCCGAGCTGTTTTCTGAGATATTCAAGCCTTAAGTCAGTGTTTCATATAATAGGAGTATAATTATAGTGTTTTGCCACATATGTACATAAAGTACTATTGAAAAGTAGCTAAATATTTATATAACTCTCTCAGGATATAGGTTTTAATTTCCTCTCTCTAGAGAATCTGTTTTGAACATATGGTCCCTGGCATATTTCTTAAGTATTTATCCATTGAAAAGAAAAGTTGAAAGGCAATAGAAATATACTAAGGGCTAGTTCTGTATGACCTCTGAATGAGAGCCACCACAACTCCATATCACAGTGGCAGAATGCATGCTTTCATATCCAAAGGTCCCGGTCAGGCAACACCTTGGTCCATTTTAGGACAATTTGATGTAACTTGTTCCAATATGAGACAAAGGTCCCCTGGTGATCTATATGGTCAAACTAGAGAATGTACCTGCGCAGATAACCGTGCAGTGAACTGAAATGGCATCATATTGACCAACCTTAAATCAAAGTTCATTTGGACTAAATAGATAGAATACAAACACACAACAGTGGACAGGAGGTGTTCTTATATACTTAAGACCAATTCTATTTGTACATACGTGTAAGTAAGTAGCATTTTAATCAAACATAAGTGAAATTCGGATTGTACATATGTCGAATTGTAATTGTACATAAGTGAAATTTGAATTGTACTTAAGTGAAATTCGAATCATACATTATAAGTGGAATTCGAATTGTACAAACACACAGAAAAGTAAAGGTGTCAACTCTGTCTCTCACATGGCTCTGGTTAAATAGAGAGTCAAGAAGCTAATGACTCTAATTATATGAAGGGTCAACTTGAGTTGACTCTCTACTATCAGTGTCAACATGAGTTGACTCTCTACTATCAGTGTCAACATTAGTTGACCCTTCATATAAGCAGAGTCAATAGCTGCTTGACTCTCCATTATTACCAGGGCCACCTGGGAGACACAGTTGACTCCTTTACTTGTCTGTGTGTAAGTGAACTTTGAATTGTACGTATGTGAAATCCAAATTGTACATAGAACTGTGACATGCATAACTCTGCTATTAATGATAATTATTTTCAGCAATTTCCGATATGTCTTGCCTAATTATATATGCTGAATTGATTTATTGATATGTTAAAGTACACATATTGGTATTTTGATTCTACTTCTCTGAAATTGAATTATACATAATGTGTACACATGTAAGATTTATCATATGTAGAAAGAGAAGAGTCGTATTGTAAATTGAATTGTACAGATGGAAAATTATTTTAACTTAATTAGACACAAAATTAAGTCTAATTGAATTGACATATGTTTAATTTCGAATTATATATATATGTCATAATTAGACATAAGCAGATAAGTTGAATTATGGATTTTAGGAACCAACGGTACCTTAGAGTATATAGAGTGGGGGGTTCAGTGTGGATCTATTTCTGGACATTTCCCGATCCGTATCTACACAATTGGTGATCACGGGGGGTTTTCCCACTGGGTGTGAGTGAATATCCACTTGTCAATGCGCCAGATGGGCTGGTCTTGTTACAAGTCTTTACCAAAACATGCCGGACAGTGGCAATGTCAGCCTAAAATGGCTTTGGTCCGGCAGAATAACTGGTGTTGCAGGACCGGATGTCCTGCACATTCTGGGCTTTCCAAAACTGAAAGAATTTTTCAAATATTCAATCTAGAGCTGAAGTTTAAAGTCCTAAAGTGCACATCATTTTCAAGGCAAATTGGAGCATTTTTTGTTATTATTCTTTTCTTTATAAAATGCTACTCTATTCTAAATATTATACAAAACTTTGATTTTGGTATCCGGTCCTGCAGAAATCTATCCGGTCCTGCAAAATTGGCTAGCTGCAGGACCGACTGTCCTGCATGGTGAAAAAGTTTTCGCAAAGACTGCTTGTATATGTAATTATTTGTAGAATAGCAGTGAAACTGATAGCCTTATAACTATGGTATTATGTATATTGCTGCCATTAGCCTTATGGTGAAGAACCATGAAACAGATCAGTGTAAATCAGTTAAGGACACAAAAAGGGCAAGCTTGTGCAACCCAATTAGATATCGACACGGCGACATGGTCAAAATTGTGAGGACCCATGTAGAGTCACATTTTAGCTCACACAGACTAGGTTACATATGCATATATTATTGGCACATTTTTTTCCCATTATTGTTCAATATTCCTCCTTAAAAATAGAAAGCTGTATTCGTAGAGAATTGCACGATAACAAAATTAATTCTATAATTTCGGTTTGGTTAAAAAGGATTGGTCTCACCTGAATCAATCACTCATTGTGATGACCCACAAGTCAATATTACCCTCAGAAATGTGAATGTCACTGTCGCCGATAAACACTCTCACCTGAAAGTCAGGCAGTGTCTCTCACCTTTCTGAGGGTGATGGTGATTTGCGACTTATTCAATGTACTGTTAACATTAGGGAATTGTAACAACAGGGGGGGGGGGGGGTTCAGTTGAACTTTCTCCGATTGGGTCTAAAAATTGCCGCCCCTCCACCTTGGGTCGCGATTCAGCGCAGCCTACCCTTTTAACCTATAGTAATGCACAGTTTCTTTTCACTGAAAACGCGTAATTCTTTCTGATCCACTAACCCAACCTTGTTGTTAAAATAATCTCTTAATTTTTGGACTTAAATAAACATTGAAACTCACAGTTTAGTAGCTGCACTAACGTGGGGGTTTGCAGAAGATATTGCGGTTGTCGCGTTTGGTATGAGGCGGCAGTGGCTATATCATGGTGCCTGTTATACCCTGTGCAGGTTGCAGTGTTCAGTTTAAAGTGTCTAAGTAAGTAGATGTAGCCTGTGGCTATATCCTCTATATATCATGCCAACACCTACAGGTGTGTTAGTCTTTTAGTAGTATTCCTCCACCCATTCCACCTGTTTGTGGAGGTCTGGTAAGATATGGGCTTTGAGTGAGTAGTGTGTATATCCTCTTGGCTGTGGTTAGTAAAGCCCTTCATGTACACAGCTTGTCTCTCTGCCTCCTGCCCTCCGACTGTATCTCCTGCCACACACGGGTGCACATTTAGCCTACTGTGTCATATTACGCCACCAGGCTGGCATGTCGTAACACCCCCTGTACACCCCACCCCTGGTTAGGGCAGGTAATAGGGTAGAAAGAGGAAGTTCCTTGCAGCCCTATAATAACTCTTAAAGGTCATCATCGTGATGCCAGTTAGGGAGGCAGTCTTCAGATGACAGACTCATAACTCGAGGTAGACCAGGGGATTCAGCTGCCCTTCCAAAGTATAGATCTGCATGAATCATAGAAAGCAATAACCTTTATGTGGGTGGTGTTCACAGAGTCATTAATACAAACTGTCTTGACCAATAATGGGGGATATACCAGATGGATCCATATATCCTAATTGGGTAGTTCTCCACCGATCATTAATATTACTTCAATTTTCATGTATAAAGCAAGTTAAGGCATTCTGTGATGTTGACTACGTGATAGCCAATATCCAATAGACTGAAGCCACTTATATTAGCATTCAGTGAGAGTATTATAGAGGTTACTTGCATAGAATAATAGTACTATCAGTTTAATGTGCAAACCAACATGGAAGGTGTACTCATATCAAATCATTTGAACCAGGTACTGTTTTCATTGAACATAACATGTATCCTTTGTTATTATTTTATTTGCGAACCATTTCCCCAGTTCGGGCACGGGAGGAGGACCTAAACAGCATCATTCTATAAACCTGTAGCAATGATAGACAGATTTAGGAGTAGACCTACTCTGTCATACACCAATTCACACACACACATCACAGTGGCCATATGACTGTAGTTTCTTACTATCCGGCTAGGATACAAATACATGACCACAACTCCTTTAATACTCCAG
Organism: Harmothoe impar; assembly: GCA_947462335.1. Classification (NCBI taxonomy): domain Eukaryota; kingdom Metazoa; phylum Annelida; class Polychaeta; order Phyllodocida; family Polynoidae; genus Harmothoe; species Harmothoe impar. The sequence continues at coordinate 105,164,197 of OX381704.1, read as the reverse complement.
TTGGTACAGGGCCTTTCAGTAATGGTAATGCCAATTTTCTACAGAATTTGCTAGAAGGGATAATGATAAATATTCTTTCTCATGATAATTTGAGGACTTTGATATCCTTTTCCTAATGTTGTTTGGAATGAATGAATTTGCATTATGCAAAATATGATATAACACATGATAATAAGAACCTACTAAGTATATTCATAATTTCAAATCAACAATTTCAAAAATCAAGTTTCCTCTTCACATATATGTATAAATATATGTATGTTACAAGTGAGTCAAGCAAGACTTGGGAAGGCCTAAAATATCCCACTGCATAACTATGGTTATTCTCTGAGCCAATCAGACACAATAGTTTCCAACAGCCCCTTTCACCATATTACAGTGATTTACACTCCACACGTCTATGTGAAATTGTTGTCATGCTTAAACGGACGTTGACAATACAATGAAGTGGAGTTTTTCAGGTTCTTACCTTTAAAAATTAGGACACGTGGCTGAATATCTACATGTGTTAATGGACCATAAGGAATAGTCTTAACATTAATGATGATTTGGGGAAAAGTCACCCTATCATTTCTGTGCCTCCGCACACAATTTTAACACCCCGCTTATTATTAATTCAGGTCAAATAAGATCTACTTGTCCTTATCCCACATAACACTATGAAGTGTGAACTAAAAATCTGATTTGGTTTATAACCCATTTGAGTGAAATGTGTGATATAAGACCAGCATAGCATGACTGTATGTTAGCTAGTCAGTCATAAGCCGGTAATCCACTGCCGCGGGTTTGTTGAGAATTGAGTCATACAATAGGCACACTTACAAAAATAATAACTATTAAATTTCTGTGGGCGCACTCGCACGCCTCTCATCTCTCGCCAAGGTGTTGTCATGGGGACTTGCAGCAGCAGATCCACTGCTTGAACAGTGTAGCGTTTGTGAGCTAGTGGTAGATCAATATCATGAAGTAATTGAGGATAATAAAAAATGCATTCCTTAGTAACAGATAAACACGCCGCCATGTTACCTACACCTATCATGCAGACAATGTCATAGGTGTATTGAAGAACACACGTCTTTCATACAATGGTATGGTGATCGGTATACCTGGATGCACTGTCAGAAGTTAGTGTAGCTGCACAACGAGATATACTGTAGCTGCACAGTATAAAAAGAGGTATTTTTGGTTTCCAGTATCACATACTGTACATCTACACTAACCTACTGTAGAACACCACACACAGGAGATCATGGGTTCAAGTCTAACCTTGGCACAATGAGAAATACTTTCTTCTTATTTCTTTCACCCATTTGACATGCATTTCCACCTATATTGACATAGAAATGTTAGCTAGTTAATATTTGAATATGTCCATTTGTATAATTTGGATATTCTATAGATATAAAAAAACAACAGTACTACCTAATGTGCCAAGGTAGGATTCGAACCCACGATCTCCTATGTGTAGTTTTCTGCAGTAGGTAAGTGTAGCTGTACAGTATTTGATACTGGAACCAAAAATACCTCATTTTATACTGTGCAGCTACAGTACTTACTTCCAGGTTCGGTCCGTATGGGCCCTGTGGACCTGCTGACCAGCCTTCGGCTGTGTTGGTTTTAAAACTATATCATCTTATATACTAACTTCTAACAGTGTGTGCCACACCAACAGTCTACAGTATAGGTATAGAGTAGAGAGCCATGCCCCAGTGGGCATCTAGAGCAGCTGCTGCAGGCACCCAATAGAACCAGGAAGGTGTTTCACAAGGAGTATGATATATGGATTAATCTATTATACATACGAGTGGTCTAAATTGCATGCAGAATAGAATGACTATTATAGGAAAAGGGTGAGTGTTTCAAATGGATTGATCTCTTCTGTGGTGAATAATTAAGTTATGAGTGGTTTATTTACCACAGAATAGAATGATTCTTTAAAACACCTGCAATTTCTATTCTAAAACCATTCCTAATACGGACCAATCTATAATTAATAGAATGAAAGAAAGTACCACAATATCTGAAGCTGATAAGTGCTATTATATATGTTACATTTTCTAGAGTGGAAGTGCCAAAAATGCACATATCATGCTAGACACAATGTACTTGCCATACATGAAAAAATAGGTATGGAAAAATAAATATGTCCAGATGAAATGAAAGACAGGGGATGGTATTACCTCCTCCTATATAGGGCTTGTGAAACACATATATATATGCTGGTTGTAACTCCCTTATGAGTGCACTGATCACTCGTAAACGTTTATAACTCTTTTAGAAACACTTTACTGATAATCCACTTACGAGGGATCATTAGACTTACAACCAGTCAAGTTTACGAGTGGTGGAGCTTGTGGAACACTTTTAAAAAGATTGATCTATAACAGCCGTTGTGAAACACCTTCCAGGCCACACCCACAGCACAGGCGTGGCGATCACACACAGGTTAGGTGTACCTCCCCACACCATACATGTGTGTTCAAGGATGGTCACTTACTACAGGTAAGGCCTTGATTACCAAATCATTTGTTTTATTGAATCACCCTTTATGACATGGATCTATGATGTATTTATGATAAATATTATGCATTAAGCGTCATCGAGACAATACTGTTGAGGAGTAAACATATACTATAGCTGAATGTATGAGCCTACATAAGTGGTAGTTATACCACAGCCACAGCTCCTTATTTATCATGTTGGCATGCATGGTAAAGATTGATCCTTAGTCATGTCAGATCATTATTGTGATACTTATAAGGCATGTTACTATTAATACATGCCAATATGTATGCAGAGCATACGGTAATGCATATTTGTTACTACTCATAGATATACACAGTAAACATGGCACAGCCACAGCCATGTACTCAATATAGGGTAGATTCACCCAAAGACGGACACACACCTTAAGTAGGACACTTTTAGCATTAAAAATCAAAATATATAATATGTTTTATCCCATTGTAATATGTGTAAGTATCATAATAAAATCAAAATTATATGGTACCCCAGGTCAGACAGGTTTGCTCTACTGCTAAATCTTCCTGTAATATCTGCACCCAGGCAATACAACCAAATCTGCTTGAAAGGTGTGTCTATTATGAAGTATGATATAGTAAAAAAAACATAATAATTTCCAGAAAATGATATCTTCAGACCTTTCAAAGATGTGATCAAATTTCACCATGAGACAGACGTCACTGGCTACTGTGATTTCTCTTTATTACATATATGGGTAATGCAAAGTAATTAACCCGTAAAAAAGTAAAAGGTATGAATCCCCTATTACTAGTATACATTCTTAAATTCTATGGGTGGGAAAATATCAAATTTTCTTACTATAAAGGAAGTATTTATGGATTTTCTATAATGGACAGGATTAATAGTGTTAGATGAAGAGTTCAAATGTAGATATACAAAATATTGTTTGTGACATTCAAAGCCTGGTTAAATTACATTACGTCGGCCATCATAGCAAAGCTAGATTTTCACTATTACTTGAAAATATTAAAGGGAATCCAAAGTATCCGACTTCAGGTGATATTGGGACATTTAATTCCCCAAATTTGATGAGGAATATTTCATATCATGATACATTCAAATATGTTATTTCTTAGTTGTGTATAATGTTCCGACACTACCTTCCCTATATGTATTCAAATAAAAGCTCTGAGTTGAATATTAAGAGAGCTGTGCCCCAGAATAAATGGGTAACATTGTACTGCCAACGAGCGTCCACGAGTGGTAAATCTACCCTATATCATTTGTATTTTACAGGTGTTGCTTTGTTTATCGACCATGGGGAACTCGCAGACAGGGTAAGGGACAGCTGTATCCTTATTATACGTTTGTCACATAATACAAATGAGATCCTAAAGTAGTTCTTGATATCTGAGTTTATCTTTTATCAAAAACCATTAAAATAGCATCTAATACGTTTAAAGGTGGTGTAATTCTTATGTCAAATAGCAATGAATATAATCATACCAAAATTCTTCAGGAGAAGCTGAAAGACCCCGACCAATAAAAAAAGCCTGTCCATGGCACCTGGGATGCAACTGGGCAGGTTCCCTCAATATTAGGGTTTAGTCACAGGCCACGCCGTGGTTAAACGGATAGACAAACATTTTTTTATGGTCTGGCCTAAAAATGATGTTCATACAGGTAATTGGAATACAACTTTTTGATTTGGCAGACAAAGACGTTGCAATATCCTAATGTGACACTACTATTGCAGGGAAGCTGAGAGCCTTCGGCGAGAAGCTGAAAGAAAACGCATTAGGGATGCAAATAAGAGAGCGTTTGACATTGAACAAGCTGAGAGACAACGCATAAGGGAAGCAACTGCACTGTATGTCACCGTATTTATACTACAAATATTGTCTTGTATTTCATAACTCCATTGGTCTATTTACTTATAATTCAACATGACGACATCGTTATGTAATGGAAACACATGGAGCTCAACACCATGGCTTTGTTTATGCAGGAATGCTTAACACATTGTTTAAGGAAGGTTTAGGGAATGGTTATTTATTTGATTGAGATTCCAAAAGGGCCAGAAGGAATTCCAACACTAAGTTGAATTGTCGTGCATGTATCATATCAAGTAGTTCTAAACTAAAACTAGTCACAAAGAAGGATGGATCAATTTTCCAACTTGGCTTTGATAAATTCAGTGTAAGTTTTATCAAAAGCATGGTGATATGATTTCTAGGGCCTCAAACATAATATGTATTAGTATTGTTTCATTATACCCTGTCTTTAGTGAATTGCATTGTTTCTTATCAAGACTTTATGGAATATTATGAGCAGGAAGTTTTCAAAAGCGGAGGCGAAGAGGAGCAGTAACACAGACAGGACCAACCGGCCTGAGGTCAATACAGCCCCCTAGTGAGTAGCGGGGGTACCAGATTATAGTCATTGTTAGGTGCCGATGATATATCCCAGTATTCAATAACCCGGTGACTGCTGTTGTCAAACACTCTAAAAAATGTGTGTTAACTTACCGCACCTCTTTACACACGTTTTTGTATACTTATTTTACACACCCTTCTTTTAAACACACTACACACCTTTTCAAAAGTGTATTAGTCTTAAAAATGTGTACAGATATAAAGTGTGTAAAGTGAAAAGTTTGAAGGAAAAGCCGTGTTGGTGATATGTGGATAGTCGAGGGAAAGGGTCGTCCAAGGTAATAAAATTGATGTCATCAGTTTTTCAGTGGTATCTTTTATTAGCAGGTACCACCTCTACTTTCTGAGTACTGGCTCTTTGAATATGTGTGGTCACTGTCCAATCCTAAATGCCAAAAAGATCTTACATTGTTTTAAAGATATTCCTATCTAATTAGCATAAGGCCACTTAAAAAAATAAAATGGTTTCTCATCACCGCGCGCATCATAAAAATCCGGTTTTGAGGAAAACTTTCTTTTTTTTTGCCAAATTTCGATGAAAAACCTGATAAAAATGGACAAAATTGGTCATATTTGGTATCAAATTAAAGCTAATAGTGCCAGCAATGCATTGGTATAGAAATAACTTACATTTTCCCCACTTTTAAAAATCAATTAATTCTTATCCAATAAACTTTGAATTTTTGTCCAGAAAAACGTAAATTATCCTATACATTTTGGCCTCCGAGTAAAAAAAAAAAGAAAAAAAATAAAAATCCTCCCTCGTCAGATTTTTCAGACCTTGGTGATGAGAAACCACTTTTTTTTTGAGTAGCCTGATTATGCTAATTACCAAATATCAGAACTTTTTCAAACATTTGGTCACAGCTTTTGATCTAGAAATGGTATTTACATTCTGCTTTCAGCATGGAAATAAATGTGGGGCCTTCTATCAATCTATTTTTCGAGTTAGAATGAAAATCCTGTTTCCATGGCAACAAACATGTGCAAAAACACCAATGTTGCAGGCAGAATTTCATCAACCTCAGCATGTATGGCAGTGCAATGGTGGCCAATCGTGGCAGCCATCCTACATAACAAAGCTTTGTAAGGAATGGCTTTAACTACATATAGAGTCGTATTAGGCCAAATAAAAAAAGGTTTGTTTCAGGTAACATGTGATGAAACTCTAGGGCTGGTAGGTCGGATTCATTTTTTTAAACTTTTTTTTTTTACATACCGTTAAATTGACCCAAAAAAAGTGTGAAAATGGGAAAAAATTCAAAACTTTTGTAAGCCTTAAATTGACCCCAAAGAAGTGTAAAAATGTAGAAATTTCTCCAAAATTGCATAAAAAAACGTAGGGTCGGCCCTGTTTATACATAGGTTCGGTCGGGTGACCTGAAACAAAGCTTTTTTTTGGCCTTATAGCTGAACACACAGGGAAGGTATCGAATAGTTTAATCTATACCTCTCTAGAAGAGGTTATTGAGTCTTCAAAAGAATTTTACTTATGTACTTCATGTATCCGTTGAAGTTACACCTTATTTCATGTTAAACATTTAAAATCAAATCATTAAACATTATCAAAATTCCAATTACAATCTTAAAGGGTATCTAAAATCTCAAAAAAGCTCTTGTGGGACCATCTGGTGTTAATAGAAATTCGTGTATATCGTACACACTTTTAATATGTACACACATTTGAAAAAAGAAAGTGTGTAAGTGGGTTGAGAAAAGTGTGTTAATGTTTATAACATGTGTAACATTTCAAAGTGTGTTAGAAATACATGTGTGTTACTCCTTTTCCATGTTCCCACAACACACACTCTTTACAGTGTACACCTCTTACAGCCATCTGTCTTGAATAGCTCAGTTTGGATCACCCTGCCTATATATAATTATATCGAATTTCAAAGTGGTTTACCGACCAACTATGGAAATGTGGGAACAGTGAAAACAGGGCGAACAGTGCCTAAAAATCAACAGGAAGAATTCCGGGCATATAGGCGCGAGCAGGCTGCTAAACTAAGACAGCAGAAGCAAGAAGAAGAACTACAAAGACAAGAAGAAGTTTTAAGACCCCTCCAGAAAAACACATGGTATGTATCTTGCTATCAACATGAAACTTCTAGGAATTTCAGAAAAATCTCCCGGTACAACAGTAACGGTGGTTTCCCCCTGGATCACAATGCATGCATTAGATGGTGACCCCTGCCCTTCGCTAGACAACACAAATTAAGAACAATCAGCATTCCTATTCATAAATATGTGAAACCTAACCCCAGCTATTTCATCACACGGAACCTAGGCTGTAACCAGTGGAGAATCAAGAAAGAAATCAATTTGACATTCAATCGATTGCCATTGAAATTTAAATTACCTTTACTTTAAGTGTGAACAGTCATCTGTTAATGAATGGAAAATATAATTTGTGTAGCGGTACCTATTAATTACAATCATGTCTTGTGTTTTCTAGGCAAGCTGAAACAAAATGGGATAAAGAGGCTGTGAGAGATAAAGAGGACGTTGAGAAAAGAGGGAAGGAGAAGGCAGCTAGAAACAGGTAGGTGCTATGCATACACTGAAAACCTCAGGATCGTCATTTTGACAATACCAAAATTGACAACTTTAAGTCATCAAGGTCTTTATTGTGACGACCTAAGGTAGTCAAATATTATCCATATCGACCAAAGTTGTCATAAAGACAACCTTAAGTAGTCACATTGATTGGGTAGTCAGATTGACTACCTTAAGGTTGTTGTTTTAAGTATTGACAAGTCTCAACACCATTGGGTAGTCATTAGGACAACCTAGGGTATATCTGTGTGTTGGACATGGTACATGCCCTGTCATGACACGTGCTGCCACCCAGGGTAAATTGATTGAAGTAAATTTTCTGTCATGAGATATAAACTGGTGACAGGGAGTAGAGTAGTCTCTATACCTTCGAGGCCATCACTCTCACGCATACACAACCTATGTATAACAAATGACGCTACTTAGTTTAATCAAGAATAAACCAAATATGTAAAAAGGATTCCTCTTGCTAGGAGGTGAACTAATAATTATTAGAGACTATATTCATACACCATTCTCCAGAGCACTTTCCATTAGTCATTATGACAACCTAGGTCGTCAAAATGACAAGGAACCTTCCTCTGGGTTTTCAGTGTACATTGTGCATTGTTCTAGGGAGTACCATTTTCCCCAGTACTTTAATTGTGAGCTTTAGTGAAATGACTAGATCCTGCATGTTAATTAGCAAACAGAACAGAAAAAGTTGCAAATATATTTTCTAAGCGTCATTATGAATATATAAAATTCAGTGTATAATATCTTAACAAATCCGAACGTACAATCAAAGAGATGTGTGTTGCAGGAACATGCACATAGAGTAACAAACATGAATTTGCAACACACTTTTTTAGATCAACACAGAAAGAGTGTGTACTGTGTGTACAAAAGAATTCTGTTAAGGTTGATCCTTAGTTTAAAAAAACAGAATATCATATTAGATACCTTGTACAATGGTTATCCATATCATATACAGGAATTAGACCATTTCAAGTTAATTTGATTATTTTATGGCACGTTTGATATTTGATACATTTGTAGCTGATGATATTTCCTATTTTAACATGAATTAGTGCATTGGCATTATTTAGTAATGAATCGTGTTAGACATACTATAGAACTCATCATGTTGCTTAAAAAGACTAGGGTATTTAATGAGAAAGTTTTACACCAGCATAATTCGACCTACCCTACCTAGATTTCCAGACTATGTAACCTAAAACACACCCAATTCTTTTCCTTTGGCCCTTCCCATTCTCAAAACATTACATTTTTACCATATCTCTGTGTATGATGGTTGACATGAAACAAAATCAAGGAATTTTCACATTTTTCCTCGTTCCCACACTGTAAAAAATATTCCGTCAAAATAACGGAGATTCACTGGCAACACTGGGTGCCGGACTTTCACCGTAAAAATAACGGTCACTGTTATTTCAAGTTCACCGTAATTTTAACAGTGAAAGTCAGGCACCCAGTGTTGCCAGTGAATCACCGTTATCCTAACAGAATACGGGACATCACTGTCATTTCAATACAGTGCCTAAACAATAGTTACAATGGTATTTTGTGTAATTTAACTCATTTATCCCAGTTTTTTCCATCCATTTATCCACCTATACCTAACTCTATGCTCAATATGGTTCCATGCCAAATTTGGTACCATGTCCAATCAGCTATAGCATTTTAGTGTCAAGACTTCAGGCCTAATCATTAGGAATCAGTCCATTGGAGACTTATAAAATGCTTCATGACACTTTGTAATGCCAGTCCATGAGTAGAAGTCACTCTAGGATGGCTACAGAGCAAACCTTACAGCTGTTTATCTATATATTTTTCTTATAACCTTATAACCACAAAAATGGTGTTCTTAGCTTCCATGAGAATCTCCTCATGAACCAAACTACCACCTGGTGTGATAGAATCAAACATCAATTAAACCAAGCTTCACTGTAAAATAAATAAACTGTATTTCACTGTAAAATAAACTGTGTTTCACTGTGCTGAATTAAAGATATTCAAACTAAAATTGATCAATTAAACTAAGCTTCACCGTAAAATAAATAAACTGTATTTCACTGTAAAATAAACTGTGTTTCACTGTGCTGAATTAAGGATATTCAAACTAAAATTGATCGATTTTACATGGCCCCACTGTAATAATAAATGATGATGATCCACCGTAAAATTTTACATTGATTCTCTGTATATTCAACGGAATATTTTTACAAGACAAAGCTTCACCGTAAATGAATAAACTGTGTTTCACCAAACTGGATTACAGATATTCACAGTAAAATTGGTTGACTTAACATTGCCTCACCGTAATCACGTTTACAATGATCCACTTAAAGTTTTGCATTGATTCTCCGTATATTCAACGGTATATTTTTATAGTGTAGAGAAAAATGTAAAAAACTTTTACTTTTCAAAATTCCATTTTAAGAAACAAGGCAGTTTGGGACGCCCTCTTTTCCTTTTATTTACCAATTCTATATGATTTAAACTACCTGGAGAAGAAAAGTGGAGACATTTGGTTGAATTTAGTCAAAGGGTAGCAACCAACATTAAAAGTTTGTTTACAAACGTAGCACACTTTTCTCAGACTGTAGAAATATAGAGCACATTCCTAGATACCTACGGTTGCAGGAACAAGTTGTATTCAGCGTTAAAATGGTATCGCCCTTCTGCTGTGCTTACTTTGCGGCCATGCTCCCAAATGTAGAACTACTGCAAAATAAGCATGGCAGAGGGACCAAACCGTTCTAACCCAGAATGTGATGTGCGCTTAGCGTGAAATAGGCATAGCAGAGGACGATATCATTCTAATGCGGAATATGACATGTTCCTGTCACCTCAGGCTTATCTCATGGAATGACATTAATTATGATGCCCAAATCAGTGCTATTTGATAAACATGCAGAGTACAAAGCTTTTTACACAATGTTGTTGTATGACAGACCGCAAGCGAAGGCCAAACCAGTGACCTGCAGGACTTGCAGTAAGCCGCTGGTGAGAACTAGGGAGACACAGAAACTCCATCACTATAACGGTTACAAGTTTACACCAGCTGGAGAAGAGCCATACTACCAGAGGCAGGGGCAGGACTACTTCAACTGCCAGACATGCTTTGAATACTTCGAGAGAGAGTTTCAAAGAGGTAAGTTGTCTACGTGTTTACACATGGGTTTGGAGTGATGGTCCCCTGACCAACCCATGAGGAAAATGAGACACCCTTACCTACACTGTAAAAAAAGTGTTTAGAATTTAAACGGTTATTATGGCCGTTATTTTAAACACTTTTAGCTTCTAAATACTTTTCAGTTAAACACTTCAATAAGGATTTAGGTTTTAAACACTTATTTGCAAAGTGTTTAGGTTCTAAACACTTATCTAAACACTATTTTTAAAAGTGTTTAGCATTTAACCTGTTTAACTTTTAACCTAAACACTTAAAAGTGTTTAGATTAAAAGTGTTTAGAACAAAAGTGTTTAGATAAGTGTTTAGATTCTAAAAGTGTTTATATAAGTGTTTAGAATCTAAACACTTTTCTATAAATCTAAACACTTTTCTATGAATCTTAACACCTAAACACTTATTGAAAGTGTTTAGCTAATAAGTGTTTAAAAGACTTTTGGATAAGTGTTTAGATTTAAACACTTATGTACTTATCTAAACTCTTTTGTTCTAAACACTTTTTATCTAAACACTTTTAAAATCACATGGTAATATGTAAGAATGACCCTAAAATGGCCTTAATGACCTTAATGACCTTAATGACGTCAGAGCATGGTGTTGGTCCTCTGAGCAACACCATGAACGTTGGTCCACTGTTTTCATTGTGGTATTTTCCAAGTCTGACAACCACTTCCTGTCAGATGTCCACCATTTTGTTGGAATTTGTGTAATGTTGCCATGTTAGGACGTAGCAAGATAACATGTTGATTATAAGTGATGAAATAAGAGTATAAATTAGTCAATACTCTGAAATAAATCAGGAAATATGTATTCATCTTTATGGATTGACCATTTTTGAACCTTACCGTAGGCTTCTTTTGCCAGAATCAGCGATTAGGGGGCAGCATATCAATGTCAGTGCTTTACGTCCCCCAACAAAATGATAAAGTAACTATTGTCATTTTCCTGCTGTAAAAGGCCACCGCAGGAGAAAAGGGGGAATTAGTATGACATTTGATTAATTGGAGTTTCCTCTCAATTGAACCATTTTCAATTTGAATACAAGCTCTACAAAAAGGACTGCAAGGTGGAAAGAAGACAGTTTGCAAAAGCCGTGTGGTTCTCGTCGGACATTATGGAGCCGGCAAAACTAACCTTAAGAGATGCCTTCTGAAGGAGGACTTCATAGACCAACACGTGGAAACTGACAGCATAGAAGCTGACCCGTCCAATGCTAAAGTGGACATCACCAGGACTAGGGGCTGGAGGATACATGAAGGTAAAACAAAGTCATAATCTGCTGATTTCTGTTTGCAGGGGTCCGTAGTTTTGCGTGCAGGCCGGTAGTCTATCCAGGTATTACAGTCAAATGGGCTTCAAATTTCAAATAATGATAACACCTATAGAAGAAATAAATATTTGCTATTGAAATGCCATGCGCCTAATATCTCTTTCCCTTTTATTTTATGTGGAGAAACAAAGTTACTATGCTTAAGTACTGGAATGGCCGTTCTCCACAGCCCTGTGGAGAAACTGATGCTCATTCTCCATGGGCTGTTTCTCCATGATGATGTCACTGAAATAGCTATGAAACCAATCTCAAAATGTCATTTTTAGATATAATTTATCAATAATTACATGAAATAAACACAGAGATCCACCCTAATTAGTCTGACTGACAGGTTTCTCCACTTGTGATACCTTGGATCATATCACACTCGGCTCCGGCTCATGTGATATGATTCAAGGTACCACTTGTGCAGAAACCTGTCATTCAGACAGATCTTCGTGGACCTCTGTCCATTTATTTCATGGTGAATACAATCCATCAAGGTTAAACCTATAGGAGTGCCGTATGCCAGTACAGCGTACAATAACCCTTGGCCGTATTGCACGCTCTCGCCGTATTGCCCGCTCCCAAGGGTCACATGACCTGCGTGAAATTCAAAAGGGCCGCCAACGGAAGTAAACAAACACCACGGAAGAAAACAAACACCGCAGAAGTAAACGAACACTGTGGAAGTAATCAAACATGGACTGCATGTCTGTTTTAGATTGATATACCCTGAAATAAATACAGAGTGGCAATACGGCCCAAGCACTGCTCGTGCACTAACCACTGACTCAGCCACTTTAGTGTGCAGCTCTGTGTATATATTGACCCAAAGTAGTAGGGAAATATGAGAATTTCTTCCAAATTATATGAAAAAAGTTGGGTCGGCTATGTTTTGCTAGGCACGGTCAGTGAATTGAAACAACTTTTTTTTTTATTTGGCCTTAGGATTGATTAGACTTGTGGTGTATCAGTTATAGGCCTATTTGCCACACATGTAATCAGTTCATATTCATTCCAGTTAAAGATGAGTACAGAGAGGTGTTCACAGCCTACATTGTACAACAAGTGCTGCAGCCCGAGCAAGAAACAACCGCAGATCCGGGAAATGCAGCAACTGGTAAGGAAGCATATCTGACATTTTACTCTGGGAAATATCTGATGCCTAAGTGTGGGTCCTTGCCTTCATGATGAAATGTGTCCTATACTCGACAAAAATCGTAATTTTGCCTTAAATTAAACGTTCTCCCACAAGATTAATAACGTTTTTCATAATGTTTAATGAGGGCCATTAACATTTGTTATGACATTTCCTTCTCATGGACGTTCTGCACCACACCAAACAGTCATTTAAGCAGGAGATAAACACGCCAATATCAGATGTGAGTCTACTTCGAATCATGCTGAGGGACACTTTATATCTTAAATATTTTCAGTTCTTGTATGGGGTTTTTCCTATGGTGTGACCCCTGGAGATCTGAACTAATATGAAATAGTGCGACAGTCATGTTTGTAAAATTATCGTTGTTCTGAAACCCTTCGATGAAGATAGCAAAGTGATGATCTAGTTAAATCACGTCAGAGACATACTACTGCCTCCTGGTGGCAAATACTAGAATCAAGTGAAACTTTTATTAACTTTCAAATGACGTTTTCATACTAACGTCTTTGTCGTGAACATTTTAGATACCAACGATTCTATCCAAACCGTATCGAAATGTCATACAACACCGTGGTAACGTAATTCCTCCTCAACATTCTAGAAAGATTTAGCAAATAACGTTGTACAAAGCAACATTTGCACTATAAACTGAAAAAATTCATGAATAATATTTTTAATCAAACCTTCTGCAAACTCTGTACAAACAGTTTCAAGCATTAGCTAGCGATTTTCATTGAATGAGATATCTGGAATTATGAACTAGCATACAACATACCTTTAACATGTCAGGGCTAATAAATGAAAAGTATAGGTAATAAAGTATTAACTTTGCAAAAATAGATCATGTACTACCAAATAAAACCATTTCAGACGTAGAAGGGGAGGGCTTCCAGGACATGACGGAGATTAAAGAAGATGCGGAGAAGAGGTTACAAGCCGAGCTACCTGATCTAGACCAATTCCTGGTTGAATTATTCTTTTGGGACTTTGGAGGGCAGGTAGGAACGATGTATCAATTATTATTGAACATTTTCACTCTGTAATTATCTCGTGGGAGACAAACGGATGTTGCAATGATTAAAAGGGTTTTTAAAAATGAAAGAAAGTATAAAGGTATATACCAGGGTTCGGTCAATTTTAATTCATCCACAATCACCGTGGATTATAATGAGTATGATATAGAATGATGTAATAGAAGCAAAGAAATCAATACCTCATAGTGCTACACTATGATATATTGACATTTGAATATAGGACACCCTTAACTATCAAGCCTTAACCGTCTATGGGTAAGCCCATGTTTTTTAATGTTTTCAATTCTTTTCTCAGATGTTTAGACATTATCTGCAAAATAGTCAGTCCATGAAGATGAGTAGTCATAGGTGAAACCAAAAAGCCATCATCGAAAAAACACAAAATTAATAAGCAAATCCTATTTACTCTACATTTTGCAACATAGAAAAAAAAATGGCCAACATTTTGTAATCAAAGCCTTAGGCGTTTATACATAGGATCAAAAGATACATTTTTCAACAAAAAAAGAAGTGATTCATTGATGAATAAAAGCAGTTAAGGATTTTTTCAAATATTTTCCACTTAGCCGAAACACCTATAATTAGGGCAGAGCTTTTTAAAGCAGAAAAGACAGGGACATGATGTGTAGAATGCCATAGTGAGACATTTAAAGGGTTAATAAATGTTAGTTAAGTCATATGCAAAAGAGAAAAAATATTTTATCTTGATTTTAGGAAGTTTCATTTTTTGCCACCAGTTGCCATATATGCATAGACTCTGGGATATACCTTCAACACAAGCACTGATACCCACTTAACAAACAGTTTCAAAAAATAACTTGGTCAAACCAGAACTTTCATTTAACTCTGAGGAGCTCTAGGATACAATTTGGTGGAACATCTTAGATACTCCGAGACCATCGTGGCATGTTTGGCAATAAAGCATAGGATTTATTCTCTAGAAACCTTAATGACCACTTTAACAAGGTTTCTGCGGACGAGTTGCTTAAAGTCTTATTTACTGTTATAGAATTCATGTAAAAGTCGAAAAGCGGTTTCCTATGGTATAAATATCACCCATTACCACTATTTTATCCTCATTGCAGAGTGTGTATTACAACACTCATATGACGTTCCTAACAAGTCAGTCGATCTATGTCGTGGTCATGGATATGACAAAGGCGCTAACTGACAAGATACCTGCGTGGTGCCTCGATCGGATGGGTGAGAGGATCCCAGATACGTCCTGCCCCCAAACAGTGGCTGGTGAGTACAAATAGTACATCTAAATAGTACATCTAAATAGTACATCTAAATAGTACATCTAAATAGTACATTTAAATAGTACATCTAAATAGTACATCTAAATAGTACATCTAAAAATAATATTAGCCCAATGTTGATAAACTTATGATCAGAGAAGTCTTTACATTGTGAGGTTTACGACTAAAATGAGTGGCACATACGATATTGTTTGATGGATCATATCACACTTTAGATGGAGCTTTATTCAGTGGGTTGAGTTCGTAACTAAAGTTATATGATTGTTAGTTTTAAAGCTAATATACCAGCTAATGAATAGCTGTCAGCGGACAGAAATATAGATCTGTAAAGGGTGCACCATTTGATTTACCATGCTCTGCCCTGCATTCACTACATAATAAACTGTATAAATATAATATTATACGACAACAGCATTCAGTCTCCTCCTACCTCACAATAAGTGGAACATTAAAGAATGATGTCAAACACAATGAATATGGTTAATGAAAGCAATTGCAATGTAATTCTATAACTTAATTTTGGGGCATTTTTTTACCTTTAATTAACTACAGACTATCTAGACTACTGGTGTGCATGTATCCACACCTTTGTGACACCTGAGACAAAGGAGGAAGTGATTCATGGACAAGTAGCTACGCCGGCAATCGTTATCGTTGGCACCCACAGGGACGTAAGTAGCAAGCATCATTTAATGTCACACATTCATACATATATAAATACATAAATATAATATATACAACTTCTTTTTTTATATATGTACAGATTTTTTATTTATTATATATACAGATATATATATATATATATATATATATATATATATATACACACACACAAGTTGCATTAAAACATAATATTGTTCCACCCTTCCCCAAATACACATCGGATATACAGTTGTCTTGCTATGTTTCCTACAAAAAGGTGAGATGTTGCTTAATGTCTGTTATATTCACAGGAATGCACAGATGCCGAAGCTAAGCATTTTGAGAAGCAGGTCAAGGCATACATAGCCACAAAGCCATATTCAAACCAAATCAATCAAGATATCTTCACGATCTCAAACAAGAACCGGGATGGGGATGAAATCAAAAAGCTCCAAGATATCATTGTGTCCCTGGCAACAATGCAGAGCTATGACCTACCCATAAGCTGGGTGAAGTTCAAGGAAGAGATGAATTACAGGGCAGGTGGTGTGCAGTGGATGCGTTTTGCTGAAGCAATCACAATTGGACATGAGCTAGGCCTTGATAAAAGTGATGTGGTATCTGCCCTGAGCTTCTTTCATGGAGTCGGGGATGTCATCTACTTCAATGAAGAAACGGTGAGAGAAATCATTATCACAGAACCCCAGTGGTTGATCGAACAATTCAGAAAAGTCATCACGATCCCAGCATACCGTGACCGTTTCTTCAAAGATAGCGACAAACACTGGAGTAATCTTTATAGAAGTGGTGTCCTGCATGAGGCCGTGTTGAGGAACGTCTGGTCTAGGGATGTCAAGGACGAGCTCATTGCTCTAATGAAAAGGTTTGCACTTCTGTGTGAAATCACAACCCCACAACTGGGGACCCTGAGTCTAGATTATGAGGAGATTGTCGCTGATGATGTGGATCATCGACTGTACCTCGTACCGAGTCTCATTGGATTACAAGAACAAGTTCTGCCACAGGACACTTCTGTTTTGCCAGTGTTTCTGACACCGTCAACAAAGTTTGTTCCCATCGGTTTGACCAGCAGATTGACAGTTGGATTGATAAATGAAGACGAGTGGCAACTGGTTCGGGTCACAAATAATTCAGCAACATTTCGACCCAATGGTGATGATTCAGACGTTGATGTTTGCATCACAATCACAGCAATGAAGGACAGAATTGAGGTCAGCGGGAACAACGCTGGAGAGAATATACCAGACTGTTACTTCCCAGGCTGCTTAGACACTGTCCGTCACAGACTGGATGCAATCACTTCCTCAGTCTGTCCCCAACAAAGCTTCAGCGTCAGCATACAATGCCTCGTATGTAAGGAGAAGGGCAAGGATGTCTTGATGTCACCATTTCAAAACGAAGACGAGTTCAGTGGATCTGTTTACTGCCGGAGCCACAAGAAGCTTTGGAACATTCCAGAATACTCAAAATGGTTCCAAAGTGGATCAGCAGAGTAGGTGTTATTTTGCTTCTGTTAATGGATGGCTTGTTTGCTACGCATAAACCTGGATTTTAAATGTATTACAGTCAAGTGTGTAAATCTCATCTCATCAATCCTTACAACTATATATCTTCGATTGGGCTCTAAAGTGAACATCAAAAAACTACTTGTTTCTTTGATCCCTAGACTTATTCCATGATATTCTACCATTATAAAACAGTCACCAAACATATCAATGTACAGTATCACAGAAAACGACTGCGAGCGATCCCATGAATTAAAATCAGTTTAACTAGACTTACATAAAACTACATGACAAGGTGCCTTCAATAATGAATTTAACCTATTTGTCTTGAATTGTTTATACCATCCCCCTCCCCCACCTTTTTTATCATAGGCACCATTCTTCCAAAGGTCCCCTCTATCTGCCAATTTGACACATCTCCTAAGCCTCTTCTCAATTTTTAGAAACCCGGCTGCACAGGTAGATGTCCCACATGCAGCACAGGATCTGAGAAATGTCCCCCTACCTGATACACTCATAGCGGTGCTCGACAGGAACCGTGCAGCCCTTGTCCAGTATATCACCCCTGGACAAGTCTTTGACTATCTGCGGCAGTGGAAAACTCTGACTGTGGATGAGGAAGATAAAATCAAGGTAATCTTGTAAGTTATGATAAGAAAGTAAGTTGATCAATGTTGTCTCTTGGTTCTGAGAGGGCGGAAGGTAGATACATACCATAATCAATTATTAATAATTAATGGTTAATAATTCAAATAGACTGAGCTTGATGTATACCCTCTACATATTGAAAAAGTGATCTACCTTTTTATGGTCTTCATAATTTTCATAAATCTCTAGATGCAAAGGTTAATGGTTAAACCTATGCATACATTATGCCAATAGAATACAACACCCAGTGTTCCAAAATGTGGCAAACTAAAACTTTATCAATGATTTTTGTTCTTCAGCAAATAAAGTTTAGCAATTGGTTAAGGTACTAAGTGAGCATAACCTATTGACACTTACGAATTTTCTGAAATATGGTTGTAGAAATATATGGCATAAAATGTGTTGTCCATACTGTGAGGTTAATGTTAGTAATTAAATTATTTGTCTGTGTAAAATATCCCTAGCTTTCTGAGCCTAAATGGTTTGTAAATATTTTGCCTAAATGTTTTTCTCATATCCAGCTGAACAACCCCCGTGCAGAACAGGTGCGACAACTGCTGGACCTCATTAGACGCAAGTCTCACCAGGATTACATCAACCTCAAACAGGCCCTCAGCAACACAAAACAAGATTACATTGTCAAAGATATTCTCAACAAGAGTGAAAGGGAAGCTGGTATATTCTGAGCCACAAGATATGACGGTTACAGATTTCGCTTGAGAATAATTTCAATCAATAACCACTGTCGCAGAACCTGTTTATATATTTAGATACAGAGAGATGATAATTTGAAAACTTGAGAAATGAGCGCTTAGAACATATGTGCGGTAATCTGTGTAGACGTTTGAAAACACAGTTTGAAAACACATATTTATCAACATTTGTACATGATTGGTTTTAATTGAGAAAATGGCCCTCGAGATGTGATTATTATTGGCAAAATAAAAATCTTAACTCAAAAAACTCAAATCCAGGCAGGTTCCAGGTTGATTAGATAAACCTTTTCTTGAGGTCTATGAATGTATTTGCTGCACATAGTGATTTTCAAATGCAATGATAAATAGGTGCAGTCAAACATGGGAGGGCCCACAGTCCATAGGTCTATCTCATACTTATGAGTTTTTATGATATAGTTTTAATGTTTATACAATTATAAATATGTCTTATACCCTTGGGCTGTAATTACCTTTTGTGTTTTTAATGTGTGCCGTGTTCGTTTTTCTGCGCCTGTCAGCCGCTGCAGAGTTGGCTAATGTTGTTTCAACAGTATGCATACTAATATCTATACCAATAAACGTTTTATTCTTTATATACGGATAATGGCATTGGGATGAAAAAATATGGATAACCTGCGCTTCAAGTAAACACAATTGTATTTGATAAGAATACATAGGCTACTCCCAGAGTGCTGTAGGCTGTTAGAAGTGTGGAGTTCTTCTTAAATATATTTCAGTGTATATCAAATCTGATTGAGAACGAATATATTCTATGTAACTAGTGCAGTATCATTATGCACTTATGTTCATCTTTGCTAAGGAGGTTGAAGACACGAAAAAAGTAGACACGTTCAAATAAAATTAACAAGTTTATTACCATATAGGTCTTGTAGTGAAAAGAGTGACTGCTTTTTCAATTTACTAGATTCCATGTCATGAATTGTGATTATCTGTACGTAATCACTGGCAATCATATTATACCATAATGTGCTCAATATGCCACGAGCAGACACACATGTAAATTTATCTGATTGTAAATTACTCGTCATTGATACATATATTCATATTGGTGGTAGAAATGTAAATAATTACAGTGTACTTGTTCTGTCAAGAGAAAAAACACACAAAAACTGGTTTTTGAGAGACATTTGAATCCAAATAAAATCTGTTTGTATTGATAAACACGTCCAAAAAAGATTTGAGACGGTTTGAGTGATTTCACCGGGATTTATATTATTTCGATACCCCTTTATATCTTTCATTAATGTAAATGGTGTTTCTATGCATTGTGTACAATCACGGCCTCTGCCCGTGGACCCGCTTTTTATTGTTTGCTATAAAGCTTTATATGAAAGGCCCATCAATGTTAATAATCTTGGATAATCTGCTTTCATCATGGATCAAAATATTTTGGATTTGTAATATTATGATTATATATGTGCTAATCAATATTATGCTACACAGAAATCATAAAGTAGCTTCTCATTTCAGAGTACAAGTGTATGGCTTTGTTTACTCCAGAGTCAAAGCTCACTCTACATGCCCTACTGCTGGTTCCTAGACACTACACCCTGCTGCCATCTGGTGGTCACATAGTGTACTAAAGTTATGTCTCAGGCCTTCTGCCTTAAAATAACTATGGAAAGGCTTCTTGTTTCCACAATGTTATCGTGATCAAATTGTCTAGCTTTGAAGAGCTCAGTATGTTCATACATGTATGGTATACGTACACGTGTATGGAAACAGATTTACTGTGGCGGTACAATGTGTGTCAGACCCCCATGCATACCTACATCACTGCCACTACTAGTTCACATCAGCACCAGTACTTAGTTCTATACAGAAGTCCTCAAGTAACTAGTTCAGCCTACCACATGTTCTATTGCTCTCGATCTTTATCTATGATTGATGTGAATGAAATTCATGCTGTCGCTCTCATCCAAGCTTAGGTGACAGGTAGTCTCTCCGGTGGAGGAGAAATGAAGAGAAAATACATGTAGGTATATGTTTCAGGTTATGAGGGACTTAGGTGATAGACAGATGGTACTATTGGGTTTTGGCCTGCAATAATATATGTAATTCCAGTCTGCATTTAAGAGTGGTGTTGGCGTTATGTAAAGTTTAAAACGTTATTTTGACGTAAAGTAGCGTTTTCTTGTTAGCTGGGTATACTAGGGCGTGACATGCATTACATTTCTTTAAACAAGAATCTGACATACTTTATCGCATATAGATCTATGTAAACAGAGTAACTACCATCCTATTTTGATCTATGCAATTAACAAGATTAGTGTAAAACCATAAGAACTACCCTCACAGGGTAAGGAAGCACAATGCTTACCTGTTGAACTTCTCAGGGGGCGGTATTGTGACGCTGCGGATGTGTCAGAACCCGTGAGTCGCTGAATCGCTTCTGACAAAGTGGTGTAACAAAAAGGTGGTTGGTTATATTCAAGAAAAAAGGATCTTCTTTACAGATATACAAAAGTTTAAGTCTTGCGCTAAGGCAAACTCTAAGACATCGGTTTTATGACATTTGTAACCTATTATGTTGATATTTAGTGATTCCATTATAAAGGTAGCCACAATACTCAAGAACCGGTAGAATAGTCTGTTTATACACTAGGGTGGCAGTGTGCTTGGACATCTTCCTTATCATTTTTCTTAACATTACACATCTATTACTGGAACTACTTACAGTTTTACTGACACTATTTTCTAACGTGAAATTATCATCTATAGTGTAGTAGATAGGGGGAAAAGATTGGCACTTCTGGCAGCAAGCATGAAAGTTGGTGTATAGGGGTTTTTCAACGTGCTGAATCCATTTCTAAGTGGAAACATCATTTTCGGGAAATGTTTCTACTTCTAAATTGGCGTTGAAAATAAAAAGTATTAATTAATTAATTAATTCCATAGAAAAATCAAAAATCTTATAAAAGAAGAGCAAAAGTTGTAAAGACACCTAGAATAGTTGATACCCATCTATAATTATCACAGAGTCAAAATTAGCAATTTCGTAATTTTTTATTAAGGCCTAATTAGCATAATTTATGCAAAAATGAAGATATATGCATAATGGACAAAAATATGTGATAACCTGCACAAAAAAAATCTGAATGTTGACACACACATCCCTAAGACCATGGAAATATATTATAAAGACAGATTTATGGCAAATATAGACTGTAGCCATTATTGCAGCCATATTTAAAGATGGCCGCTGCTGAATATTTCTAAATAATCTATCTCCTTTTCTAATCAACTTAGAATCATGATTCCAAATGCTAAATATATGTTTGTGAGGTCAAGGATTACAATGATATAACTTTTGAGGAGATTGATGGCAGCCATCTTGGATTTTGATGATGTCATCCTTTGAAAATCTAATGATAGCTGATTTTCCCCTGTTAAATCCTTTTCATTATTACAGATCATAATTCTGCCAACTGCATTGATGAAAGCAATAAACTGGAGCCCTTTATTACCTTTGATGATGTTTAAAATATGATAGCCATCTTGATTTTCTTATGGTTGCACTACACTAAGTACCAGTAGGTGGCAGCGGCAGCCTTTTTGCTAGCTTATATTGGCCTACATTGAATGAGCCTAGTCGAGTGCTGAGATTTGGGCCAAGACAATAACACGTTTTCGAAGAGGTCTAGCAAAATTGGTGTCCTTTCCTTCACCACCCTGTATGTTCTCAATGTACCCCGGTAGACCTACCCCGCAATGTTAAACATGTACACAATTTGTAGCTTTTATTTTTCATGATCAAAACGATTGCCAGGGGCGGTAATGGTCTTTGTTAGTTAAGTCATGAAATATTGTTATGTAAGGAAGGAGTCATGAACCATTAACACACACATGAATACCCCGCGGGGCAGTCAATGAGGGTAGAGCATTTGAAATACTAAGCGACTGTACTAATGCCTTGGATAAGATAAACCAATTGAACGTGAAGGTTTAATAGTCTAAGCTTAGTCTTAGTAGTTTGCACCACAAACATGACTAGTAAGTAAACCACAACTTTAGAGGACCCTCTAGGGATTGTTGCTCTCTATTTTGACACCACCCAGTGCAAGGCTCTGCCTCATGATCCTGAGCCATACCAGTTTAGCTTTGGAACACTGGCAACTAGCCTCATATTGTTCCACAGAGTACCGGCTTATCCAACTGCCTAGGGTCTAGGCTCCAGGTTCCCTCTGGACTTAGTCTCCATTGATTGAATAGCTACTTCTAGACCTACACTCTTATATATGTGGGAAGGAATAGGGTCATTTCCCAACTAGGAATGAAGTTTCAGGGAATGTGTCACTTTTAGCGGGACTTAAACCCACACACTGTGCCCAGAGCTACCTCATCTGCCTGCCAAAGGACTTGAAAGGGCAATACTGGCTAATGCTTGGTATTTTGAGAGCTGAGAGTTTTAGGCTGAACTCAGGTCCCACCCAGTGGGCACAAAACCTTGATAGAACGTTGACAACTGGTTGATATAGGGTTACAGGGTAGATCAACCTGTTTTCAACATTGATGCAATGTTGCAATTTCAATGTTGTCAACCAACACCTGTTTCAACATCGATGCAATGTTTGAATATCAACCTTGAATCAGCCATGGGGTTTCCCACCTTTCCCACTAGGTGCCTCCACAAACTATTCTTTAGCATTTCCATCTCCATGCTACATCAATTGTCCCTAATTTAAGCTCTAATATTCTTATCAATGTATACAATTGATCAAAATGTCATTCATTTTCATTGACAACTATGGTGTGTGCATTTGGTTGACATTTGGAATCAAATGACAAGAATACATGCATGGTTCCAGTAAGACACCCTTTATGTTGCTAAGAATAAAAGATAAAGCCTCAGTCATGACAGGTCAGTTTGAAAAGGATGTGAACGCCTCTTAGTGTAATCATCAGAGGTCATTCATGTACTCCTACCCTGGATGGTGCTAGAATTAGCATTTAATCTTCGGGAAATGGTGCAGGGGGGGATGTTGTAATGAAAATATATAAATGGAAGGAATGAGTCTACATAAGAATACTGTATCTAATATACTGAATCTCAAGTTATGCATCAGCAGTCAATGTAAATCATTTTATTATGTTTATTTGTTGTTGATTCACAATGGCCATATCAATGTTGAATCACTGATGAATGATCAACGTTGATGACCTCATCAATATCAACAAAATGACAACCCTGTGTCAACTGTTGATATCATGTCGCTACACACATTGAATCAACATTGAATCAACTGAAGTTTGCCCACTGGGCACATGAGTAGCGCAAGGAGCAGAAAGTAGAGCTAGGGCTATCCTGGTCTGATGTTGGACCCCTGTGGACTATTGAACATTTTCAACGGGTGCCTTTGCCATCAGAGGCCAGACCAGGGCTAAAGAGTGTTGGCCTCTGGGGTGGTTCTGCAAATACATTGGGGTAATAGTGAACCCCTGCGAGTCATCGCTGCATCTTGACCCCTTGATCAATGGGACAATGTTCCCTGGTGCAGCCAGACCAGGGTAGATACAGTAAGCTTGCATGGGCAAGTCTGCATGAATTGATAGGGAGTAATTGGAGTGTAGTTCAGCCTAGCAGGCAGGCTACAAACAGGGGAAAATCAGCTATCATTAGATTTTCAAAGGATGACATCATCAAAATCCAAGATGGCTGCCATCAATCTCCTCAAAAGTTATATCATTGTATTCCTTGACCTCACAAACATATATTTAGCATTTGGAATCATGATTCTAAGTTGATTAGAAAAGGAGATAGATGATTTAGAAATATTCAGCAGCGGCCATCTTTAAATATGGCTGCCATGATGGCTAGAGTCTATATTTGCCATAAATCTGTCTTTAAAATATATTTCCATGGCCTTAAGGATATGTGTGTCAACATTCAGATTTTTTTCATGCAGGTAATGACATGTTTTTGTCCATTAGGCATATATCTTCATTTTTGCATAAATTATGCTAATTAGGCCTTAATAAAAAATTACGAAATTGCTAATTTTGACTCTATGTGATAATTATAGATGGGTATCAACTATTCTAGGTGTCTTTACAACTTTTGCTCTTCTTTTATAAGACTTTTGATTTTTCTATGGAATTAATTAATTAATTAATACTTTTTATTTTCAACGCCAATTTAGAAGTAGAAACATTTCCCGAAAATGATGTTTCCACTTAGAAATGGATTCAGCACGTTGAAAAACCCCTATACACCAACTTTCATGCTTGCTGCCAGAAGTGCCAATCTTGGTGCTTCTGTGCCCCCTATCTACTACACTACTAGGATGATTCCTAAATATTCATACTGTCTACATTGAGAAAGTGTGACATTACCCATATGTATATTGATGGTCGGAGGTGTTGAATTATTACTGAAAGTGAGCATTTTTGTTTTTCCAGTGTGTATACTAAGGCCACTTTTACAGAACCAATTGTATATACCGTAAAACCTCGCGTAGAAGCCGCGGCTAATATGCGAGTCAGATCGCGAGTCAGGTGCGGCTTATAGGATCGGGCCAAAGTCAGGGTGCGGCTTATACGCGAGTTTTTCCAAATTGTGATTTATAAATTGACTATAAAATATGGGGGCAAAATGGTTTACCTGCTGGTTGTGCCTCCTTGTTGGCTGATGCTGATTGCTGCTCGTTGTTCAGAATGCTGAGTCTGCTCCCGCCACCCTCACTGCAGTGTCACCCACATACTGTCACTGGGAGCTGGTTGTCCCGTCCTACAGGGGATATGACATTGGCTAAAGGTTGTATTAAGTATTAGTTATGAGGATTATCATCTTACAAATTAGTCTAGATATGTATGGAGATGTTTGTAGATATATAGGTAGTGTAATGTGCGATAACAGGGAATATAATGTAGCACATGGTGAGATAAGATCATTAAAAGAACTTAATTTTAACGCTGAAATTATCAATTGAGGTTAACTACATTTATCCAACCTCAACCAGAAAGACGTTATTAAGGTTATTTGTTACCTCGGCAAAGTCTTTATCTTTTTTACTATAAATGTGACCAGGCCAGTGAAAAGGGATATCTAGGGGCGAATTCATAATGAAAGTTTGTGTCCAGATCTTTAAAGTGAGATATCATATATTAAGATACCTCACTGGTAGTTTTGCGGGGATCATATTTCGAACATAAGTTGTTATGTGAAACTGAAAATGATAGATAAGCTCTAAATTCACTGCATTCCATGATAACACTAAAATAGTCTAAAATATAAGATTTATCAAAATATAACCTTAAAAAGTGTGACTTTCTAGTGTAAATCTGGTTCTAGGAGGAACTTTCGAGATCTGTTTTCAGTTTTGAGTAACTGATGAGTAATTCCCAAGAGATGAGGACCAAGATGTTTCATATAGGACAATGGATGGTGTCCATGGCAAGCAGAAAGTGGTATATGTGGCAATTTCCCATAGAACACGTTCCATTTGCATTCCAAATATAAAATGTTAGTATCAAAAATGGAATATTTCTAAGGAGACTACTATATTCTGTATAAAAAAAATTACCTTAAAGCATTTTTGGGTATATTTTCCACTATTTTGCTATTCTTATGCCCCCTAGTGGCCAAACCCAGAACTAAAATTCCCCCCCCCCCCCGAAAGGCTGGTTTTCTGAGGACGGATCACAAATGAAAGTTTTTTTTGTTATGATCTTAAAGATAATTTATGTCGAATACTAGTTCCGTATTGCCTTACATTATTTATATGAAAGAATAGATATAGCTATCAATAACAGATGAGCGACAATCCAGGGCACTACCATCAGTCCTTACCAAAGATAATAACATCAAATTTATTAAGAATAATTGATATCATCCCCCCGTAAATACCCTGCATTAGACCTACGTTTATACAAATGTATACACATGCAGTCAACATTATAATAAGAAAAAGGTTTTTAAACAAATAACTGAAACGGGACACTACTGTCCTCATATAAGGCCAAAAAAAAGGTGTGTTTCAGGTTACATAGTCTGAAAATCTAGGGAGGGTAGGTCGGATTTTTTTTTTTTTTTTTTTTTTTTTCGTTTTCACTTTGGACTGAAAAGTACCCAAAACGGACTCGCAAACTTCAGCGCTGACTCGTCGACAACGGCTTTGACTCGTATACTATCAAATTGACTCTGAAATAGCCCCAAAATAGTTTTTTAAAGACAGATTGATCCCATGGCCTGAAAAATACCTGAAAAGTGACTCGCAAACTTCAGTGCTGACTCGCCAACACTGGCGTTGACTCGTGGACCATCAAATTGACTCTGAAATAGCCCCAAAAATTACCAAAATCTTCTTTTTTTTTCAAAATTGGATAAAAATTTCTAGTTAGGGTCGGGTAACCTGAAACACACCTTTTTTTTGGCCTGACTAACGGTATTATTAAGCATTGTACTGTACTTCAGTTTTTATAAGTGATATAATGCGATCAACATCACACCAATATATATGTTGTGCTGCAGTATGCGAAGTGGATCTGGTCCAACATAATGCAGGATTAAAAAAAGAATAATCAATCTACGCAGTCTACTGGAGGTTATGCTTGACATGTTGATCAGTTAGAAGTCCTTTCAAGAGAAACACCAGAAATCACCCCAATAATCTAGTTCACAGATATCAACTATAAATACTATAGGTCGGCTTACCTGCACTTGATACCTCCTAGTCCTGTAGGTGACAGTTGCTGGCGTGTATGTCATCACGTGGTTATCCTGGCCTCCCTTAGTAAAACTGTGCGTATATCGGGTATGTAGAGTTTTAGCTAACCTTAACGCCTTCCTTCTATTGGATAAGGTGACACCTGCCCGCTTGGCGTATTCTGAAATTATGTTCTTGTAAATCAAGACTTTATTCACTCTGTCTTCTTCTTCAGAAAATAAATTATTCGTGCATGTTATGAAAAGGGTAAAGCTCCATATAGATTTATGTGGATTCATTTAAAAATAGTGATCATTCTAGTTGAGTGCAGAATCTGTCAGCGTCTGAGACAACTTCAATCATAATGAGCAGAAGGCCAAAAAAAAAGGTGTGTTTCAGGATACATAGTCTGAAAATCTAGGTAGAGTAGGTCAGATCTTTTTTGATTTTTTTTCGTTTTACTTTGACCTGAAAAGCAGCCAAAAATTGGCTCGCAAACTTCAGCACCCTCTTGCAGACAACAGTGTTGACTCATGGACTCTAAAATAGCCCAAAAATTACTGGAAATTTAAAAAAAAAATTCAAAATTGGATAACAATTTCTAAGGTCGGCCCTCTTTTGCTAGGTACAGTAACAAATTGACTCGCAAACTTCAGCACCGACTCACTGACAACAGCACTGACTTACAGACTATCAAATCGACTCTTAATTAGCCCGAATATTACTTGAAAGGCTAGACCAAGTAAAATTGGTCAATGGATTTTGTGCACCTAAATATTTGAGAATTCTCTTTTTTTTTACTTCTTTTTCTCTTGATTCCCACAGATCAACCAATTTAATATTTCCTTGCCCTGGGTTCAATTCAAACTCAATTCTCTTTTCAAAATTGGATAACAATTTTTAGAGTCGGCCCTGTTTTGCTAGGTAGGGTCAGGTAGCCTGAAACACACCTTTTTTTTGGCCTAACTACCGGTATTTTTTTTCCCGTAATATAGACGGTATTTTCATTTGAATCCTAAGGAATCCGATCATGATAAGTTGATATTAGTCGTGCCAGTGTGGCTATGAAGACGGGAAAACTTACCTTCATAGTTTTTATGACCAACCTAGAGTTGCCTCCACTAAACCTAACCTGGTGCTCTGGTGATCGTACTGGTAGGCAGTATATATGGTTGTGAGCAGGTTAGTCCAAGTCACTGTGTAAAGAACCGAGGTAACTAAGCACAGCCATGGATGATGTTGACATGATTCAAATGGCCCCAAATAGATACTCATCAATACCGATTGTCCATTCGCTAATTCTTACATTTTCCGGGATGCATTTAAAGACTGATATAGAAAGAAGAATATACACTTTGTACAATTACTAAAAGGGTAGTCCGGCCTCTTACAGGGACATGCCTTTCTGCAATGATATGCATACATACCATGTAGTAAATAATAGTGTCATTATAGTTAACAGTGTGTACTTACCATTCCTAACTACATGTATAGGTGAACTGGTAAGAGTGTTGGTTCCACAGGGTATAATTTAGGAAAACAAAAGCATCATAATCTGCTTTACTGCACGTTTAGCTTGATAAGGACCCCTCAAATTCTGTTGTTATTTGGTAGTGGTTATTTTGTTACTGACAGAATTATCGAGTATTTGATAAGACTCCAATTTAGGACTAGGTTAGAATCCAAATTTAGAATAGTTTCTTTGAGGAAGCCCCAAATTTTTCAAAATAACTTATCTAACTAATAAGAGTTTTTATAAGTATACTTTGGTACTATATTAACAATTTTGAGCCTTTTATGTTTAAAGATTTGTAAAGGTTAGGGGTGTTGCTAATACATGAATCGGGCTTATATGCACGAATTTATTGTACCAATGCTTTTAACATTTTTTTGAGTAACGTGTATTTATTCATAAATGATCTTCGAAAAACAACAAACTTCAAATTGGTAGAGCATAAGATAAAGTACAGCATGTAAAGATGAGATCATACTACTGTCAATAAATATGCTATCTGGAATATCAGCATTCATATCTGAGTTATCCAGTACTGCTCAGCACTCTTAGGGCTTGATCCAGTCAAAATTCATTAGTGCATAGCTACAATGAGACAACGGTATGGGTAGTGTCAAACTCAAGTGTAATCAAGTGTATATATGTACCTTTTTCCCATGTTGCCCCAAAGCCAATTTTGAGTTGTTCAATGACAGGGTTTATGCCAGACCTGTTTATCTTGCATAAGATTTGGAAAACCTCATATCTAACCAATTAAGAATTATACATATTCTGCTTTGGTGGAAGATCAACTTAACTGTACATCTATATAATTATATAGGTTTACCCTTATTATTTAATCACACCCGATCGCTCCCTATCAAACAATCATTTAGGAACAAACCACAAATAATAATTGATACAATTGCTTGAAACATCGATATTTATTACAATAGTTCCTTGCAATACATTTTTTGGTCATGGTGCAACCAATCTTTTCAAATTCTCATCTATCCTTTATAGGAAGGCTGAAGCTAACATACCACATAATGCCATTTATAACCAATAACCAGACAACTACTCATTGTCACATCCAACTTAATAAACCTTACCACAAAGTACACAGGTAATATGTCCAATGTCTATGCACTGATCTATCAATGATATACAACTATTCCTTCAAGGCTCCTTAAGAGTCAGCATAAAATCAAATGGACATGTCTCACCAGACTAAATACTACTCCCGTTCCATCTGTGACATTTTCTGTCTTAATCCGTTTACCATACTCCAAAAATATATTCTGTCATATAGTTATAAGTAGGATTACAAACCTTACCATTCATCTGGTGTTGAACATTTATCGCATATACCTGCCAGGCTATAAAAGTCATGTACTGTTATCAGTACTTATCGTACTCATATAAATACATTTACCATAAATATAGTATGAATGAAAGTAGATAAAATCACATGTAGTTTGCTGTTTCCAAGTCATGACACCATGAGGAGAACTGCCAACAGCATCTCAACAATGATAGTGCTAACATAGCATCTCCGAAATGGTAGAAACTGTCAATAGTCTGGCCGACCGCATGTAACCTTCTGGTTATTTTGTGAAATCATAAGCCCATAGAGGAAAAAAAGTTAGCTAACATCACAAAAATAATAAATGCACAATGCATACTTCTGCATAGTCACTAGTTTACTGGTTCAACTCATATTATGCAGGGTGCAATACGTTGATGTCTCTCTTGATCGTAAAATATGGCCAAGTTCACATCAGTGTATTGAAGAAAGGCTATTAGTTTAGTCTCCATATCTGAACACATTATTTATTTATTAGCCTTGGTTCCTCAGTTGCTGTAATAAGGCTGAATAAGACTATATTATGTACATAAATGTATTGCATATGTATATAAATGTATTATATACATTGCCACTATATGACTGGCAAATCAGCATTCTTTACATAATTATGGTCAATAGCACAGAGGTATCAGGAAACAGACTTTATCTGGTCTGCGGAGTATTTCCTGAATGCTTTTAGCCTCAAGGGGTCTATGTTCTGAGTCCTCTGCACATAGCATATTTGATATTCTCACCCATATTGACTATATATATAGTTGTCAATAGTCTCACTTGGAAGGTCACATCTCTGAAGCACGCTGGTACATATATATATATATATATATATATATATATATATATATATATATATATATATATCCAGCTTGGATTATACTTTATAGTAACTTTCTTTCCCTAACCCACAACATTATACCCAGGAACGTGTGTAATAGTAAATATTTGTCCCAGTGACTTATAAAGATAGTGTTATTTTAATTGTCGTTTGATGGCTTAACGATGGGGTCAGTTGAAATGTTTGGTTTATATACCGTCTAACAATTCCTTGGCAACAATATTGCATAATGCAGTGCTGCAATCTTACAATATGAAAGGTTGACTTGAGACATGACACCTCATTGTCACTAATTATTCCTCACCCTCCTCATACCCACATCCTCGGATATCTTCAATCTTTAATTACCGCCCTATCTACCGCCCTATCTACTGCCCTATCTACTGCCCTATCTACTGCCCTATCTACCGCCCTATCTACTGCCCTATCTACCGCCCTATCTACCGCCCTTTTTACCACCCTATCTACCGCCCTATCTACTGCCCTATCTACCGCCATATCTACCGCCCTATCTACCGCCCTATCTACCGCCCTATCTACCGCCCTATCTACCGCCCTATCTACTGCCCTATCTACCGCCATATCTACCGCCATATCTACCGCCCTATCTACCGCCCTATCTACCGCCCTATCTACCGCCCTATCTACCGCCCTATCTACTGCCCTATCTACCGCCCTATCTACCGCCCTATCTACCTATGTGGGTAAGGTTCCTATCATCAATGATGCAGGGACGTCCAGACATACTTTTCTCCGGTTTCTGTAACCCAGTCTATGTTTAAGAGTACACGGTCCAAGGCTGGGCAGGACATCAGTTCATCTAGCGTCTCTTTCTCTGCTGCCAGTCTGTCTGGTATGACAATGTGTGTACCCTTTAATTCGAGCTTCATTCCTACCTCCTTACACACAGTGATACAGGTGACCAGATCCGGCAGTACTGCTGTGCCACCCTCAACAACTATCTCACACTGTGACAGGGGTACATCGTGGTCAGTCAGATACAAAAGCAGACAGGTAATGGTGCATGACCGTGGTAGACTAACTAGCATTTTGTTGTCTGACCACTCCAAATGCTCCACTTCTAAAGTATCATCCACAGCCTGTGTGTTGTTTGTGGTTGTCATTTCTTCTGGTAACGCAATGTGTGAATTGATTAAAACAGTCTTCCGTGCCACATGCAGACACTCTAATAAACATGGCATCAGCTCTTTCAGTGGTGATGTGGCATTCCATACTATGATGCCCCCAAACCTTTCATCTTCACCCCCCTCATTCCCAATGTCCTTATCTTCGCCCTTCTCAACCTCAACATTCTCATTCTCAACGTCCTTATCTTCACCCTCCTCAATCTCAACATCCTTGGTCTGAACATCCCCATCTTCACCATCTTCTACCTCAACATTCTCATCCTCAACGTCCTTATCTTCACCCTCCTCAACATCCTCATCTTCAGCATCCTTACGATCATCCTCTGTAAACTCATCCGCAACATCCTCTTGCTCAACATCTTCTTTCTTTTTTACCTCCTCCTCATGCTCCTCCTCTTCATCTTCCCCAAGAAACTGGAGAAGAGTCAGAAATTGTATTGCTGTAGTTGCAGCAATGAACACATGGTTCTTTGTCCAATCGGAGTGCAGCTTATCGGACAGTGTTTGTTTGCACAATGGATCCAGCAGGTAGTTTGCCATATTTCCAACTAAAATGTTTGTGTCTAAAAGGCACAGAGCCAGTCCTGCACCAGCACATATTGATACACAATTCACCAGATCCCTCGGTTCTGTCGTGCCACCCTTAATTAAAATGATACCATTGAGTGACAAGTGACCAGTATAGTCTAGTAGAAATGACAAAAAGTCTGTGATTGATGTTGTCTCATGTAACTTTGCACTTCCAATCCAGACTTCTTTCGTTCGTCGCTGAAGCTCCATTTGCAGGGAACTTTGCTCATTCTTAGGGCCATGACTATAAGGTAAGATGATATGTGTGCCTTTTAGCTCCAACTCTACTCCTCTCTGCAGACATCGAGATATGCTGGCCATCAGATCTTCCAGTAAAAATTTGCCACCATGCACCTCAATCTTCTCACACATATCTGAGCAGGGTCCTGGTAAACATGTCATTAAGCCTGCTAATGAAGTCTTTGAACTAGATTTTATCAGCAATCTGTGTCTGATACTCCTCTTTGTTACAAGATTCAGCAGACTATCCCATTCCTGCTCTGACCATCTCTCCTTCCCTGGATGTTCCCACTGTTCTTGGTAGTAGTCAAAATTTAGGTTCACACAATCTATACTACTCGGGAGGTTCTCTGAAGTCCTTGCATGTTGTATCAATACTTCCTTTGCATCACTTGGGCAGCAGCTGTGAATGTCTAGCTCACTTTTTGTCACACAAACTACTGCCTTTCTGTGCTCACTGACTTCATACACCGATTCTCCCACCGATATCATCTGTGAGAATGATCCACTGATATCCTTAGTGGATTCAGTTGCCTGAGGTACAACAATGTGTGGACCTTTTAGTTCCAGCTGCACACCTGCTTCCTTGCACATGGATGTGGTGTTTAGAAGGTCCTCCACGTCTTCCGTACCTCCCTCTATAACCACCTGTTTGTATTGTGAGCCTTCTAGAAACTGTTTTAGCAGGCGAGTCAGTTGGATGTTTTCTGGAACCTTTATCCACACACAGTCCCTTGTCCATGAACAGATGGTGACAGTCGCTGTACTTTCCCCAGCAGAGACTCTTAGCTGTTCTGGTAACACGACCTGGACATCTTTCAATTCCAATTTCATCCCGGCCTTGGTACATGCATCTAAACAGGCCAGCAGATCTTTTAGTTCTGCTGACCCGTACCAGACATTAACCATCCAACTGTCTGACAAGTGTGAAGGATTATCTACCAAGCTTGACAAAAGATCTGTCACAGGAACAGATGTTCCTGCTTTCATCCATATACAACCTTTTGTTACTTGTGTCACAATCCGGACATCTTCCTGGACTTCTGTAGTGTTCTTGTCTCTCAAGTTTGCTGGCCAAGTAACATTCAAATTGTAGAAACGAAACTTCATACCATCCTGTGAACACCTTGGTAAACAATTCATCAGATCACCCAACTCTGTTGTACCACCCTCAATGATAATCTCTCTACATTGTGACAGTGCCACTGTTTGGGCCTGGACGAATGAGAGTAGATCCCTCAAAGTAGCTGTATCATGTAAGCTTACCCTCATGTAGTCTGTCTTCCATTGAACAATCCCTTCGATGGGGTGCTTTGTTGCCCCTCCAATTGTCCCTAGCCTTTCTAGAATCACAAAGTGTGTATTCTGCAGCCACACATTTAAGCCAGCATCTGTACACTTGGACATGCAGCATATCAGGTCTTCCATTTGTGCTGTACCGCCGCAGACCTCGATTGTGTGGCACAGTGACACAGGTTTCAGTAGGCTGAGGAGGCATATCAGTAAATGTGTGACTGATGTTTCCTCATCTATAGATACCCACATCTGGTGTTCTGACCACCCCTGTAGATTGATACACTTGCGATCACTCAGAAGAGGGGCATTTCCAAGATCTCTCTGGGTTAGTAGTTGTGGTAACACAACAGATGCATGATTTAGTACTATCTTCATACCAGCCATTCTACAACGAGATACCCATTTCACCAGATCTACTATTTCTGCTGTACCATACTCAAGAACAACAGGAAATCCCACTTGTAAGGGGCAGTTTTCATTTTCTAAGAGCCATGACAGCAGACATGACAGTGGTGTGTATTCGTGTAAAGAGATCCACAGTCGGTCTTTCGTCCACTCCCGAATCTTTACTTGGGTAGCATCACTTATAGCCAATGCCTTATTTGGATTCAGTGTGGTTTTGACAGGCTCTGGTAATGTGATCATTGTGCCGCTTAGTGCCAAGGGCATTCCTTCCTGTGTGCACTGTGACCTACAGATCACTAGGTCCTCAAGAGTTGCTGTCCCACCCTTAACAACAATCTCCTCACACTGTGACAGGTGTGCAGCATGATCTAGGAGAGACGAAAGGAGACTGGTCACAGATAACCTTTCATATAAAGGTATCTCCAGTCTGTCTTTTGTCCATTCCTGAAGCTGTACTCGTATAAAACCGGTTACAGGTGGTACAATGCTTGACTTCAAGGATGGTCCCTCTGGCAACAAAATGTCTGTGTAGCGTACTGCTAGTCCTAGTCCAGACAACCCACACCTGGACACACAATTCAGCAGATCTTTCACCTCTGCTGATCCACCTTCCACATCAATCCCCTGAAAAAGTGACAATTCTCCAGCATGGTCAGCAAGGTATGAGAGCAGCCCTGTGAGGGGACTTTGTGCAGATAGACGTATCTTGTTCCTGGTCAATTCCTGAATATCCACTTCCAGGGTCTCTGTGAGGCCCCTTGTGGAGTTGTGCTCTGCTTGCATCTGATTTCCATTTTGCAACCGAACCAGTGTATCATACAATTGTATGTTAATACCTGCATCTCTACAAGAAGATAGGATAGTCACCAAAGAACCCAGCTCTGCTTTTCCATACCATACTTCAATCACCTCATACTGTGACAGGTGTTTACTATGCTCTGTAAGAAGATGCAATAGACTTGTCAGTCCGACAGGCTCTTGTACAGAGATCTTCAAGCTATCAATTGTCCATTCATCAACTTGTAGCTTTAGAACACAGTATTTATCAAGGTTTTGCAGACTTTCAGGTAATATGATGTGTGTATCTCTTAGTCTCAAATTCACCCCAGCCTTCCAGCACATGGGCACACTTCTCACCAGATCGTCAAATGCTGCTGTGCCATTGTACACAGCAATTGTTTTACAATGGGACAAGTGTACTGAATGGTTTATGAGCCATAATGGGAGGTCTGCTAGGGGAGTATTTTCATATAGAGATATCCACATTCTGTCCCGGGTCCATTCCTCAAGTTTTACTTCTAGGACATTTATTGGTACTGATGAGAACATTTTGCCTCCACATGTTATGAAAGCTTCAGGTAAACTGATACTTGTGTTGTTCAATCCCAGCTGCAGTCCTCCCTGCCTGCATCTATGGACACAGATCAGCAGAGTCTCCATATCTGCTCTACCCCCCTGTACAACAAGCTGTGCACGCAACGGACAGCAAGGAGTATTACTGAAGAAACCTGACAGCATGCTGACCAGGGGCGTCCTGTGACCAAATGTTATGGTGTTTCTGTCTGTGATGATTCCATTTGTTATACATTCTAGCAGAGTGCTCCATTCCTCCTCTGACCAGCTCACATTCTCAGACAGGGGGTTAGAGTCGTCATTTTCAGTCTCATCACAAGGTGTTCCTGAGAGCTTCTCCTCTATCTGCATAGCATCATCTGGACCACCAATATGAACCCCAGATGTTGATGTACTCGGACTTATAAGGGATGGATGTTCTCCAGATAGGGCCTGTCCCAGGGATGGCCATATGCACTCTTCTCCACTTTCTGTCACATACTGTGGATCTAAAAGTACACCTTCTAGCACTGAGGAGAACTTCTCTAGTTGGACCATGTCTATTCTCAGCTTCCATGGCACAACAATACGTGTCCCCATCAACTGCAGTGCCTTCCCTACCTCTATACACCCAGTTACAGAATTAACAAGATCGCAAAGTTCTGCCGTACCCCCTTGGACAATCACATTATCTGCATCATCATCAAGGAAATTTGATAGCAGAGAAGTAATTGTGAATGTCTGAGGTAAAGTGATAAAAATTCTGTCTGCTGACCATTCCCAACGCTCCACATCTAAGGTATCTTTCACAACTTGTGAGTTGTCATGATCTCCTGAGGTAATCACCATCTCTGATAACACAATGTGTACATCGATGAATACAAGCCTCTGACTTATCTGCACACCCTTTCTTGCACATTTCATTAAATCTTCTAATGGTATTGTAGCATTCCACAGCACCATATAATCATCATCATTGTCATTGACATCATCGCATTTATGCCTGCCCAGAGGGGTAAATATATAATCACATAGGTATATATCATTGCCCTCCTCATCAACATCCTCAGCATCATCCTCATTATCCTCCTTCTTACCAGCCTCATCATCCTCCCCTAGACGACCTGGGGACTCTTCATTATTATCATCATCATCATCATCATCATCATCATCAATAGCATTATTAGGTGAGGTTGATACCAGCGATGAATATGCAAGTGATGATAATGATGATGATGATAGCGATGATGATGAAGATGGTGGTAATAGAAAGGATGACACTGGAATAGACGGAAAGGAGAAGGGAAATCGTGAATTCAACCAATCTAGAATATCATGAATATCATCATCTAGAAGAGACACAATATGTCTTGAAGTATTTGCAGCTATCAAGCAACTAGCTTCACGCCCTTTGTTATGTCTCAGGAACAAAGTCAATCCCACTTCAGTGCACTGAGAAACACAAGCTTCCAGGTCGCCCAATTGTGTTGAACCACCACTCACAGCAATAAGCACATTCCGTGGTGGATGTAAAACGCTGTCAAGTAGAAATGACAAAACACATGTGAGTGATGTTCCTTTACATAGCTCTTTCACTCTGATCCATAGCAAATCTTTTTTCGTTCGTACCTTTAGAGTACATTGCATATTCTCTTGCCCTGAATCCTGAGGTAGGGGTATAGATATTTGACATTTCAACTCTAGTCCAGTTGGCACATTGTTCAAAACATAAGTTACCAGATCTTCCAAAGTTGCTGTACCTCCCTTCACAAAAATCTTCTCACACTGTGGGAGGTGTGCAGCATGGTGTGCGAGACATGACATTAGACATGCTGCATCAGTTTCATGATGTACGGATACCTGCATTTCCTGTTTTTTACAGGCAATGTACTTCACTTTCAGATTGTGTGTGCTATTTATTTCCACGATGGTCTTTGGCCCCCTTGATAGCATAATACGTGGTCTCTCTAGTATTAGGTTCACATCATTCTGTCTGCACTTGTTGACACAATGCACCGCATCCTCAAACTCAGCTGTGCCTCCCTTAACAACAACCCCGCAACACTCTGACAGATGTTCAGATTGTAGACATGACATAATATCTTTCAATGGGGTTTGCTCTGATACGATTAGATACATTGCTTCATCAGTCCATTGCTCAAGTTCTATTTGTGGAGGGTCATCCAGTGTGTTTTCTGGCATTATGATACCTGTATTCCACAAATTCACCGTAAATTCTTCCTTTGAACATCTTGAGACACATGTCACCAGTTTCTCTAGTTCTGCTGAACCAGAAAAAACTGAAATGCAACCACTCTCCGCCAAATGCAGAGCTTGCTCTAGGAGATATGATAGTAGCTCTGTCACTGAGGTTGTGGGAGCTGCATTGAAAGATACTACCATTTGCAGTGTTGTCCACACCAGAACCGTGCCTTTAATATTATCAACTAATGTTGAAGCGTCCCCTTGAGCTATTTGATTTGTCTGTTCATTTGGTGATGTTATGGTAGTACCATAAACTTCCAATTTTATCCCTTCCCAGAAGCACTGGGACAAACAGGTGACCAGATGACTCAGCTGTGCTGTACCACCTTTGACAACAATTGTCTCACACTGTGATATGTGTTCAGCTGTGTCTGCCAGACAAGACAGAACACCCATCACTGGGGTTGTCTGAGGTATAGATATCCTCATAACCTGTTTTGTCCATTCTGTGAGATCAGCTTGCGGGGAGTCCCATGTAGTTGTACTATTCTCTTTTACCTCATCTGATAGAGTTCCTTCTGATAGCAGAATGTGCTGATTCTTTACATGTAAGTTCACACCCTGCTTTCGACACATGGATACAGTAGGCACCACATCCTCTAGTTTTATTGTGCCTCCCTCCACAACCATCTCCTTACACTGTGAGCACTCATCAGCATAGTCCAGCAGACAAGACAGGAGTCCCATGACCAGGGTCGCATCAGGTACATTTACATGCATTTGCCATTTTGACCAGATCTTGAGCTGAGCCTCTGGAATATTTGCAAGATCAGGGCTGCCTTTTGGATTGACTTGAGGTATTGATGTCTGTGGTAATACAATATGGGTATCATTCAACCTTATGTTCAGCCCATACGCTGTACACATAAACAAACATGCCACTAGGTCCTCCAATTCACCTGTGCCTCCCCTAACAACAATCTCCTCATATTGTGAAAGATAAGAGGCATGCTCTACCAGACAAGACAATAGACCTGTCACTGAGGTTCTATCAGGTACAGATAAGTATAGCTTTTTACTCCATGTTGTGAGCTGAACCTGGTGGTCGATCAATTCTGTGTTCTTTAGGTGGATACCTACATGGGTACATTGGGACACATAGGATAGCAGCTCCCCTACTTTTGCTGTACCACCTGTAACAACAATCTCCTCACACTGTGACAGCTGAACAGCATTCTCAAGTAAGCAGAAGAGTAGGCCCATCACTGGTGTTGCAGCAGGTACAAATATTGCCATATGAGTTATTTTCCACCATCCAAGCTTGACATGCAGAGATTCTCTCATGACTGGGGTATCGTTTGGGTCAAACTGGACTACAGGGTGTACCTCAATGTTGGATTCCTGCAGTATAAGGTTGAGACCAACCTTTCTACAGCTGTGTACACAGCTTACCAGCTCCCTGAGCTCAGCTGTGCCACCCTCAACAAAAATCTGGTTGTACCGGGAGAAGTGGACTGCAGTTTCCAGCAGACAGGTCAGCAGACCAGTGACTGAGACTGTGTTATGTAAAGATACACACACTTGCTCTTCTGTCCATCTCTTAAGCTCGACCCCCATGCATTCCTTTGCACTATCTGATTCATTTTTAGTGTTCAGGCCTTTTAAGACAATGTTTGTATTCAGAGGCTGGATGCTTAGTCCATGTTGGTTACACCTGGATATATAGGTTCCCAAAGCCCCGAGTTCGGAAATACCGCCTTCCACAACAACCTTCTTACACCACTGTGATAGGTGTTCAGCGTGGTCATCCAAACATGATAGCACACCTTCCACTGGGGTTGTGTTAGGTACAGATATCCATATTTCATCTTTTGTCCAGTGTTTGAGTTCTGCCAGCAGGGAACCCTTCACATTTCCATGTGGCTTCTCTGAAGTTGCCGAGATGTCTGTGAAGGTAACATGTAAATCTCGTATTTCCATGTTCAAACCTTCCTTCTTACAGCTAATTAGACAGGTCATTAAATTCCCTAATTCTTCTGTACCACCCTCGATAGCAACGATTTTATCGCAATTTGACAAATGGCCTATGCCTCCCCTAACAACAATCTCCTCATATTGTGAAAGATAAGAGGCATGCTCTACCAGACAAGACAATAGACCTGTCACTGAGGTTCTATCAGGTACAGATAAGTATAGTTTTTTACTCCATGTTGTGAGCTGAACCTGGTGGTCGATCAATTCTGTGTTCTTTAGGTGGATACCTACATGGGTACATTGGGACACATAGGATAGCAGCTCCCCTACTTTTGCTGTACCACCTGTAACAACAATCTCCTCACACTGTGACAGCTGAACATCATTCTCAAGTAAGCAGAAGAGTAGGCCCATCACTAGTGTTGCAGCAGGTACAAATATTGCCATATGAGTTATTTTCCACCACCCAAGCTTGACATGCAGAGATTCTCTCATGACTGGGGTATCGTTTGGGTCAAACTGGACTACCGGGTGTACCTCAATGTTGGATTCCTGCAGTATAAGGTTGAGACCAACCTTTCTACAGCTGTGTACACAGCTTACCAGCTCCCTGAGCTCAGCTGTGCCACCCTCAACAAAAATCTGGTTGTACCGGGAGAAGTGGACTGCAGTTTCCAGCAGACAGGTCAGCAGACCAGTGACTGAGACTGTGTTATGTAAAGATACACACACTTGCTCTTCTGTCCATCTCTTAAGCTCGACCCCCATGCATTCCTTTGCACTATCTGATTCATTTTTAGTGTTCAGGCCTTTTAAGACAATGTTTGTATTCAGAGGCTGGATGCTTAGTCCATGTTGGTTACACCTGGATATATAGGTTCCCAAAGCCCCGAGTTCGGAAATACCGCCTTCCACAACAACCTTCTTACACCACTGTGATAGGTGTTCAGCGACGTCATCCAAACATGATAGCACACCTTCCACTGGGGTTGTGTTAGGTACAGATATCCATATTTCATCTTTTGTCCAGTGTTTGAGTTCTGCCAGCAGGGAACCCTTCACATTTCCATGTGGCTTCTCTGAAGTTGCCGAGATGTCTGTGAAGGTAACATGTAAATCTCGTATTTCCATGTTCAAACCTTCCTTCTTACAGCTAATTAGACGGGTCATTAAATTCCCTAATTCTTCTGTACCACCCTCGATAGCAACAATTTTATCGCAATTTGACAAATGGCCTATGCCTCCCCTAACAACAATCTCCTCATATTGTGAAAGATAAGAGGCATGCTCTACCAGACATGACAGTAGATCTGCCACTGAGGTTCTGTCAGGTACAGAGAAGTATAGTTGCTTTTTACTCCATGTCTTGAGCTGAGCTTGTAGATATTCAATTATTTGTGTATTCCTAAGGTGCAAACCTATTTGGGATACACAAGTCATCAGATGATTCATTTTTGCTGCACCACCCTCTACAACAATCCTCCCATAATGTGACAGGTGGCATGTATGATCTAATAAACATGAGAGTAAATCTGTCATTGGAGTTGTATCAGGTACAGATATGAACAGCTGCTGTTTAGTCCAGGTCTTGAGCTGAACCTGGTGGTCGATCAATTGTGTGTTCTTTAGGTGGATACCTATATGGGTACATTGGGACACATAGGGTAGCAACTCCCCTAGATTTGCTGTACCACCTGTAACAACAATCTCCTCACACTGTGACAGCTGAACAGCATTCTCAAGTAAGCAGGAGAGTAGGCCCATCACTGGTGTCGCACCAGGTACAAATATTGCCATATGAGTTTTTTTCCACCACCCAAGCTTGACATGCAGAGAACCCAGGGTATTGTTTACATCTAACTGGCCTACCGGATGTACCTCAATGTTGGAATGCTGCAGTATAAGGTTGAGACCAACCTTTCTACACCTTTGTACACAGTTTGCCAGCTCCCTGAGCTCAGCTGTGCCACCCTCGACAAAAATATGGTTATGCTGTGAGAAGTGGATAGTTTCTAGCATACAGGTCAGCAGAGTCGTCACTGCGACTGTGCTATCCAAAGATACCCACACTTGCTGTTCTGTCCATCTCCTAAGCTTGACTCCCGAGCATTCCTTTGCATTGTCCGATTCTTTTTTGGCCTTCATGCCTTTTAGGACAATGTGTGTATTCAGAGGCTGGATGCTTAGTCCATGTTGGTTACACCTGGATATATAGGTTCCCAAAGCCCCTAGTTCGGAAATACCGCCTTCCACAACAACATTCTTACACCACTGTGATAGTTGTTCAGCGTGGTCATTCAAACATGATAGCACACCTTCCATTGGGGTTGTGTCAGGTACAGATATCCATATGCCATCTTTTGTCCAGTGTTTGAGTTCTGCCAGCAGGGAACCCTTCACATTTCCATGTGGCTTCTCTGAAGTTGCCGAGATGTCTGTGAAGGTAACATGTAAATCTCGTATTTCCATGTTCAAACCTTCCTTCTTACAGCTAATTAGACAGGTCATTAGATTCCCTAATTCTTCTGTACCACCCTCGACAGCAATGATTTTATTAGAATTTGACAAATGGCCTAGTGACAATAGACCTGTCACTGGGGTTGTCCTATGTACAGTTAAATCTAACATGTCTTTTGTCCATTTCAGAACTAGATTTCTCTTAGTCCCGCTGTATACATGAATCGTGTCACATTGAGATAGGTGTATAGCATTGCCTAGCAGACTTGACAGAAGGGGCTCTAGAATGGTATCTGTATGTATGTACATAACTACATTCTTGTCCGTCCATTCCTGCAGTTCAAGGCTCATACTATCCACTTGGCCTGGCATCCCTTTTTTCTCAACTTCTAATGCCCTTGGTAACAAAACAACTGTGTCCCACATGTTTAAGTGCCTTCCTGC
This sequence comes from Harmothoe impar, assembly GCA_947462335.1. Taxonomy (NCBI): domain Eukaryota; kingdom Metazoa; phylum Annelida; class Polychaeta; order Phyllodocida; family Polynoidae; genus Harmothoe; species Harmothoe impar. The sequence goes on along the minus strand of OX381704.1, from coordinate 105,120,791 downwards.
TAGATTACATCTAGATACACACATTATGATATCATCGAATTCTGCTTTACCATTCCGAACGTTAACCTGCTGGACATTCCAAGAACACAATAGCAGACCCTTCAAAGGGGTTGTCTCTTGGACATATATCCAAACTTCGTAACTTTGCAACTTTTGTAGCAGTTGGTGCCATTCGTCTACTGTCCACTTGTCATCATCAGGCTGTCCCCAAACGTCCTGGTAGTGGTTGGTGTAGATAGCGAGTAGTGGATAGGTAGATAGGCCTGGGTGTGTTGATGCATGCTGCATTAATGCATCTCTAGCGTCTCCAGGACACCAGGCATACACGCTGATCTCCCTTTGCTCAACTTGGACCTCGGACCACCGTGCTCCACCAACTGGGTACACACTGAAAGTTAAATTCTAACTTTTAACTCTCGACTGAAGTTATGGGCATTTATTTTGAAATCAAATGCACACAAACATTCCATATATATATATATATATACATATATATAATATATATATATATATATATATATATATATATATATGTATATTGTAGCGGGCACGGGGGTGGCCTCGTATGAGAATCGGCGCATTCTCGGCCGAGAATGCATATCGTACGAGAATGCCATCGTACGAGAATTGGCACATTCCCGTACGAGAATGGAGACGCTTGGGGGGTATATAAGGCAGGACTGACTCTGTACTCGGCAGATAGAGATTGGACTTCATGAATAAAGGATCACTTGGTAACCCTTTATGGACGGCTGTTGTGTCTTCTCTGCTATGCTTCTGATATCCTTACAGTGGTGACAGCGGTGAAGAAAAGGAGATACGGACCCATGGCAGATGGATCATTTCAGAGGGATGGATGGAGAGACAGCGGGATAGACGGTGGGAGGACCTGTGGAGGGGCAGAAGTCCACGACGATGACGATGTGGGTAACGAAGGGGAGGTGGAGAGAATGGTATTGGGTGATCACCACAACCATCACGATAATCATGTCGGGAGGGGCAGGTCGGGGCACACACAGGAGGATCTCGGACGGGGCTGGCGGCCGTTGGAGGATCCTAGCAGACTAGGGGCAGCACAAGCAGGTGGTGTACGATTCCGGCGGCCGTCAGAAGATGTAGACAGCTCGGGGATCGTACAGGAGGGCATCGGACGATGTTGGCATGCTGCAGATGATTTGGGCAGGCCACAGATTACAGAGGAAGGTGTCGCTCGATGCTGGCTGCCATCAGATGATGCAGACAGGTCGGGTATGGCACGGGAGGATGTGGGACGAACCTGGCGGCCGTCGGACAACGTTGGCAAGTCGGGGATCATACAGGAGGAGGTCAGACGATGCTGGCAGATTACACACGATTCTAGCAGACTGAGGGCGGCATGGGGCGGACGATGCTGGCAGATAGCAGACAACCCTAGCAGATCAGAGACCTTGCGGCGGCCGTCGGATGACGCCGCCAAACCGGGGGGAGCACTGAAGGATGTCGGACGAGAATGGTGGTCGTGGGACGACGCTGGCAGGTCGGGGATGGTGCAGGAGGATCTCGTACGATTTCGGTGGTCGTGGTTCGTTCGGGAAAATATCGGACGATTTCGTCAGGCCGTGGATGATGCAGGCAGGTCCTGGCTCATACAGGAGGGTGTAAGACGATGCTGGCGGCCGTCGGACAATGCTGCACGGTCGGGGGTGGTACTGGAGGATGTCGGACGAGAATGGCGGCCGTCAGATGAAGCTGTGAAGTTGGGGATGGTACTAGGTGATGTAGGACGAGAGTGGCGGCCGTCGGACGATTCTAGAAGGTCGGGGATCGTACTAGGTGATGTAGGACGAGAGTGGCGGCCGTCGGACGATTCTAGAAGGTCGGGGATCGTACTAGGTGATGTAGGACGAGAGTGGCGGCCGTCGGACGATTCTAGAAGGTCGGGGATCGTACTAGGTGATGTAGGACGAGAGTGGCGGCCGTCGGACGATTCTAGCAGGTTGGGGATCATACTGGATGAGGTAGGACGAGACTGGCCGTCGGACGATAATGACAGCTCAGACATACACCGGGACGTGGTGGAAATGCACCGAGAAGAGTCGGAGGTGGAACGGGACAAGGTGGAGATGTACCGGAAGGGGTCAGAGATGCACCAGGACATGGTGGAGATGCACCGAGAGGGGTCGGAGATACATCGAGATGCAGTGGAGATGCACCAGGACGTGGCAGAGATAAACCGAGAGGGGTCGAAGATGCAGCGAGAGGAGTCGAAGATGCAGAGAGAGGGGTCGGAGATGCAGCGGGACGTGGTGGAGATGCACCGAGAGGGGTCGGAGATGCATCAGGACGTGGTGGAGATGCAACGGGACCTGGTGGAGATGCACCGAGAGGGGTCAGAGATGCACCAGGCCATGGTGAAGATGCAGCGAGAGGGTTCAGAGATGCAGCGAGAGGGTTCAGGGATGCATCGGGATGTGGTGGAGATGCAGCGGGACGTGGTGGAGATGCAGCGAGAGGGGTCGGAGATGCAGTGGGACATGGTGGAGATGCAGCGGGACATGGTGGAGATGCAGCGGGACGTGGTGGAGATGCAGCGGGACTTGGTGGAGATGCAGCGAGAGGTGTCGGAGATGCAGCGGGACGTGGTGGAGATGCACCGAGAGGGGTCGGAGTTGAACCGGAAAGTGTCGGAGATGCACCGAGAGGGGTCGGAGATGCACCAAGAGAGGTCAGAGATGTACAGGGATGTGGTGAGGATGCACTGGGACGTGGTGAAGAGGCACCGAGAGGGGTCGGAGATGCACCGAGATGTGGTGGAGATGCACCAGGAGCGGTCGGAGATGTACCGGGACGCTGTGGAGACGCAGCGAGAGGGGTCGGAGATGCACAGGGACGCAGTCGAGATGCACCGAGAGGGGTCGGAGATGCACCAGGACGCGATGGAGACGCACCGAGAGGGGTCGGAGATGCAGTGGGACGTGGTGGAGATGCAGGGAGAGGGGTCGGAGATGCATCGGGACGTGGTGGAGATGCAGCGGGACTTGGTGGAGATGCAGCCAGAGGGGTCGGAGATGCAGCGGGACGTGGTGGAGATGCAGCGAGAGGGGTCGGAGATGCACCGGGACGCGGTGAAGATGCACCGAGAGGGGTCAGAATTGAACCAGGAGCAGGAGGGGTCGGAGATGCACCGGGACGCAGTGGAGATGCACCGAGGGGGGTCGGAGATGCACCGAGAGGGGTCAGAGATGTACCGGGATGTGGTGAGAATGCACTGGGACGTGGCGAGGAGGCACCGGGACGTGGTGAAGAGGCACCGAGAGGGGTCGGAGATGCACCGAGATGTGGTGGAGATGCACCAGGAGCGGTCGGAGATGTACCAGGATATGGTATGGATGCACCAAGAAGGTTCGGAACTTCTTTTGGGACAAAAACCATCGGGATCACTGGTTGATGGACCAGGGCGCCGGGCGGCGAGAGGAAAACCATCGGAATCCCGGGTTGATGGACCAGGGCGCCGGGCGGCGAGAGGAAAACCATCGGAATCCCGGGTTGATGGACCAGGGCGCCGGGCGGCGAGAGGAAAACCATCGGGAACACTGGTTGATGGACCAGGGCGCCGGGCGGCGAGAGGAAAACCATCGGAATCACTGGTTGATGGACCAGGGCGCCGGGCGGCGAGAGGAAAACCATCGGAATCACTGGTTGATGGACCAGGGTGCCGGGCGGCGAGAGGAAAACCATCGGAATCACTGGTTGATGGACCAGGGCATCGGGCGGCGAGAGGAGAACCATCGGAATCACTGGACCGGGATGTGGTGGAGATGCACCAAGAGGGGTCAGAGATGCACCAGGATGCGGTGGAGATGTACCCTGGGCGAGAGGGGTTGGAGATGCACCGGGAAGAACCAGAGGCCATACCGACCAAGTACCCTACCGAGCCAGGCAGTGGTTTCAGCCCCTGGCACTTAGCTTTAATATGTCTTGGAAATGGAGCAGGGAGTAGTGGACTCAGCCCTCCCTTGGTGCTAAGTAATAATATGATAAAAGTAAAAACTAGGCCACTAATAGATACTTCCTGTACAGCCTTCTGGCTTTATTGTGATACCTTAGTCAGGTTGGGCTTAGTTGCTTGTTGTATTAGAGGGGGCTTAGAAATAGGGTGTGGAGAGTGTAGCGGGCACGGGGGTGGCCTCGTACGAGAATCGGCGCATTCTCGGCCGAGAATGCATATCGTACGAGAATGCCATCGTACGAGAATTGGCACATTCCCGTACGAGAATGGAGACGCTTGGGGGGGTATATAAGGCAGGACTGACTCTGTACTCGGCAGATAGAGATTGGACTTCATGAATAAAGGATCACTTGGTAACCCTTTATGGACGGCTGTTGTGTCTTCTCTGCTATGCTTCTGATATCCTTACAATATATATATATATATATATATATGTATATATATATATATATATATATATATATATGTATATATATATATATATATATATATATATATATATATATATATATATATATATATACATATACTTAGATTTATATAAAGGAACAAATGTCTGTATGGTATGTTCTATAATTTGATTTGAAATAAAATGAATATAATGTAGACACACACACATATATATATATATATATATATATATATATATATATATATATATGCATACCGATCTAGGGCAGGTGGCCCCAACATGGGTAGCCCCAAGACCTATGGTCCACAAGCCCCATTGACGTTGAGCCCCAAGGTGTTCGGCCTAAGACCAATGGCCCCATTCTCCTGCTATACAGCCTAAGCTATGTGTTATTCGTACTGTCTGTGATAATTATCATATATCCGTGATGTTCGTCATCCGTATGCCCTTATCAATCTCCTTTGCCTGTAATGTTCGTCATGCGCGGCCATATGTTTGTCATACGTCCGTAATGTGTGGAATGAGTGTGAGCCCTGGTGACTGCCCTGGTTAGGCCGTGCTACATAGGAGGGAATGTGCTAGGAGAGTGGTATGGGCGAGGGTGAGAAAATTTGTATCCAGAGTCAAAGTGTTAGTATCCATGGGTACGTGCACGGTATCCATGCCAGCCTATGACATTAGGGCAATATAGGATAGGGCTACGTTTTGCTGCTCTTTTCCGTTTCACTTTCAAAAAATAGGTGGAAAATTAGGAAAGGCAAGCATAGTATGAGGGCGCTATGACAGAGGGAATGAACAGTAGATGCAGCACAATAGGAGGTAACTACAACCAGGGAGTGCTGGAAGCGCCAGGGTGTACACATTTGGTGAACACAACAAATTCTGAGGGAAAAAAAGTATCAAAAAACCCAGAGGGATGACAGACATATGATGGACATATGACGGACATATGATGGACATATGACGGACAGATGACAGACACATGACGGACACATCACTGACACATTACGGACACATTACGGACATATCACGGACATATCATGGACACATCATGGACATATCACAGACATATAACGGACATACGTACGAATGCTGAACACATCGCGGACACATGACGGATAGTGGTGCAATAGAATAACGTACATTGATCACTGCATATATATATAGTACCATAGATAGTGGGGCCTTTGGTCCTGGGGCAATCATTTTAGGGGCCATATATCACTGGGGCCGGGAGTCATGGGGATATACATCTTCAGACCAGGATTCTGTTTCTCCACAAATTTCTATATTTGCGGAGCTCCGCAAATTTATCAAATGTGTATTCTGCAAATTTGTTGATGTCCGCAAATTTCGTTTTCTAGAACTTAAGCATACAAATACGGACATCCGTATATATTTGCGGAGCTCAATAAATATATTTGCGGACGTCCGCAAATTTGCGGATGTCCGCAGATTTGTGGAGAAACAGCATCCAGGTGTGTGAGGGTCATATGGCCATGAGTGATATATGATTATATATACACATATATTTATATAAAACCCCTTACTATGATAAAGCTCCGCCTTCATCGTCACCATCTCCAGATTCACCGGGCAAGATGCAGTGGATAGAGTTTCTAATCAGACGGCTCTTCAGTTCAGGGCAACAAGCAGTAAGGCATTCCACTACATGGTCAAAGGTACCACTTTCCTTTGTATTCCCATACCAACTCTCAGCTCTCATGAAATGTGAATGTTTGTCAAAGATGTCACTAATCTTTCTGCAAATGGAGATAGGATTTGTCAAGTTGATTTTACTGCATGAGGAATGCAACATTTCCCCTTCAGGAATGGCAGCCTTGATCATATCTTGGAGGTGAAGCAGATCATGGAGAGCACTGCTTCCACTAGCTTCATAATCACCGAGTGGGACATCCAATGCAGCAGTTTGGACAGTATGGACATCAATAAAGCAAGATTCTGACTGATCTGAGATCCCATGCTGCAGGAGCAGCATCATTCGGACCATGAGCTGAGTGAGTCCATCTTCATTATTCTTTTCTTGTAGCAGTGAATTGAAGACGATTCTCTGAAGATTTCTTAAATATCTCTCACTGCAGATAACTAGTAGAAGGGATGATGTGTCTTCTATGCTTAGGGTGTGAATGTAACGTCCACCGAAGTACTCCAATAGAGTTTCGTGTCCAAAGGAGTAGAATGCTTCAAATTCTCCGATATGGCCCCTCCGATCAGACTTTTTCAGGAAAATGTAGTAAGGCTCCACTATCCCAAACTCATGTAGGACACTTTCAGTGAATTCTCTGACATCATTGAACAGTGCATAAATGCACAGCCGATAGAAGGCTTGAGATTCCTGTTCTGTGACTTTTACGTTGGATCTTTTGATAAGATAATTTTCCAATGGGAGAAAAAGCTTGGGTATGTCAAAGTCATCAGCTTTACTCAGGTCAAGCTCATTTCTTGTAGCCAATGCACAAAAGAGGTGCAAGCGTAATGGGTTTGACAACAATGGCTTCATTTTCTCCTTGTGCTTGTTAACATACTTAACAACTTTGGGAGGCTGCGAGGTCTTCAGCAGCTGAGGTAGCTCACACTTATCTGTGTATAGTTTCACATACTCCAGACCTTCATCAGTTGTATATCCCTTTAACGTGATAAAACGATCAAAGTATCTGGCATCTATACTACACAGATCTGTACGACAAGTGATTATGATGGTAGGACCACCTCTTCTTTGACACTCTTCAACATAGTGTTCAAGCTTTTCCAAGGCTACAGGATCACGTAACTCATCACATGCATCAACGACTATTAAAATCCCCTCTCCTTGTTCAATGTGAGCCTTCATTATACCAACATCCTTCTTCTTGCAGCCAAGCTTGTTCAGAATTGCCTCTTCCACAGTACATGTAGTTTTAATGTCGCGAGCACAAAGAAAGACCATCAGTGTCCATTTAGGACAAGGGGACTTAAGTGTTAGTGTAGGACCTTCTCTAACTATTTGATTGAGAAAGTTCATAGCCCAGTTAAAGACAAAGCCTTTACCAAATGTTGTTTTTCCATCACCTGGGTCTGCATATAAGCGAATCGTACATGGAGCTGGATTGCCATTAAACCCCTGGAGAATTTCCTCACGTTTAACTGGAATTGAAACTCTGAAAAGAAGAAGTAAATATGCATTTAAGTAAGGCCAAATAAAAAAAAAGTTTTGTTTCAGGTAACATGGGAAGAAACTCTGGGGTCGGTAGGTCGGATTTTTCTTTTTTTAAACTTTTTTTTTTTTTTACTTCCCCTCTAAAATTGACCCGAAAAAGTCTAAAAACGGGGAGATTTTTTTCCAAAATTTTGTGAACCTAAAATTGACCCAAAAAAAGTATAAAATATTGAAATTTCTTCAAAATTGCATTAAAAAAACGTATGGTCGGCCCTGTTTAGATAGGGTCGGTCGGGTGACCTGAAACAAACCTTCTTTTTTTTGGCCTAATTTAAGGGTGTGTATTTTACTGATATTCATGGTTTTCTAACTAACTGGCGAAATCTTAAAACTTTAACCCATGGTATAATTTTGAATTAAATAGCACTGCAATATGGTACATTGACAAGGTCACATTGGTGTAGTGGATTTGACCGTTTGTTATCCAATATTGTATGGTTTCGATGGTTCCATTCATGCTTACTCTTGAGCACCCTTTATATGAGGCTTCACATTAATGAAGTATTGGGAAACATCAATGAAGTCATCCCCTTTGTCGCCTTTAAAACCAAAGATATGTGCCCTTAGAAGGAATCGTAGACAATACTGGCAATGGTCCCAGATGCCTGTAACAATACACAATACATTGAGTTAGATGCAAGGTTCATTTCATCAAAGGTATTCTTAAATGATCCAACTACTTGACATATTTATCTATGCTTGGCACAAAAGGTTTAAGGTGATTACTTATGTTCTGGATGACAATTGAAAGCTAAATGCCAGTTCAGAACAATTATATATATATGTTTTGAGAAATGTATTCCATATACCATGTAGTAAGTCTGAGTGCAGAGTTTTCCTAACTACATCAAGAATTGAGGATTGCCCCTCAGGCAGACTATCACAGTACACTGCTGGGTCCAGGCCTCCTTCAGGGATCAGGTGCCTCTGGCAAGTTAGCACAATCGCCCGCATTAAAGCGTGGTACTGCCACTGCTGCCCTTGCCTAAGGAAACGCAATAGTGCAGACACCTGGTACGGTTCAGCCTTGTTGTACTGCAAAATATTTATTTTATAAGAGAATAAGGTGTAGACATTGTATCTACAAGTTCTTCATTTATATATCCTTTATGTAACTGGAAATATATTCATGGTGATGTTCATTTTAGGATACATGGCTTTATGATATTTATACATAGGCCTACTGTCTGTAACAATTCACCTGAATCCTTTTTACATTGCTCAAATTAAGTACATGCAGCTGATCCAGGTATCCCCAGATGTCATGTAGGCGTAGGTTCTTCATCAAGTAAGGGGTTGACTGTTTGAGTATCTTTTCATACTGAGAACCATCAATGAACTCCTGATGCTTCGAACTGTCCTTGTCCCAGGGGGGCAGATTTGATGGGGCCACATTATCTGCAGAAGTAAAACTGATAACTAAAGATTTGTACACATTGTTACTGAGATAATTTGAACATTCTGATATCATAGTGGCAGTATTGGACTAAAGATAACATTGCAAATAAGACAATTGCAAATTGCCATTTGTCAGGCCCATGAGCTCTGCTTTCACTCTACAGATACTCAGCAAATTGGAGGATTGAGAGCCGATTGATTACTTATGAATCCAGAGGAGAATGACTGAACAGAAATATAAGAAGATGTTTTAACATCCTTGAAGCGCAACTGAATAATCTAAGATTCTTCTCTAAGTTTGATTAACTACACAAGTATTGAACTCCATGTCCTAATCACCTGGAATCCTACAGGTCAGGTATATATATATATATATATATATATATATATATATATATATATATATATATATATATATACATTTATATATATTTATATAAAACCATGCACCTGTTTTTCTAGCCTTTGCCTATCACTTTAATCTTCCATTTCCATAATTATAAGGATAAGAACACAAATACATTCCAAATATTATGTATCTCACCTGCAGCAACCTTTTGATTAGAGCTCGAATATATTCTTAAATGATCCAACTACTTGACATATATATATATCTTTACTTGGCACAAAAGGTTTAAGGTGATTACTTATGTTTTTGATGTCAATTGAAAGCTAAATGCCAGTTCAGAACAATTATATACATTTTCAGAAATGTATTCCACATACCACGTAGTAAGTCTGAGTGCAGAGTTTTCCTAACTTCAAGAATTGAGGATTGCCCCTCAGGCAGACTATCACAGTACACAGCTGGGTCAAGGCCTCCTTCAGGGATCAGGTGCCTCTGGCGAGTTAGCACAATCGCCCGCATTAAAGCGTGATACTGCCACTGCTGCCCTTGCCTAAGGAAACGCAATAGTGCATCCACCTGGTCCGGTTCAGCCTTGTTGTACTGCAAAATGTTTATTTTATAAGAGAATAAGGTGTAGACATTGTATCTACAAGTTCTTCATTTATATACTTTATGTAACTGGAAATATATTCATGGTGATGTTCATTTTAGGATACATGGCTTTATGATATTTATACATAGGCCTACTGTCTGTAACAATTCACCTGAATCCTTTGTACATCGCTCAAATTAAGTACATGCAGCTGATCCAGGTATCCCCAGATGTCATGTAGGCGTAGGTTCTTCATCAAGTAAGGAATTGACTGTTTGAGAATCTTTTCATACTGGGAACCATCAATATACTCCTGATGCTCCACATTGTCCTTGTCCCAGGGAGGCAGATTTGATGGGGCCACATTATCTGCAGAAGTAAAACTGATAACTAAAGATTTGTACACATTGTTACTGAGATAATTTGAACATTCTGATATCATAGTGGCAGTATTGGACTAAAGATAACATTGCAAATAAGACAATTGCAAATTGCCATTTGTCAGGCCCATGAGCTCTGCTTTCACTCTACAGATACTCAGCAAGTTGGAGGATCGAGAGGTGATTGACAACTGATGAATCCAGAGGAGAATGACTGTACAGAAATATAAGAAGATGTTTTAACATCCTTGAAGCGCAACTGAATAATCTAAGATTCTTCTCTAAGTTTGATTAACTACACAAGTATTGAACTCCATGTCCTAATCACCTGGAATCCTACAGGTCAGGTATATATTATATATGTATATACATGTAATTATATATATTGATGTATATATATATATATTATATATATATATATATATATATATATATATATTTATATAAAACCATGTACCTGTTTTCTAGCCTTTGCCTTTCACTTTAATTTTTCATTTCCATAATCATTAGGATAAAAACACTAAAAGATTACAAATATTATGTATCTTACCTGCAGCAACCTTTAGATTAGAGCTTGAACTTGTTGAATACATTTTTGTCGGTCCTGACTTTGAAATTACAGCTGATGTTGCTAGGGATAGGGATGCTGACATTTGTGGTGAAGGTGTTGTAGGTATTGAAGTTGGTGGTGGTGCTGTTGTTAGTGCTGCTGATGTTATTAGTGCTGCTGATGTTGTTAGTGCTGCTGATGTTGTTAGTGCTGCTGATGTTGTCGGGGCTGCTGATGTTGTCGGGGCTGCTGATGTTGTCGGGGCTGCTGATGTTGTCGGGGCTGCTGATGTTGTTAGTGCTGCTGATGTTATTAGTGCTGCTGATGTTGTTAGTGCTGCTGATGTTGTTAGTGCTGCTGATGTTGTCGGGGCTGCTGATGTTGTCGGGGCTGCTGATGTTGTCGGGGCTGCTGATGTTGTCGGGGCTGCTGATGTTGTTAGTGCTGCTGATGTTGTCGGGGCTGCTGATGTTGTCGGGGCTGCTGATGTTGTTAGTGCTGCTGATGTTGTCGGGGCTGCTGATGTTGTTAGTGCTGCTGATGTTGTCGGGGCTGCTGATGTTGTCGGGGCTGCTGATGTTGTTAGTGCTGCTGATGTTGTCGGGGCTGCTGATGTTGTCGGGGCTGCTGATGTTAGTGCTGCTGATGTTGTCGGGGCTGCTGATGTTGTTAGTGCTGCTGATGTTGTTAGTGCTGCTGATGTTGTTAGTGCTGCTGATGTTGTTAGTGCTGCTGATGTTGTCGGGGCTGCTGATGTTGTCGGGGCTGCTGATGTTAGTGCTGCTGATGTTGTCGGGGCTGCTGATATTGTTAGGGCTGCTGATGTTGGTGCTGCTGCTGTTATTGCTGCTGCTGATGCTGATGTAGTTTTAGCTGCTAATGCTACTATTGGCGCTGTTGCTGTTGTTGGTGATAATATTGTTGTTGGTGATTTTGCTATTGTTGTTTGTGCTGTTGTTGTTATTGCTGATGTTGTCCTTGATGCTGATGGCACTACTATTGTTGACGATTCAGGTGTCAAGTGTGTTCCTGCAGCAATGAGAGGTGGTTTTGGTATTACAGATGGCTTTTGAGGCATGGATGGTTTTAATGTCCCAGATTTTCTTAGAGGCAGGGATGGTTTTGATGTCGCAGGGAGCTTTTGTGTCAAGAATCGATTTTTAGAGATAGGTGGCGGTTGTAGTTCTGATGTAAGTGGTGCAAATGTTGTTTGTTGGGCTCGTTTTGGTGATGTTGCTGATACTGTTAATACTAATGTTGTAGGTATTGCTCTTGTTGTTGGTGTTGATGTTGCTCGTGCTGCTGATGTTGGTGATGTTGTTTGTGCCACTTTGGGTGGTGGTGCTACAGATACTGTCAAAGGTCCTGATGGTTTTGGTGATATTCTTGTTGGTGCTGATGATGTTGATGTTGTTCCTGCTGATGTTGTTGTCACTGCTGATGTTTTAAGTGCTGATGTTGTTGTTAACAGTTCTGGTGCTACTCTAGGTTTCAATGCAAGAACCGATCTTGTATCTTGAGTCACCGGTGGTTTTTGTATTTTTGTTTCTTCCTCAGTAGGAACTGCCATTTCTTTTTTTCTCTCCACGTAGACCGATACATCAACTCCACTTTTGGGAATCAAGCTACTCTGATTGGACCTCCCAAGTGACCTCATTAGTCCATGGTAGCACCATCTCCGACTACGGCCTATGAAGTCTAGCAGAGCCTCCACTCTCTGTTGTCTGGTATCTTGGTACTGCAAGAGATGTCCATATATATCTTAATAGTAAAATGTAATAACAAGATCACTTACCTTACATCCTCTACTGGTACAAATGAACCAGTGCTGTATGAAAATAAAATGTTGCTGTGCAAAATATAGTTTAACGGCAAACGTTCTAAAAGAAAGATGCAGTCCCTGAATTCAGGACTATTCATGTTCATTTGCTTATCTATAATATGTCATTCACCAGAAAGTTATTAGCTCTGATATGGACTATCAATCGTAGACACATCATATTTCATCCCATCCTAAGAAAACATACATTCAAATTATCTGTAAATTAAATGTATGCTGTATAAGGGCAGTATTTCATGGCGTAACAAAATGAAAATTACCTTTGCATCTTTTCACATGCATATTTCTACAAAATGAGGTATCCATATATAAGTACTTGTAATAATGGTTTATATGACAATTACAGTTTTTAATGCAAAAGAATCTGGCTCTCTTGGAAAATGTCCAAGGTCCTTTTGGGGCCTCATATATATATATATATATATATATATATATATATATATATATATATATATATATATATATATATATATATATATATATATATATATATATATACAATAATAATCTGGGATAGCGCTAGGGTGCTTTATGGGTTAGCCAGTCTGGCGAATTTGAGTCCAATTTGATTAGCCAGATTGGTAATGAATTCGCCAGATTGAGATTAGGAATCTAGCTGTAGTAGGTAGTATTTTTGAATTGAAGTAGACAGAGGTCCATCATAAAGTGGAGAACAGCTATTCAAGTACTTAAGTATAGTAATTTTGTTTCTCCTCAAGAAATAATGAATCTTTCCCTATTATCAGAAACTAAACGCGTCAAATCTCAGACGGCCCTATTTCCCATACAGGGGTGGAAACGTGATTTTGAAAAAAAGGGAGATATTTACATGAAAAATAATATCTGAGCCCGAAGAAGGAATGGGCGTATGCCCCCCCCCCCCCACTCTACTTAATCCTGATAATGTTCATTTCAATAGTACCTATTTGAATTCTAAACTTAACCATCAGTGATAAAATGTAAATGGGAAATATGAGTAAGACTGAGATGTATTATGGTAGATGTTGCTATAATGGCAGTTGGGCTGGCTTCATACACCCGTGTTAAAGTGGCATTCTCACTGAGCATTTCCCACTCACAGTTCTAGTACTGTTCTAGTCTGCTATGTGGTAAGTGTGAGTGGTGAGAATGCCCCTTTAATCTCTGCAGTGTTTTCCGTGTGACAAGATGTATCTAAGACTGATTTCTTCATGACTGCATACACTCTAAGAACTGTGTGTTGCGGGAGCATGCATAAGGAGTTATACACACAAATTTGCAACACACGTTTGAGATCAACACACTTTTGCCAAAAAGTGTGTAGTGCACAGTGTGTTACACTGAAAAGTGTGTTAAAAGTGGCTGCAGAAAAGCGTGTTGATAAGTGTGTAAACGTAACACACTGTTCTTAGAGTGTAGGGAGAGCATCTTGACCGCAAAATAGAACTGGTGCTGTTCAGGCTCAGACCCTATTCATGTATTAGTATGAGGAGGTATTGAAAAAGTCGTCATACACTTCAGGGGGTTAGTAGTTGTTTAGTACTGATAGATATTACATGCAAGTATCATCTGGGAAGTGCTTAATGGGGTTTTTAGTCAAGTATTTTCCCATAAAATATGAACAAAAAATCAAAATCCACTGCCCCATGTTTAAAGACAGGATTTGGAGATAATCTGACACTACATAAGATATTTCAAGATTATCACTAAGATGTGGGTAGATCTACTTAATCTAAATATAGTCTATAATGTATGTCCAGGAGATTGGCAGTTAGAATGATTGTTAAAGACCCTGCTGCATTCAGGTCAGCATAGTGGAATCAAGATGATAAATGGGAGAAAAGAATGCTGGCAGTTAAACTATTTTGATTAAGAAAATTAGGAAATTTTAGGTTCTTGATACAATCATGTAAATTTGAATTATACGACTGTTTCTCTTTTGATCTTAGCTTTCTAACGATATATCATACATGGTATTCTCTGTAATGAAAATGACATTCTGGTGAAGAATTCGCCAGTCTGGCGATTCTAATGGGGATTGGGATCGCCAGATTGAGTTTTATATCGCCAATAGCGATCTGGCGAACGGCTAGCGCGAATATGCAAGCACCCCACGCAGGATCACTCTCCTTTTCAGGAACTGTACATGGCTCAACATCTTACTTGTCACACAGTGCACATAGTTACCAAAAAACTGCTTTGTATATGACATGAGAAGTGCTTAAAATATATGTTATTTGACCTTGACCTACTTCTTTAGGTCAAAGGGCATCAAAAATGATTTGTGCCATATCTCTGCTTCAAGATGGAATAATATTATGATTTTAAGTTCTAAATGGGTACTTTGTGCTCGGTATAGTCTATTAGGGTATATTTTTGTTCTGTTGGAGTACGTAATGTAAAGCCTAACCTACAAAGACCCGAGTCTCTGGTAGTTATCAGTAACTGAGAGTGTCAAAGTATATATGTATCTGACTAAACATTTTACATGTATTTGAGCAAAGTATTTTGAACTTTTAACTTCTCTTTTTGTGTTGATTGGAATACCAGCTTTTAAAATTACACATGAGTGATTTTTTGACGTTGTGCCATATATCTCAATATAAGTATAATCAAAATGACTGTGCTAGATATCTTATGATCACAAGTTGGTTCTCTGTCAGTCTTATTGCGGACATTATGCCATCAGTCTCATTAAATATTCAAAATGGCTGTTGCATACATCATGCTAATTAAGTTTCAAGTTTTATCTGTACATTATTTTGAACATAGGTTTCCTGAACCATAAAATGGTTCTCCATGTTGATAACTACTGGAAACCATTTAAAAAGATATTCAGATACTCGCAGCCCAACCTTATTAAAATTTCAAGATGGCTGCCACTTATGTTGTTATAAATTATAAATATGAATTACCTGACATCAGGAACATACATGGACTTTTAAATCATGTTTCTATGTTGAATATAGTTGGTGTAGAATTTTTTTTATTGAATGGAGGACAAAATTTATATAATTTTGCCCTTACCAGAATAATAGAAAATGTGTTTAATCAATGGCCATTTTCATATAGCCTGCGCAATATATCATAAACATAACATTACTAGGGTCCCCTCAACGTAAAAAAAAAGACATGCTGTAGCTTTTAGTAAGCATTCAAATTAAATCACATCTGATGGCCAAGATGCGGCTCCCCTAATTATGCTGTTAACAAAATGTGTGTCACTATACAGTGTATGCCCAACCAACGGTTTAAATCCTTGATCTGTTAAAGATACCAAACCGTGTAATAATGTATTTTCTTATAAGTTTATAAGCCGAATGACATTATGGTCGATTGAGCTTGATAACAAGTAACCAAAACCGTTGCTTCTGTTTTCAGCTGTGCAACTAAGACACATTTTAGGTACCCTACTTAAAAGCAGCTAAGGAGAGACATGTGGTTCAGCAATAGCAAAACGCTGTAACAATGGGCAAACTCGAACCCAGCACCACTCGGCAAGGCCGGAACAGACGAGTGACACTGGGACATGTGGATTAACATAATTTGCTGGCTCCTAACCTCTTGATTCGGTACTACAGTGGCCCAAGAGGGTAAAAATGGAATTTGGAAAACAAAAAGTGATTTGGAAAAAAATTCCAATTTTCAAAGAAAAAGTTTAAGTTCAAATGCAAAACGAAATGTCAAAAGGGATTTTCATTTCAGAAATGGCTGTTGTCAGTCTGTCATCTGAGTCAGAACAGCTTGTGACAGGTAAATTTTAAGCATTGGGAACAAGCTCCTCTATTTCCACTATAACTAGAGGGTCAAAGATATAGGGGTATATTTGGTTCATTAGGCCCTGACTGTGCCACAGTGAATGGGACATTCTAATCTAAGACAATGTTTATAACTGGTCTGTATTATATCAACTAATTTCCTACCATGCATAAACAAAATGATGAAGTTGGAATTTTTTTCAAAATCACTTTTTGTTTTCCAAATTCCATTTTGACCCTCTTGGGCCAGGGTACATACCAGCAAGTAGCAGCGTGAAAACGACCTTGACCTTGGCCCCACACATGGAAATCCAAAACACTTCGCAAATCAAAGGTAAGTCCCAATGTCACTACAAGTCAGCAACTAGCCCCATCTTCCTTTTCTGTGAACTAATGCAAATGCTGTTGTTTGATGGTCTCTGAATACACGTGGAGGAAGCCATTGTTGACATACAAACCACTGGACCCGTTTTGAAACTCCACCCAAAAAATTGTTCCAAAGTAATTCAGATCTCGCTTCAGTAATGTACATCCTCTACACTGGGCCTAAAATTTCCCCTGTATCTTCAGATGTTAGCATATATATTCCACATATATTTGACATGTTTCCTTCAACTAAATGGCATACAATACCGTGGTGATTCCGCTTTGATATGTGGCATGTCCCAGCACCACTACGCTTCGCCTAGGCCCTAGTGGTGCTGGAATCCAGTTTGAACAATGTCAATGGGGGTTGAACAAGGTTCAGGACAATACTGGATATGTGCTATGTCACCCTATAAGTTACAATCTTATATGATTGGTAACCTAAAATAAATACCACAGTGAGAAGAGGGGCAATCCAAAATAGGTGCTTATATAATTATAAAGGGAGTTTTCTATTTGGAGTATATTCTATATTCTGTGACCTTTTGTGCACTGTTAAATATGGGCGTGTTCTGGGTACTGTTTTAGGCAGACTGCAGATCATCAAATATTTATCAGTTTATTGAGCAGCTGAATAAAATGATCAGCTGGTCAGACTCTTTTGTATTGTAAATCCCGAGCATTATACCTTCCGTCATTGATGAATGTAAACTAGCTTAAATCCAGATTTTGTGAGCAATATTTTTCAATGTGAATCTTCCTATAGATTATAGGTTGAGATGCAAATAGTGCATTTTGAAAAAAGAATCGATTTGTGCAAAGTTCTGCATTATTTGTGCAGAGATATTCATCTTTCAGCCTAAAGCCACTTTGCATTAACCCTACGTGGCTTCACTTTGCTTAGCCCATTGAGGCCGGCCAAAGAAAATAAATTTTAGCCAGGAGGCCGGATTTTTTTCAAAAAGATTTCCCTGAGGCCGGGGGTTTCCTAAATCCCATAGAGTTAAGTTAATTATAGTCGACATCCGGCCCCTCATGGTGTAGACTATAGTCTACATCCGGCCTGGGATGGATGTAGACTATGGTCTACATTCGCCCTCAATGGGTTAGGCTCACTAAAAAGATAAATGACATGACAGAGCGTATTTGTGGAGTCACGTTTTGTCCACATGCTATAAAGTGTCCACATCCATTATCAAATTCTTTGTAGAAACTTAATTTATTTCTTCAGACAAGAAATTTCCAAGGTTTATTGTTAGTTTTAGTATGTTCATTAGCGGAGATATCATTAGATGACAGAATCTCCCAGCCTGGTTATTCATAGTACATAATAGAATAAGATGTAGCCTACAATTATACCATAATACACTGTAACTGATATTTCTTGTCTAGGTGGGTCCTATAGTTGCCTGTATGGTGAAAACATCCATGGAGCAAAGAAATTATACTCCAAGTGAAAACAGAATTCATTCATTCAACAGCACCAACTTGGGTCTTTCCATGCCTGTGGACACTTTGTGGCCTGTGGACAAAACGTGACTCCACAGTATTTCTTCAAATTGACATGGGACACAGCAGGTTCTATAAGGCGACATGGGACCCCCTCCCCATCTCCCAGTGGGCACAGAAGATTGAATCAACATTGATAAATGGTTGTCAACATTGATTCAATGTTGATTCAACGTTGATCAAGCCGCATGTATCTCACTATATTTCCTAAAGATAAAATATCTGCTGTAAGACAGTTGCTGTATAAGGATATTTTGTTACTCTCTACAATCAAGGGTTCAGGGCTGTTGTACAGAACTGCCATGACCATCCAGCATGTATTGCACACAAATTTATAAATGAAGAGTTTTCAAAGCCTGGCTTCAACGTACAAAGCACGCCCTCCGGATGTTTTAAATTTGCTGGACCCAATTTTGCAAGACCAGATAACCGAATTCCACAAATGGTTCGCTGAGAACATTGGTGATGCACTAATGGCTTGTAGGGAAAGCATGCGTGAGGTATATCTGCTAATAATGCACGAGCCCAAGGCGAGTGTGTTATTAGGCAGATATACCGAATGAGTTCTTTCCCTACAAGCCTTTAATGCGTTTATACCACTATTTCTGTGAATATTATAATTATGTGAACATCATAACCTGATTTGCCATTTTGTTTACGATGGGCGCTGTGGAGAAGACGCTGCGAGCGCCATGCTTGTCCCACCCGGTCAACAGTCCAGTGGATACAAGTTAAATAACATCCAAATATGGGATAATTAGACCAGGCTTGTTCCTTCAATCCAGTACATATACATGTCCTTCTTGATGTTCCCGTGTAGAAATAGCTTTTAATTGCATACATTCCTGATAATTCCACATTTTGTGATGGCCACCAGCCCGGTTAGAGTTGTAAACAGCGTGGAGGACGATGTAAAACCAACATGCTGAAGTCGAGTGACCAATGCGGCCTATGTAGCCATATGACAGACCCTTGCGAGTACACTCTTAAAAATCAAAACTTTTAGATTTCTGCGTATTTACTCGCAGCCGCACGCCCCTCGCTATGCTGTTGTTGCAGGAGGTGATCGACTGCTGGAACTTTTTCTCTGTGTTTACATGCACGAGTGTCATTCACAGCAAATTTGCAGCAGTGGATCACCGCCTATAAGGCAGAGTGTTGTCTTAGGGAGAACATAACCATAACGCTAACCATTGGTGACTCGACTCGGGCTGGTGCAGTGGTGGGGACGATTAGCTGATCAGAGCTATTGCAAAAACTAGGTCAGTCAGGCGCGTCAGTCAGTCTCCTCTCCATGCACAAAATGTGTAATTATGAGGAGTTTACGCAATCAAAAGGCTAATACTGCAACAAGGAGGTATGAACATGTACTGGATTCTAGGAATAAGCTTGACATTGTCTAATTTTGCCATATTTTGATGTTATTTAACAACTATCCACTGGACGATGAAGGAAATCATGGCCACAAGGTAGGGAAAGCTAAGGTCTCATCAGTTCAAATTGTCTAGCCTCCGGCACGGCAAGGCGGTTAGTCATTTGCCTATGGTGTGCGTGGCCTGGGTTTGATTTCCGGACGAGTAGCCAAAATGGCTATGGGTTACTTTCAATACCTTCTCCTAATATGTAGGAACGTCTTGGACTAGAAAATAAATTCTGAGCGTGCATTAGCCTGAGATATCCGCACAGCAAATATCCACTCTTGGCATGGGGAGAGCCAGAATCGTGGTATAATTGACAGCTAACCAGAACTCCCTTGTTGGTGCGTGACACTGCACTGTTGTGTTAATATTCAGCATCATTACACTCATGTACACTGTGTGGCAGCACCGTGTTATAATGAGATGCATAAGGCATTGTACTTATTACCTAAATCATAACTAATTTGTGATCGCTCTTTCAAATTAGTGACATAAACTATTGTTAAATTGTAATTGATAGATATCTATCTATCCTTAAGTCCTGTCAATGTAGGAAGTTGGCCACGTTGGTGCTGTGTTGCATTCAAGAGAAACTTGAAGTTAAACTTTCATCTCTACCCCGGATATCTTCTCAGGGACTACTCCATCCGGCTCCTCTCCCTCCCCCGGGCTCCCTCCTAATGTGGGAGGCGGCACTTTCTCACAGCTTGGTACGGGCTCACTCAAGGCATGGGGTGACGGCCACTCTTTACTCTAGCTAGTCCGCTTACGGAGTAATACTGCAAAACCCGACCACCCAAACGATGTCCACAGTGCAGTTCCCCATACTATGGTGCATCTTGTCCTTTGTCTTAGTGCACGCGATGTTCCGAACGACCTTCTCCCTGCGCAATCAAAGGTTCTCCCAGAGAACGTCAGTGGGGGCCCTTGATTGGGGAGGGGGGGGGGGTCCCCATGTCGCATGTCGGACTTAAGAAATGCCCTATGTCACATATCACTAAAGAAAATCCCATGTCGCTAGTGTCACTAACTAATTGACTATTAAGACTATTAAATAAGTAGGGCATATGCCTCAATGTTCTTTTTTGGGGTATTTCAAAGATTTTCCTTTTAACAGGTGCAGGAGGTTAAACTCATAATCACCTTTTACCAGTCTCTAACATATACAGACTGAAAATCGCAGCATCAATATATATGCAAGATTACACAGTCAAAAATAATTTTCTTGTTTCAAGAAAGTAAGATAAATAAACTCGCCTGGCGGAGAAATGACTAGTTTTGAGAAAAATTATTTTCTTAAAACTAGTCCTGTGTCTGCCAGGCGAGTTTATTTATCTTATTTTCTTGAAATGAGAAAATTATTTTTGGCTGTAGCAACATCGATCAAAAATCGCACTGGGTACCCCAGAATCGTACTAGATTTTACTCACAATGACAAATCGTATTTTCATGGGAATGGTTTGGGGCCCAGATATCGTCTGTGAGACGCTCTGCATTCAGATAGACCTATATCTTTATTATACGATCTGGGCTCTGATCGTGCTTTTTAGGTGATATTCCCGTTCTGATATTCCTGCATACCCCACACTTGGGAAGGTGAAATCGTTTTGATATTCTGGATATCAGAACGATTCTGAATTCCCCATTCAGAATCGTTCTGATATCCAGAATATCAGAACGATTCTGAATGGGAGTGGATATCAAAACGATTTGGAATATCGTCAGCCATAAAATCCGAGGTTTCATGGAGACTCGAACACGCTACATCAAGACTTGAAGTCCGACGTGCTAACCACCACTCCGTGGAGGCGCTGGTAGAGGGAGGTGGCGAAACAAGGAGTCTACAGGCGGATTTCCAGCCCTGTAGGACCATTATGTACCGAGTTACAGAAGAAAAGGCATTTTTTGGTATAATTTCTTTGAAAATCAATATTTTTTTCTAATTTCTTTTTAACTATAAAGGTAGTAGTTGGACTTAACTTACCTATTCGTTAAAATAATTTTCGGAATTTTTTTTCACATACATATAGGCACTTTAAAATTGGTATGTTTCCACCCGACCTTTCTCAGGTTCAAACCGGGGACCCCTGGCGTGTGTGCCAGACTCGCTAACCGCTCGGCCACAGTAGACATGGTACAAAGCAGGGGAAACGCTGGTTAAGGTCTAGTTTATCTAAGGAATCCTCCCCGTGCTCAGGTACCAAAGCCTTTTTGTATCGCGTCCTCTCATTGGCTGTCCCGTTTTAACTCCACCAATCAGCGAGCAGGTTGGTGGGATGTCAAAATCAACATGGCGCCCACCTTGCTCGATCTAGTCTGCTTAAATATCCTTCAAAATGGCGAAATTAGGACGAATTTAAGGTAATTAAAGACATTTGAATGGAAATATCGTATAATAAACCTTATAAGTATACAGGATTTGTTTAACTTATAAAGGGTTTCAACGGAATACGGGCCCTTTCAAGGTCGATCTGTCGGGCAAATACAAAACTTAAACTGATCCTGTATTTATTTTTAAATGTATTTGTCACATATTAAAGGAGAAAAAGACAATTTATTAACCTGCGTCATCTCCCTCTCGTCCGACCGCCGCCATGATACCTTGCTCGATACACACTTCCGGTCTGTGCACCTGCGCCGAAAAATAGTGCCCCCCCCCCTTCGATCGCCTACATAGTCTTAATTTGTACAAATTAGGCCTTATTTTGCATTTTATTGTATTAATTTGTCAAAAAAGAAAGACGATAAGAGTATGAATCGTCCTTTATTGCTGAAAAATACATCGTCACTCGAAAAATCTAGGTCAAGTTTAAGTTCAAGACCTCAACCGCTGGCAAGTTGATCGTGGAAATTTTTATGATAGATTTTTTGGCCGATCCATCAAGTTAAGAAGTCTCAACCAAATTTTCTGGGGGGTTAAGGCCTAATTTGACCATTGTACGTCGAAATATGGGATCTTTTCTCTTCCCTGCGCTATGTTTCTTTCAATATAACTCTGTTTTAAACCCAAAAACAGCCATTTTATTTTTCGGGGAAGTTGATGAAACCACTCGCGCCCTGCTCCTGTCAAGCGCAAGCCAGGCGGCCACATTTTTATCATCTCAATTTTTCGCCGATCCATCAACTAAACAAGCCTCAACCAAATGTTTTGGGGGGGTAGGGCCTAATTCAGCTATTGTACGTGTAAATATGGGATCTTTTGTAGTGCTTAGGCTTTGTTTCCATTTAAAAAAATGTATTTTAACACCCAAACGAAGCCAATTAAAAATAAGTATCATGACAATGAATTCGCAACGAAAACGTCGCACACTGTCCGGGAATCGAACCCGGGCCGCGGCGTTGGAAGGCGAGACCGCTAACCACTCGGCCATCACGGCCAGACTAGCTTTGGAAGCCTCAGTTGGGGATTTTGAACCGCTGACCTTAGGTATCCTTACGCGCCACCGGAAGTGAAGTTTTCGCGAAATACGGAGGTTTGAGGAAATACGGGGGCTGGTTATTCAGCTTTTGCGAAATACGAGGCTCAGTGCTGAAGCCTACCCGACTTGATATTTACTCAAACCATTTAAAAATAATATATGGATATGGCCGACCTTGGGGTGTGTATAGATGAATAACGACCTCGGTGCTACGCACCTCAGGTCGTTATTCATCGATACACACCCCGCGGTCGGCCATATCCATATATTATTGGTTAAATATATCTTTAGTTTGCCACAACTGCCCTTGTGTACCCCAGAGATCTACCCCTGAGATCTACAATTTTAGACGTATACTCCTGTAGGATATCCGGATCTGGAACATAGACTACTCCCTGGTTATTCTACTCCATTGGACTTCTACCCCCTTGGACATCCACCCCCAAAAAGTGATGCCAAGTACTATGTTGACCTTCCCAAGGTGTAACAAAAGTACCAGAGACTAAAATGTTACCGCTATCAATATTGATTGCAAACGGGCCCATCATGTTATCAGGAGCAAATACTGTAAGCTACATATACACTGTCAATAGTAAGTGTTAGATCAACTGTACATTTGTAGTATAAAAAGGGGTATTTTTGGTTTCCAGTATCACAGACTGTTCCTGAACGGACTCACCTGTTAACACACATAGGCTTACTACAGTAGTCAATACTGTTGCAGTCCAGAGTATAATTTACTGTTACCCAATCATTGTAGTATAACAGTAGGGTGGCTGGACCAATATTTTTAAGTGATATGCCATCCAGATGACAAATATCTATTTATACCCCTAATATTCGCATTTCAAAGACTACTCATGTTGTGTTGTATTTTGTCTGATAGTCTAAAATAATGGCATAAACTACTGTAGACACCTAGGCCTACAGCATGTAATACTGTAAATAGGCACGGTATGGATACGGATGGGGGTACGGTACATACTGTATAGTGTAGCTGTGCAGCATAAACTACTGGAAACCAAAAATACCTTCTTTCATACTGTGCAGCTACAACACTTACTCCTAACAGTGTAGACTGTATAATTATAATTTTAAGTGGTAATTAAAACGTGTTGACACCTACCTCAATCTCCTCCTGCATAGCCTGGCTGATGACGCCTAGTTCCCTCAGGTGGGGCCAGACCAGGTCTAGTTGAAGGTTCTCACGTAACAACTCTCTTGACTTGTTCAGTAGCTCTTCATAGACGCTCCCAGAGACCGGCTGATTCTCCTCCACATTGGACTCATCCCAGGGAGGCAGGTCACTTGTAAGTGTTGCTGCCATGGTTCCTACAATCCAAAAAATATAATTACTGAACGTTTTTCAAATTTGATACTCTTCATGGTTTTCACTATTCTGTGCATCAGTACCAGTCTATAGGTTTAACTCATCTGGTTCACCATAGCCTACACCATTTCGAACAGAATGATATTTTCCATAGATCAGCAATTAAGTCTAACAATCTTCTATAAAGAGACCCTCGACTATCAACTAAACACCAGGGACAAGTAGAGAAAGAAGCATCACTTCTATTCCCACTTCTGCAAGGTATTTCCCATAAAAGTGGTGTATTTCCTGCACTTGTAAGTACTGTTCTCATGAATGAGGATGTTAATGTATCCTACCTTTTTCTCCGCTATTCTTTTTCTCCGGCGGTGGAGCTGGATAAATAAGGAGAGGACAATAAATTGTAGTGGAGAAATAATAGTGAATGGAAAGTTTTGATGATTCCGGTAGGCCTATAAACCAGTGTATAGTAACACATCTCTGAGTAAGTAGTATTTTCAGAAACTGTATCACATCTGTTCGGTCGCCAATTATGCATTGTACTAAAAATACGAATATTTTCATTGTTGTGCACCTCTTCGAAACCAAGGATATAATGTTTATCACAGGGATTCTCCTGAGATTTATGAATTATGTAAAAATATATATATACCATAATGACTATGAACACTCATTGTGTGGGGGATCCCGTGATAGTCTATAGGCCTATCCCGTGATACTCTATACCCCCCCTGCATCCCCCCCTGCACCCCCCTGCACCCCCCTGCACCCCCCCTGCACCCCCCCCCCCCCCCCCATAAACCCACGGCATCTTCAGGACCGGGGCTCGGCACGGGAACTGGACATAGCGGTGTTCCGCTGCCCCAGATAGCCTTCAGTGATCACCATAGCGACGGCGCGTCCTTAACTACCTGCAGTGTTACCATCACTCTCCGAGCACATCCTCTCAGAGGAGCCCAACTCAAAAGTGTAAACTGATATAGCTCAAC
Source organism: Harmothoe impar (assembly GCA_947462335.1). Lineage (NCBI taxonomy): Eukaryota > Metazoa > Annelida > Polychaeta > Phyllodocida > Polynoidae > Harmothoe > Harmothoe impar. The sequence continues at coordinate 105,095,297 of OX381704.1, read as the reverse complement.
AATTATTATTACATTAATACCATTTATAAAGGGTGGAATTATATTGACATTTACTGAGGAATCGCATTGTATATGACCCTTGATGTTCTATATTTAAGAAAAAAAAAAGGTGTGTTTCAGGTAACATGGGCAGAAAATGTAGGGTCGGTAGGTCGGATTTTTTTTTTTTTTTAACTTTTTTTTAAACATGAAAGTACTGGCCGGCCTCTCTGAAGACCCTAAAATTTACCAGAAAAAGGGTAAATATACAGAGATTTCTTCAAAATTACATAAAAAAACGTAGGGTCGGCCCTGTTTTGATAGGGTGGGTCGGGTGACCTGAAACAAACCTTCTTTTTTTTGGCCTTATCCTACTTCAGTGTCATGTTGAAGGCCAAATTAATGGCAGATAAGTTGTCTAGCTTGCTCTTCTTGTTGTTAGGCAATTTGTGCGAGAGTATTGTATTATCAATCCCTTTTCTTTAAAATCTAATTTGCTTTTGTGAAAACTTTTAATGAAGAGAAGTATTTAAGCATGTGGTTAGCTGTAAATATAATTTTAGTAAATTTGGAGAGAAAAATCGAGTTAGCTTTGAAAAAAGTACATTCTTGTATCTAGCCTCTTTTGGTTTATCTGTTCCTGTCAAGCACTCAAGCCTAATTCAATGGGGGTCGTTCGCTGGTGCAAACTAATGCCGTTGTATATATAGGGGAATAATATATTAACTTTGTGAAATATGTTGTGACTGAAAAATAAACACTCACCACCACCGCGAAGGCCGCCCTGAAGGAGCAATAGACTAAGGTCACCATTTCCTCTCCTCAACTGGTTTATAGATTGTGCATCTCGTACCTGAACAAATAGAATAGAATGTATTACCATTAACTATTTTCTTGTATGTTCTCGTTTACATATGATGAAGATAAGCAATACACTTAAAAGTGCTGAATAGACAATGATTAAATTTTTCATGCCAGGAATTTTAGATCTATATACTTACTGGCCTGCCTTGGCAGCGAAGTCTCTGTAACTTGCAGGGTGTACCAAGTTTTCGTTCAATTTCTAATTTGACATCTTTTATGAGACTTCCAGGTGACATCGGGAAGCACCTGATTTGGCCTGGTGTGTGATTGATTAGCACATTTATGGGAGTGGTGTCCCTGGGAAAATAGAGTAGTTAAAATCATTATGTATAACCATACATTAGTGAAGAAATGAGATTCCAGGTCACCTGAGGTCAATTAACGGCTGCCCCCTCTGCTTTACCTAATTAAGATATATTAAGGAATGTGTTAGATAATGTTGAAGCAAGAGGGAAGTGTATACTATTGGCAGTTGGGTAGGGGGTCACCGAACATAATAAGGGACTACTGTTAAAAACATCGCATTTTCATCATAATAAGATAAAGGGATGAAATGATAATAAAACAATGTTCATACGATACCTTGCCGTAGTGCCACTCTTGTGTTGGTCCTGGATAAAGGTGACTGTGTCTTTTACTGCTGCTTCCTCTTCTGGGGAGAGCACTGGCAGGCTCAAGTGATGTTGAGAAAAACATCTCGTTGTCAGGCAGGGTGTCCGTTTAACCTAAAGCAAAGCAGAATGTCCAACATAGTTAGTTTAGGAAGGTGGAACTTGGTAGAGTATTCCCAGCCAACACACCCAAATGGGCCCCATATGGGCGGCTAACTCATATCTGGGTATTCACTAATATTGTCAGGGCTTCCAAATGGCTCAGATGGCCTCGGATTAGAATTTCAACATGACATGCCTACACTGCAAAACTTTCAATCCATGCTCATTTCTGAAACTATTCATTAATTTACCTGTTTAATTGACATTGTATGCTTTTTTGCAAAATGGGTTTCACCTGGGTTGGAAATGAGCAAACTGGGTAAAATTGACCCTGTGCTCAGCATAAGCTGGCAGGTATAGGGCGTACGTATGCTGAGCCCATAAACCGAAATTGTCCCTTTTTTCTAGGAACTGCAATTTCAAATTAGTCTTTTTATTATTATGTTGTCTGCCTGGCTTTCTACTTGACTAGAGTTGGGCTAAAGGGGATAATGTATCCATGGGCTCGATGTTGGCCAGTCAACTTCACTGTCTGGGTGAGTTCTACTAACACAAATTTCATGGTCAAGTTGACTTTTCCAAAAAGAGGGGGGAGGTCACCTGGGCTTACCACTATATGTAATTATTGATAGTACAAGGGATTTGATATACTATCAAGGGATTTGACATACTATTTTCTTGTTTTTATTACAATAAGACATGAATTTACAATTACTTGTGGATTTATTGAAAATGAAGCAGTTTCCACACTTGGTTCATATCATGTGAAAGTGTTTATATGTTTTAGAATCCCACTGATTAACCTTTACTTAGGGTTCTTATACATCCATTGTGTATGGTAGATTCATGCTAAGATGGACGGAAGCTTTGAGTCGGACACCTTTGACCAAAGATTTCATTATCAATTCTATTAAATCAGCCGAAATCTTAGTATAAAACAAAAGTTTATGTGCTTTTCCTTACAACCGTGAAAAGGATATATGTATTCTATATTATCTATAGATGTTTGTTATTGTATTAGAATTATGAAAGTTAATGGGAAAAATGGACATATTTCTCTATGGCGCGTATGCGTTCGTAAACATATACTTCATCTATGGCACCCCTACCTTTTGTGAATGAAATAGTCATAAAGAATGTTCAAATGTTAGAAATGTTACTCTTAGACAATGGGATTGCACCATGCACTTTCACTTGGAGTTGGATACCAACATCTAAGCACCCCCTGTGTATTGATCTAATCTAAATTCATGGTGAGAAAGAGAGGGATGGCATATACCACAATATTAACTAACCAGGTTAGGGAGCCAAAAATAGACTAACCTATATAGTGACTGAGATTGGTCGTATAGGGAGCTAAATAATATCAGTGTATGATGCATGACAATACAAAAAGTTTGTATTAATCTTATATGACGAGTTAACAAATGCCTACATAGTCCATTGTCTTGATTTGTAATATAAGCATAGATGTAAGATTTAAGGAACGAATGGTAGTTTATATAGAAAAGAAGACAAACTTTGTGTTTTTTGTGTTGATATTTTATCTATTTCACAATTCCTAGTTGTTCATGAACGATGTGCGGCGCTAAATGTCAAGATGATATCTAAGTCCTAGGGTACGTCGGTAGTAGTATAGTATGTATCGGAACGGGACTATAGTTAAGTACTGTTTATTACTCAATCGACATGCAGCCAATCAGAGGCCTCCATTTGGTCACGTGACCGGAAGTGACCTACTTAGGGGATTAGTGGTGACGTCACGTGACCTAGTTAGCCAATCAGAGGCCTCCATTTGGTCACGTGACCGGAAGTGACCTACTTAGGGGATTAGCGGTGCATTCTGGGTAACCCTGCAGCCAATCAGAGGCCTCCATTGGGTGACCGGAAGTGACCTACTTAGGGGATGGTGCATTCTGGGTAACCTACTGACCTACTTAGGGGACCGGAAGTGACGTCACATGACCTAATGGCCAACCGGAAGTGACCTCATTGAGGATCACGTGACCGGAAGTGACCTGATTGATCACGTGACCGGAAGAAGAAGAAGAAGAAGAAGAAGAAGAAGTGACGTCACGCGACTTAATGAAGAGATGAGCGTCTTTAAGGGGTCACGGGCTTTAAAATGTGATATCTTTTTTTTTGGAGGAGGAGGCGAGTCTCTTATTTTTTTTTGGTAAACTAATAAAAAACACCACGATATAAGTTTTTTTTCCATTTTTTATTGTTTTACGAGCGACTGGAAGTGACTTATTGAACTAGTTAGAAGCGTTCTTTAGAGTGTATAAGGGGGAAGGAGGGGAAGGAGGGGAGGGGAGGGGGGGAGGGGGGCCCTTTTAACATGCATGGGGAGGGGGGCGCTTTTAGGATGCATGGGGCGAGTGGTGGGGGGGAGGGGGGGGGAGGGGGGCACTCTAGGGGGGGGGCACTCTAAGGGGTGCGTTTGTCTCTTTTAAGAAAGAAAAAGATTTTCAATCGAGAGACACGCTTCTTCCTCTCGAGAGGAAGAAGCGTGTCTCTTCGTGTTTTTTTTTTGTTTATCACGTGCTGCGATGAGGCGATCAGCTGCGACTGGAGGAAGTGACACTTTAAGAGATCGCGCGTCTTAATTGTTATGATATATATTTTTTTTTTTTTTTTTTTTTACTTACTAATAAAGAAGACGTATGAAAATAAAACACAACAATTCACATGTCCGTCGTTCTCGTTGTTTCTTGCTTGATAAAGTCAAGTAATATCGCGATGCCGAGGCCAAACTTTCCCATGTCCTCAGTCAACACTCGAAGGAGTTCAAAAGGCGTACCGCCGGCGCCGTCAGCTTCATCTTGCCACATTTTCAACACTCGGAAGGCCCACTCAGCGGGACTTCCTCCGTATTCGCATTCTTCAGCGATCTTATCTAACCTCTCAGGCGACAATTTTAAATGGTCCCCCACCTCTTTCCACCTGCTACCCAGACGTCTGCCGAGGGTGCCCAAGTGCTTATGCATCGCGCGCGAGTCGGGGTTTTCGAAATCCAACCCCTGTCTGTGGAGAAGGGCCATCCACTGAGCCAACAGTTCCATGCGTCTAATGCGGGTGAAGACGCGACCGAGCTCGCCCCATCTATGACGATGCGGGGTTTCACCCCACCACACTCGGAACATCGCCGTACACAGCTCCTCCGGTGTCTTGACACTGCGCTCTACTAGAGCATCCATACGGGCGGCGCTGACTTTTAAGCTACTGCCCAACTCTCTCCAACAGCCGCTCAACTCTTTACCTAGTTGACGAAGCAAGGCGTCGCTATAGGCTAACCGCCGCTGTCCTACCTGTCGGGTCTCCCCATCATCGGTCTGCTGCCTCGCGCCGCGTCTCACGTCGTCAAGCCGCATTAACTTTTTTTCAGGCGCACCGGGCGGTGAAGGCGAGCTTGAAAGTGGAATAGCTTGAGCCATCTCGTCTCGTCTTGGCGGCGGCGGCAGCGGCGGCGGCGGCGGCGGCGGCGGTGGCGGTGGTGGTGGTGGCGGTGGTGGTGGTAGTAGCCGTTACTGGGGTCAGAGGCGATATGTTTTTTTTCCAACAGAAATGAGAGCTTTTTATACAGAGGGAGTTTAATCCCATTTCCAACAGCGCTCCAGCTGTCTAGCGCCCTGTCCGCATGACGCTTTTTCAGCCGCTCCGCTCCTTAAGAGCTTAGATGACGAGGGGGTGTGGCATCGCTATCCGTGGAGACCAGCTGAAAACGGTGTTTTTTCCTCACTCATAGCCTTAATACCTCCTACCCCCTACCCGAGGACGTCTCCCTCCCTCTGACATTCATTGTAACAAACGTCAGAGGTCAGGTGAAAATCGGATTTTTTTTCATGCACAGCCTTAGGCAGCTGTCACCCCTCCCTATTGAACTAGCCGGCCGCCCGCCCGCCTGGCCGGCCCGGTCTACTCACCACGGCAGGAGGTGGCGATTTTTGTCTTACACTTAAGTCGCTCACCACATGCACACGCCTCTACTCACAGACAGACACGTTCGTCTTAGGGGGGTCCTGCTTCACGCCACACGCCTCCTGTAGTTTTTTTTTGTATACACACTGTAAGCTCATCACCGTTACCGTTAATCCTTTATACAGCTAACGCGCGCTGAATGGCTGAACAGGGTGGTAAGCGGCTTAGCTCACCACAGTGGATCCCTCAAAAAGGGATCCAGCTGAAAACGTCATACCTTATGTCTTTGTGAATGGCCGCCGCCGGTCAGTCGACGGCAGGCAGCAACCGCTTAACCCTTTATACAGCTAATGCGCGTTGAATTGCTGAACAGGGTGGTAAGCGGCTTAGCTCATCATCACAGTCGATCTCTCAAAAGAGGGGGGGGGAAAGGGATCCAGCTGAAAACGTCATGCCTTATGTCTTTTTGTTTCTCTTTGTGAATGGCCGCCGGCCAGCCGGCGGCAGCTGAACAGGGTCGGTAAGTAGCTTAGCTCTAGAAGCGAGAAGGCGTATATAAGGGGCTTGGAAACCTCCATTCACTCACTCATTCTTTTTTGCTGCTCTCTACAGTCACCACCATGAGCAAAAGACAACAGCTAGCGGCGTTCAAGAACAAGAAGACTACGCGGAACAGCGTTCGTTTAGCGTCAGTGCCTGCTCTTGCTACTGAACATGAGACTACCGCCGCAGCCGGTTGGTCTTATCACCCTCCTGCTGTAGCGAGCGCTCGCGGCAGTAGTAGTAGTAGTAGTAGTAGCAGTAGCACTAGTAGTAGCAGTAGTAGTAGTAGTGGTAGTAGTACTAGTAGTACTACTGGTAGCAGTCGTCGTGCTAGCGACGTTGTTACACTCGCGACGGTACACGTTGCTGCTAAGCGCGCTGCCGCTGCTACCGCCGTCCCGCCTGCCGCTGCTGCTGCTGCTGCTGCTGCTGCTGCGCCTGCTACTGCTGCGCCTGCTACGGCTGCGCCTGCTGAGGCTGCTGCTGCGCCTGCTACTGTTGCGTCTGCTGCGGCTGCTGCTGCGGCTGCTTCTGCTGCACCTGCTGCTACTGCTACTACTACTGACGACAACGCTCCTGGCACAGCGCAGTACTGGCAACCGGGTTTTTACCTCCCCACTACTGTTGATGACTTTGATGACCTGCCGCACGTTGCACAGCCCCTCTCCTCCACCACTACATCGACGGACGCCCTCGACGCCGCTCGCGCTGAGAGTTACAGCTATTCGGACACTCAGCCCCTGAACCGAGAAGAAGAGGAGGAGGAGGAGCAGCAACAGGGTGAGACAGAGAACGACGCTGACGACGAGGCGTACGAAGAACCCGAAGGGCAAGGGGTGAGCGGTACGTTTTTCGGCTTCCCTCTTCGACCTTTCGACCTCACTTCCTCCACTGCTAGCGCCCCCCCCGTCCGGTCCGTGGCGACTGCCCTCACCGCCACCTTACGAGGGCGGCGGCGGCGCTTCATCTTCTACCGCTACACACAGCACGGACGGCGTGTGGCTGCGCTGTTCCAACAACGAGACCTCCGATACCACCAGCGCTGACGCTGCTCCTGCTATCGGTTCTGCTGCTGATTCAGCTCACGCTGATGGTGTTACTCATCCTGCGGGTGTGAAACGTTCTAAGGTGAGTTCCAGAACAACAAGGCCCACTAAGAAGAGAAAAATACAAGAAAAAGAAGGAGATGGACGAGAAGAAGCAGAGAAAACACTCGGGTTAGAGTTCTGCTTAGACGGAGCTTTGACGCTGGAGATCTGGGAGGACGTGGCTAGACTGTCTAGGAGGCCGCGCTACACAAAAGACGGCCAGGTGAAAGAGGCGTCTCTGACCAGAAGCAAGCGAGTGCACTTCACGGCCGACGCGCTGCGCGAGCTCATAGCACGCATCGCCGATATCCGCGCAGTGGTGCGCATACGCGACACAGCGGCCGCGCAAGGAAAACCTAATCACACCCCCTGGTTCGCAGTGCTGGATGAGGCGGGCGAAGTGTACGCAGCTGTGAGCTACTACAGCGGTAAGAACCTCGTCCACGTGCGCAAGTACGAAGGTCCTGACAAAAAACCCACACAGCAGGGGGTGACGCTGTCCGCCAGAGCGCTCAAAGAGTTGGATGACAAAACAGAGATCATTCTGAAATATCTCGGCATAGATTCGGAATGAGAGACGCTCAACGCTCACGCGCGCACACACACACAGCGTTTGACGTACGCTGTATGAGACAGACAGACAGACAGACAGACGGATACACAGACAGCAGACAGAAAGATAGTTACATAGACGACAGATTGATAGATGGCTAGATAGATAGATAGATAGTTAGACGGCTAAGTAGTTGGTAACCGAGTGAAAAAAAACATGACACAGTACGTATGCGAAAAGTGTTTCAAAATGTTTAAAAGAGCGTACAACCACGAGAGACACGTAGAAAATTGTAGAGTAGTAGCTAAGTTTTGCCCTCTATGCGGCGAAGGGGATTGCCGAAAGAGCGCTTGTCGACGCGAATCTCTGGACGGGGTGACCGTCCCTCCGCGCATATGTGCTGTACCGAACGGGGAGGAAACGTTCACGGCGAATTGGCCTGCGATACAAACGGGCGTCAGGATGCACGGGACTCGCGTGAGTGTAACAAACTTCAGGCTACCAACCGGCGAGTTGAGTGACGCTGTAGATACTATGCGTCGCATTCACTTGACACAAAGATTCAGATACAAAGTGGGTTTCTCGGTAGGCTTACTGTTACAACACAGAGAAGACAAGAGCAAACTGCGCTACTTCCACGCCTCCCAGAACAACGCAACTCTCATACAACCGCTCCCTACTGTAACTAATTCAGAAACTTTGGAAGAGCTCCTCTCAAAGATGCAAAACACCGTCGCTTGCGAGGAGGTACGGAAACTTTGCGACGCTGACACCAAGTGGCACGTTCTTTTTCCTACCAATTTGAACATCTGCGTTTACATGGGACCGGGGGAATTCCCCATAGGCGGTAGGATCACTCAGGCCGGTCGAGTTGGAAAGAGAAGCGGCGTGTTAGATTTTCCCAACAAGGACAACCTCTGCATCTTCCGCTGCATTTCCTTTCACTTATACAACACCAGCAAGCGCGCTTCAGATTTGTTACGTCAGTTCTGTCCCGCTGCCACACCTGAATCCTTTCCGGGTCTGAACATCCGCGACTTACCCGCGTTAGAGAACTTGTTTGACGTACAAATAGCGGTTTACACCGCGTCGCGTCAAGTGCCGGGGCGGAAGTTGAGAAGACGCGTTACTCTGATCAGACCGCCTTCCAGAACTGTGGCCGCCCGAGGTAAAGTCAACCTACACCTGACGGCGAAAGGCGGTTTGCACGTCTCTCTCGTCACGGACTTCAACGCGTACGCGGGCATATACGAATGTTGCAAGTGTAAGGCGGCGTTCACCACCGAGTTCTTGCTGAAGAGACACAGGAACCAGCTTTCCTCTTGCCGACAAGTCAAGTTGCGCTACGTAGGTGGCATCTACCAAAATTCGAGAACGATTTTCGAAGCGCTAGCAGACTTCTCCATTTTTCCCCCCGACGGACATTCCGGAATCTACCCTTACAAGATCGCCTTCGATTTCGAGGCTTTCTTCAGACCGTGCAAAGAACCGTCGACGGAGCACGTGTCCCTGCTGTGGGATCACGTCCCTTTGTCGGCTAGCGTCGCATCCGACTTTCCGGGGTGGGAGGGGCCCGTCTGCTTCGTCAGAGCGTCCGACGCAGATTCCGACCCCTTGTTGGACCGAGTTTTAAATCACATAAACGAGAACGCCAAAGCGATCGGGGAAGCTGTGCTAGAACTTTACCGACCGACGTTAGCGAAGTTAGATGCGGCGATAGGTGAAGCTCTCCTGCTGGAGGAGGCGACGTTCACCACCCCTTCTCCAGGCGGCTTCGCTGCGGCTCAGACCAGACACCCGTTAGTTCAACTGAAGAAGCGTCTTCTGAGATACATCCGTCAAGCTCCAGTGGTGGGCTTCAACTCGGGGCGTTACGACTTGAACCTGATCAAAATACGCCTTCACTCGTTCTTCGCCTCCGGAGACCGAAGAAACCAAGAATTCAGCGTCATAAAGAGAAGCAATCAATACTTGGCGGTTTACACACAGCACACGGTTTTCTTGGACGTAGTCAACTATTTGGCACCCGGTTACAACTACGCGACCTATTTGCGAGCTTTCACCAGGAACGAAGAGAAAGGTCACTTTCCTTACGAATGGATGACGTCTACCAGGAAACTGGCAAACAGAACGCTGCCGCCGAGATCGGCTTTCGACAGCGAGCTGACGGGCGTCAAAATGTCCGAATCCGACTACGCCGCATGTCAGAAAGTTTGGTCCGACGAGAAGATGCAAACTATGGAAGACTACTTGATCCACTACAACAACAAAGACGTGAAACCTTTCATAGAAGCTCTGAAAAATCACGCTAAATTTTTCCAAGATCGCGGCATCGACATGTTGAAAGACGGAGTTTCTCTCGCCGGTTTGACTTTACGCTTCCTCTTCCAAAACCTAGAAGACGCGTTCACAACGTTTCCCCAGTTCGACGCCGTCCTCCACGCTCTGATCAAAGAGAATCTAGTCGGCGGTCCTTCCATCATCTTCCATAGATTTCACGAGAAGGGCACCACGCGGATAAGGGAGCACAAGTACGGCGAAGAAGCGAGACCGTGCCAACACATCCTAGGACTAGACGCTAACTCTCTGTACTTGCGCTGCATGAGCGAAGCGCACTGCACGGGCTATTATGCGGTGAGACGGCCCGAGACCGAGTTCAAGCCCGAAATCAGGCAAAGAAACTCTCACAGCGCTTTGGAGTGGTTACGCTTCGTAGAGCACGACCGCGACGTGAAACTGCGCCACGCTCTGAACGGCGGCGAGATGGCGGTAGGCTGTCGGAGAATTCGCGTGGACGGATTTCACGCGGCCTCTAATACGGTTTTCCAGTTTCACGGGTGTTGGTTCCACGCTCACGAGTGCATACCGTCGCACCGATATCAGTGCGCTTCACTGAGAGAGGAGAGACGCGACAGAACGACCAGAGTAAGCGCTTACTTGAAAGCGTTAGGTTACAAGCTGGTCGTCGTGTGGGAGTGCGAATGGCGAGAGATGAAGCGTCGAGATGAGCGGGTCAAGGCCTCCCAACAACGCTGGAAGGTTGACGCTTTGAAAGTGTCTCGAAACGCGATGAGCGAGAGCGACATCCTTTCCGCTGTGAAAGAGGAGAAAATGTTCGGTTTAGTTCAAGTGGACATCACTACGCCGCCTCACCTACGAGAGTACTTCGAAGAAATGACCCCCGTTTTCAAGAACGCGACCGTTTCAAAATCGGACATAGGCCCTCACATGTCAGACTTTGCGCAGGAAGAAAAGCTGTTGAACACGCCTCAGAGATGTCTGATAGGGAGTTACCACGGAAAAAATATTCTCTTGGGAACGCCGCTTCTCAAGTGGTATTTAGAGCACGGTTTGATAGTCACCAAAGTGCAGCTGGTGGTAGAATACCTACCTAAACGCTCCTTTGCCGGTTTCGCGGACGAAGTGACGGCGGCGCGAAGACGTGGCGACGTGAACGAGAACGAGAAAATTCTGTCAGACTGTTACAAGTTAATGGGAAACGCTACGTACGGTAAAACAATCTGCAACAAAGAAAAACACACGGCGGTGAGATACACTGACAGTCGGAAGTTCGAACTATTGGCCAATTCGTGGCGCTTCAAAAAGGCGTCCGAGTTGACTTCCGATCTGTTTGAAGTCGAACTACAACCGAAAACGGTCAAGAACAACCTCCCTATTCAGATAGGGTTCATGGTATACCAGTACGCGAAGTTGAAAATGTTAGAGTTCACATACGACTTCTTGGATAGATTCGTCGATCGGCGCGATTATGCCCTTTGTCAAATGGACACCGACAGTCTTTACATGGCTCTCAGCGGTGCCACGTTGGATGACCTAGTGAAACCTCGCCTGAGAGAGACGTACTTCAGAGAGAAACGAAAGTGGCTTCCGACAGCGGTGTGCGACGAGCACTTAGAGCTTTTCGTGAAGACAAAAACGGAAAGAGTGCGAGAATGGTGTGCGCCGCCCGGCGGATGTTGTGAGAGACGGTACCTTCACGATCTGAGAACTTCGGGGCTCATGAAAGCGGAGTGGGAAGGTGACGGGATCCTAAGTCTCAACCCTAAGACTTACATTTGCTACGATCGAGTCAGCGACACCGGTGAAAGAAAATCCAAAAAATGGAGTGCAAAAGGCGTACAGAAGAAACAAAACCCCCAGGAACCAGACGCCTTCTTGGATGTTCTTCGCCAACGAAAAACTCTCATTGCTGTAAATAGAAATTTCAAAGTGGTGCGAAACAAAATGGTCACCTACACCATAGAGAAAGACGGCGTGCGCTACTTGTATTATAAGCGTCGCGTGCATTCTGACGGTGTGACAACGAGTCCTTTAGAGATATGAAAAAAAAATAAATAAAAAAATAAGCGTGTGCATCTTTTCAAAAATAGAGTGTTTATCAAGATTGAAAAAAAATAAATAAAAAAAAATTAAAAGAAAATATTGTTGTGTTTTTATTATCATACGGCTTCTTTTACTAGTAAGTCGCGCAGTCTCTTAAAGCGTCACTCATGTGACGACGTCGCTTCCAGTCACGGGATCCTAAACAAAAAAAAACTTCTTCTTCTTCCGGTCACGTGATCAATCAGGTCGCTTCCGGTTAGCCATTAAGTCGTGTGACGTCACTTCCGGTCACGTGACTCATCAGGTCACTTCCGATCACGTGATCCTAAATTAGGTCATATGACGTCACTTCCGGTCCCCTAAGTAGGTCAGTAGGTTACCCAGAATGCACCATCCCCTAAGTAGGTCACTTCCGGTCACCCAATGGAGGCCTCTGATTGGCTGCAGGGTTACCCAGAATGCACCGCTAATCCCCTAAGTAGGTCACTTCCGGTCACGTGACCAAATGGAGGCCTCTGATTGGCTAACTAGGTCACGTGACGTCACCACTAATCCCCTAAGTAGGTCACTTCCGGTCACGTGACCAAATGGAGGCCTCTGATTGGCTGCATGTCGATTGAGTAATAAACAGTACTTAACTATAGTCCCGTTCCGATACATACTATACTACTGTCGGTATCTCTTTAATCTCAAGCTCTGGTGTCATTCTGTGCACCGGTGCCAGTTTATATAGGGTCCGGCATTGGCACATCAAACATTCCGTCGGTGTGGCCCATCTTTGCCGGACAAATGTTATTCATTGGTTCCAATGGTACGAGGGAGCCCGGCGTTCCCTCTGGTCCCATCCTATGACGGTCCCATCAGTCCCAACCGTCTCCTCCATACTCGCCACAATGTGTATGTACATATGTTTGTATGTACAAACGTATCTGATACGTCTAAATTACAATCCATCATCTATCAAATTTTGCATTTGGTTCGGGCAAAGAACAATGCAAACATGGCCTGATGAATTGGCCAATATGCATGGCTCAGGTTCCATGGAAAAACATGCCTGTAGAATAGTCATATAGCGTAGCGATAGACTAATAATTACATAGGGCACACTGATAAATAGACAAATGTGCACGAGTAGAGTTCCTGACTGAGGGTTATTTCACGAGGCGAAGCCAAGTGAAATAACCCTCAGTGAGGAGCTCTACGAGTGATCCTTTGTGTTTATTTCATGGAGTATTAATAACATTGGTCAAAGTTCCACTTAATTGCTCTGAAAAAGCTAATTTATAGTGGTTAAATCAACAATTTTTATGATTTGACAGGCCGTGAAATACGGGTGAGGGTTATTTCACGGGGGTGTTAAATACGGCCTTCCTTGGTTAAGTGAATGGGAGTGCCATATTTACCATGAAATAAGGGCAATAAGTGCCAATACGCCCACTGAGTGGGTGTATTGAAAATGTCACGTGATCATCTCATTCCTGTCAAACCAATCCTTGATTGCCGATTTAAATTACAAAGCAGTATAGTTTCTGAAAAAGAATGGTGATCGATATGAATATCGGCTATTGATTTGATCTTTGCTTATCTTTTTTATGGCTTACAAGTTATGATCGGCAGAACTATCATAATTATGCTAGGTACACTGCAAAAAAGATGCTTAGGTTTTAAACATGTTTAGGTCTAAACATGTTTAAAGTCTAAACATTTTACTATGTTTGTGTCTTTGAATCCTTCTGTTTAGGAATTAAACACTTTTATTCTAAACACCTAAACAGATATATTGAATATGTTTAGATGTTTAGTATTTAAACAGTATGAAATGTTGGTGTTTAGGATGTAAACATGTAGTGTTTAGATCATAGTATATCAAACATATACCAGATGGCAGCTCTGCGGTTGGCTGTAGTTTCTACAGCCACTTTAATGATATTGTTGGTCTAAAGGTGAGTTAATTCATTTAAATTGCATGGGATACAAAAGTATAATAGTACACATTGCAGGATTCAAGGGTTGAATGCTATGTCACTATGATTATGATGCAATAAAGATACATCAGCTACATAGACACCTCTTTTAAGAACTTTAAGAATGGATAAATAGACAAAGGCCCATGGCCAGAGGATATTTTGGTATCGTTCCCCCCGAGGTGGGGCTGGGGCAGGCTGAGTGGGATGCCCCCCAGCCCCACCGAGGGGGGAACAATACCAAAAATTCTCTGACCATGGGCCTTTGCCTTTATTTCATGGTTTTTAACCATAAAAATATGTTAAATTGCATATAAATGCCCATAAGAATTTGAACAAATGATGATGTCATAGGCCATGGGATACAGGAACATTGTATCCCATGGGGGGCATGGGATACGGGATTTCTAGTACTTAAGCATAGTGATCATTGTATCCGCCATGAAATAAAGCATTATCTTCCCTAAAGGTCTGTTGTATTGACTCAATGCTGTGTCTATGTTAAAATAGAGGCCTATGTGAAATAATGATGCACATTTTGCCCTAAGGGGGGGGGGGCTGCTAGAAGTCTCTTCAACACACTATATGGAAATAAAATTATTTATTTATTCAAATATAAATATCTAAACATGATAATAATATACATCTCTAGGCACACCATTTTTATCCTTAAAAACTTGACAGATAAATACAATAATATGCTAAATCCTTGAGTTCTAAACACTTCATTGTCCTAAACACATTGCTTTAAACACATAAATATTATTTGTCTAAACATGTTTAGGAACATATTGTGTGGACAAAAACGGGGCAGGAATGTGTTTAGGATTGTGTTTAGGATCTAAACACCTTTTTTGCAGTGTATAATAGATGTAAAACATAGCATGTGTACATTCTGTTGTCTATACGCCAACACTCATGATTGAGGTCCCACACATGTGACCTTATGAATCCAAACACACGGGTGCACGTATTGACACAGTATGCACATTTGTTATCTTTTTACATCGTATACGGCTAGTTTATGCGCAGTGTATCTCGATTTTATCCATATACGACCAGTTTATGCTCTGTGGACAGGGGCCATGAGATGTGTAATAACAGATCCAAATCCAGTTGTAATATCAGATACACATCTGGGGAAAACACAAACATGGATAACCACTTTAGCTTCTGGTTTCTGCAAGAGCTGTCCCGTGGGCTGTACTGTACATGCCACTCATCCAAGCGCAGTACAGCACATGGAAATGCAAGTGAAGAAACTAACCTCACGGCCATATCAAGTTTAAAGTATTAATCTCCGGGTAGGCCTATATTGATGGAAAATAGACAGATGTAACGGTCGCGGAAAATCATCTGGAGAAACCAGGACTCGAACCCACGACCCTCAGATCACGTAACCTGCTGCTCTACCAACTAAGCTACTTCCCCGTCTGACAATCTGACCGCGCCGTACATTACTGGGTCGTTCGGTGTGCGGAAGGGGGTGGTAAACCACTTCCCTTACACAGCTCCCCCAGCTTCTATCATGTCCCCACAGCAGCCAATGATAGAAGCTCACAGTGCCAAACCGATACAGCCAATTAGTTGACTGGACTCCATGCTGAACTCCAACTGCCCGTACTGGGAACCAACTCTTCACTACCTGCTCCTCCAATTACCAACCGCCAGCAGGTGGCCAATCCCCAGCAAGTTGTGATGCTCCATCCATCTAAGTCAACCGTACCAGCCAGTGCACACGTTTTCTCCACCAGTGTAACGGTCGCGGAAAAATCATCTGGAGAAACCGGGACTCGAACCCACAACCCTCAGATCACTTAACCTGTTGCTCTACCAACTGAGCTACTTCCCCGTCTGACAATCTGACCGCTCCGTACGTTACTGGGTCGGTTTGGTGCGCGGAAGGGGGTGGTAACCACTTCCCTTACACAGAAAAAAAACACTTAAATCCATTGATTATCCGTTTATTTTCTACAGGGTAACATGACATCTGGCGCATCCAAAGAGGGTATGAGTGAGGGTAACTGCTAGCTACCCTTGGGAACATCTTTTTCTAAACATTTACATAGTGACTCTTGTTCCTACTACGGAAAAATATCTTCGGCCCTCCACGATTACCCTTATACAAACAGTGGGGATACCAACTCTATACACGGCACAACACAGAGGTATTGGTGAGCCACATGGTGTTGAGGTAACACAAAATAAATCACACCATGATTATATCCAATAACTGAGGTTTGAATCTGTTTAACCCCATCGTAAGTGAATTATGTCATAATAACGATAATACACTGGCGGTCTATGAGGACACCAACATGCTGTTCCCGACCTTTTGTCTCAAAGATTGAAAGAACCTAGCGTCTATGGCTATTACAATTCTACGTGGGCTTTTACCATTGCCTTAGTGGCATTTCAGCAAAATTGCACTGACTATACATAGATTTTGATTTTGTCACACCACAGCTGTGTGCTGTTTTTAGTTGATGGATTGGGAGCTGTCTTGTGAGATGAGCGCCCAGATGACAACCCTCATGAAGCAAACTTTTTTTATATACAATTAAGACCTTTCCTTTTTTTTAATGCTAAGGGCCTAACCAAGTCTTTGCGAAAACTTTTTCGGCATGCAGGACAGTAGGTCCTGCAGCTAGCCAATTTTGCAGCACTGGATAGATTTCTGTTGGAACGGATACAAAAAAATTTAAGGTTTAGCATAACATTTAGAATAGAAAATTATTTATAAAATAAATTAATATCAAAAACTTGCTCTAATTTGCCTAGTGCACTCTAGAACTTGTAACTTCAGTTCTAGTAGGAATATTTGAAAAATTCTTTCAGTTTTGGAAAGCCCAGAATGTGAAGGACATCGGGTCCTGCAGCATTTGGCAATGACTGCTAACCACCCCCTGTAGAATATAGTTATATTAGGTAAAAAGTATTCCACTTACCCTTTTGTGTTGAAGAGGGTGTTTTTCTGTGAGACACAGTCCAGTGTCATCTTTCCTTAGACGTAAAAGGTGCCTTCTAAGTTTTCGCCTCTTTGGTGGGAGTATGTTCTTTACACCAAAGTCGGGGTACTCCTTGACTTCCTCACGTCCCTTGATGTAGTCGTATACTATTTTTTGAAGATCCATTATTTTCTGTACGAAATACCAAAATACAGCCAATATATATTTCTGGTAGCTAAGAAAATCGACAGGTCAAATGTACATGGTGTTTATCACATCATGGATATTAGGTCTTGGATAATATATTAATTTAGATAAACCAGACGGTGAGTGTCCCTCATTCCCTATACATCAAGCTATATTCGCTCCGGCCATATCCCTATGCCATGATGAGGAAAGGGTATACATTTGATAACAAATTATCTAAATTATATAGCTCTCTCGTAAGTACACTTAGAAGTCACTCTTAAGATGGGTCTGGGTATTATATTGCCGATACCCCAACATGTCATGTGTTTCATATAAAGATAGGCACCTCTCATAAATGTTTATTATAATATAAAAAGAAAATAGGACAACGTTTTTCCTGAATATTCTGAATGTAGACTACATGGGGATTATAGATAACAATAGATTTGGAAAGAATTGTCTCCAGCGTTCCCATTATAACACTGAAAGGCCCATAGATCATCAAAAGATACACGTACACTGAGCTGTATGTTCTGTAAAACCCAGATGCAGCATATCCCTTATACTAAGTTATAGCAGGACCTACTTACCCTTTACATGAGCTATGTATATGCTGAACACCTTCCTCTGTAAGCATGTATTTTACAAACTTTGGTCGGCCGAAATGTTGTCATACGATAAACAGCTATATTGTTATAGATCTCGCCCGACCAACGAAATCACGGCCGATTTCGTCAGTAGAATACTCCCTTGAGCAAGAGTTGAACTATGTCTTTACTACATGACTCCTTGTTTGTTAGTGATCTAAAGACGCAATTTCAAAGCCCTTATCTGGTCTGTCAGTGAGGGCTCCTTTATTTGTTTGGCTGGTGCATTGTCAAATTTTGACAGTTCAATCGATTACTGATAACACTGATAAAATATCACTGTATCCATGAACGTGTCTCATCTTTACATATTGATTGTATATGATATCCCGGATGATATCTCAAAGAAGACAATATTAACTACTATGCATAGTAGTCTTGAGTATTCACGATTTCTTGCCCGTTTATAACACAATATCTGAGCATGGTAAAGCCTGGTGTGAATAACAATAAGCAAAAATGTAAGCAGCGCTGCTAATAGGTGCTACATGCTAGGTAATATGCGGCGCCAAATGTCGAAATCAGCTGCATTACTAGTATATAAGCAGACTATCATGCCAGTACTAGAGTATTGTGGATATTTATTTAACGGAGTAACACAAGCCCAGTGCAAAAGGCTGCAGCTGATGCAGAACCGCAGCCTGCGTATTAGTCTCAATGTTCTGAATAGCGCAAATAGCATATTGTTGACTTACATACAGAAGCCAATATCGACCATCTATCAGTCTGTTTTGACATGCAGCTATTGTTACTATTACATAAATACTTGTACGATGGCAAACACCATCCCAAAGATCTTGGAGTTAAGCTCCCACCCCCCGCCAGATGTGGGCGTATAACACGCACAACTAATACTGGCCTACTAATGTACCCCCATCAAGAACTAAAGGACATAGGAAAAGCCCTCTGTATGGGTCCATTGAACTATGGAATGAACTGAACAGCTCATGTAGGCTGCTGACCGATAGAGAAGCTTTTAAGATGCGAGCCAAACCGATCGTGACTCGCCTCTTCTTGGCCGCTCTCAGATGATGGTCTCCCAGCACTGTATGTCCCCAAAAATATTGCAATGTACCATCCTTACCTGTATTATGGGACCGAAAGTATTTCATTTGTGATAACTAGATGTACTATGTATAAGCTCATAACTGAAGATACATATTGTCTAACTGTATTATGCTGCACCAGGTCATTGACTGATGAAATCATCTACCAATGTACTAATCTAGTACAACTGTCATTCCAATGTATGACAACCAACATTGCGAGGACTATAACTGTCCACTTGAATTATATCGTGTTTTTGAAAATCACTCTGTGAATAAAATACGTTATAAACTCAAAAATAACTAGTTGAGGTAAGCATAGGGCTGTCTCGATCATGAGATCGATACAAGTTGATATTTTTTGATCGGGTGACGTCTTTGACCAGGTGACGTCTTTTATCTGCAAGCTTAATAATCCCTAAGACTGGGTGACGTCTTTGACCGGGTGACGTCTTTGACCAGGTAGAGGAAAAAATAACACAATGATATAATGCACGTAAAAGGGCCAAATAAATAAACTTCAAATATATTTCCTTTCACATAGTGTAAAAATATCCTTTGACGTTTTCCACCCATTTCATACTATAAAAGCCTAATCTAAGCTATTATAACTCTTTCCCGTCAAAGACGTCACCCGGTCAAAGACGTTACCCGGACAAAGACTATCCAATTGTGATTTCATGGTGGATACGATGACCACTATGCTTAAGTACTAGAAATCTCGTATCCCATGCCCCCCACATGGCCTATGACATCATCATTTGTTCAAATTCTTATGGCTATTTATATGCAATTAAACATATTTTGAAGAATAAAAACCATGAAATAAAGGCAAAGGCCCATGGCCAGAGGATTTTTGGTACCGTTCCCCCCTCGGTGGGGCTGGGGCGCATCCCACGAAGCCTGCGGCTTCGTGGGATACTGCCCCAGCCCCACCTTGGGGGGAATGATACCAAAATATCCTCTGGCCATGGGCCTTTGTCTATATATACAATTACATAATAATTAATGTGCACTGAGGGATCCTTCTGAGAAGCCTCCTCCTTGTGAGACCTCTCTATTCTCTGTGACTCTCTATTCAAAAAGGAGCAGTCCTTTAGTGACACTGTAGTAGTTTCGGTACTTTGACTGTAGGCTAGGAGTGAAGACTGTCGGGGAACAGTCTAAGTATCTGACTACTAGTAACTATAAGGATCGTATGACTTCCAGATTCTATTCCCAAGAACGAACACAGGTTGCAGGTACAGATAAAGAGTTGTCGTTATTCAAGTTCACAGGCACACTCAATCCCGGCCACACTTCAGTTACTTCTAGACTTCTGCAGATGGTCTGGCAGGACCTGAATCAGGTGCTTCTACTAATCTCCGGGTAGGCCTATATTGATGGAAAATAGACAGAAAAAAAAACACCTTAAATCCATTGATTATCCGTTTATTTTCTACAGGGTCACATGACATCTGACATATCCAAACAGGGTATGAGTGAGGGTAACTGCTAGCTACCCTTGGGAACGTCTTTTTCTAAACATTTACATAGTGACTCTTGTTCCTACTACGAAAAAATATCTTTGGCGCTCCATAATTACCCTTATACAAACAGTGGGGATACCAACTCTATACACTTTCATTAAATCAAACTTAATAAGACACTAAATGTCCTGAACGTAACCATTTATAAATATTGGTAGGCAATTCACAGCACAAATTCGTTAGGGTCTTAGGAGACACATTTATCAGTTGCCTTTATCATACTGCATGTATGTTGTTAAGATATTTAACACTGATATCAAGTCTAGGATAACGCTGATGATAACCTTATGACTGTTTAGATAAGTGTCTTAACTCTGACTATACCTTGTTTGGGAGAACCTGGCGAGGTTGATAAAGGGCCTGACTAATGAGTTCTCTGTGGGAGTCTTATAACTGTTGTCAATAGTCAACAAATTGAGATCTCAAATAAACCAAACTTCTCAAGCCGTGAGCCCCTTCCACCAGTGTATTTAATTGCAGTGCTAATGAACCCCACCCCCTTCCCCTCTCCTCACGTTTCATGGCCCATAATGACATTGTAATCACCAAAGGTGTCAAACCTAGGCCACTCAAAAAAAAGTGGTTTCTCATCACCAAGGTCTAAAAAACTGACGAGGGAGATGATGAGAAACCATATAATTTTTTTGAGTGGCCTTAACACTAATGAAAAGTACTATCAGTCAGGGGACTCGCCAGGATATGCCAGACCAGTTATAGATGTAAAGGCAGGTTATGGCAAGCCTAATGGGTAAACTTCCCTTAGACTCAGTTTATGGGCCCTTAACCCGACTTAAGGGCCCTTAACTCGGGTTTAGAGACCTTAACTCAGGTTAAGGCCCCTTAACTCGTGTTTAGAGACCTTAATCCCGGAATAAGGCCCAAAACCCAGGATAAGGGGCCTTAACCTGGGTTAAGGTACTCTAAACCCGAGTTAAGGGCCTTATTCCTGGTTTTAGTCCCTTATACCAGGATTAACTAGAGAAAGGATAGGTTGTAGAAAGGGTGGGTATAGGTACTACTTAATCCTGGTATAAGGTACAAAGGATGGGTAATGTATCAATACCCATCCTTTGGTGAGAAAGGGTGAGTCTAGGGGCCCATATACCAGGATTAACTCCCTTAAACCAGGTTTTAGTAACAAAGTATGGGTATATCTACCACTACCCACCCTTACTGGAGAAAGGGTGGGTTTCACTTTACCCATCCTTTCTCTTACCCACCCTTTGGTCACGTAGTATGGGTTTCAGTCTGAAACCAGGATTAACTCCCTTAAACCAGGTTTAAGTAACTTAGTATGGGTTTATGGGTACATCTTCCACTACCCACCCTTACTGGAGAAAGGAGGGGTTTATGGCAAGCCTAATGGATAAACTTCCCTTAAACCCAGTTTATGGGCCCTTATCTCGGGTTAAGGGCCTTAAACCCAGGTTTAGACACCTTAACCCAAGTTAAGGCCCCTTATCCCGAGTTTGGAGACCTTAATCCCGGTTTAAGGACGTTAACCCAGGTTAAGGGACCTAAGCCTGAGTTAAGGTACACCAAACCTGGGATATAGGCCTTATTCCTGGTCGTAGTCCCTTATACCAGGATTAACCCTATGGGTATATGTACCAATACCCACCCTTACTGGGGAAAGTGGGGGTTCAACTTTATCCATCCTTTCTCTTATCTGGGGAAGGGGGATCTCTGTTCCTTTCCCCTGTGCCCTCCTCCTCCTGCCCTCTGTACCCTGTCCAGCCCACTGTGTCCTCCCCCTGCCCTCCGTGTCCTCCCCCTGTGCTCTGTGTCCTCCCCCTG
The DNA here is from genome assembly GCA_947462335.1 of Harmothoe impar. Taxonomy (NCBI): domain Eukaryota; kingdom Metazoa; phylum Annelida; class Polychaeta; order Phyllodocida; family Polynoidae; genus Harmothoe; species Harmothoe impar. Next base: position 105,073,172 of record OX381704.1, on the reverse strand, counting down.
CCCTCTGTGTCCTCCCCCTGCCCGCTGCGTCCTCCCCCTACCCTCTGTACCCCGCCCTACTCACTTCCCTGCCTATATCCCCGAAATATCCCTACATATGATTAGCCCTATTCCTACCCATCCCTACCTCTTCCTACTTATATAACTTCAACCTCCAATCCCTCCCCTACCTATCCTCCAGCCGTATGGGTACTGAGGACGGGTATATGGCTGCGAGAACGGGCATATGGCAGTGAGGACGGGTATATGGCAGTGAGGACGGATTTAGGGCAGTGAGGACGGATTTAGGGCAGTGAGGACGAGTATATGGCAGTGAGGACGAGCATATGGCAGTGAGGACAGATATAGGGCAGTGAGGACAGGTATAGGGCAGTGAGGACAGGTATAGGGCAGTGAGGACAGGTATAGGGCAGTGAGGATGGGTATAGGGCAGTGAGGACGGGTATAGGGCAGTGAGGACAGGTATATGGCAGTGAGGACAGGTATAGGGCAGTGAGGACGGATATAGGGCAGTGAGGACAGGTATAGGGCAGTGAGGACGGATATAGGGCAGTGAGGACAGGTATAGGGCAGTGAGGACAGGTATAGGGCAGTGAGGATGGGTATAGGGCAGTGAGGACGGGTATAGGGCAGTGAGGACGGGTATAGGGCAGTGAGGATGGGTATAGGGCAGTAAGGACGGGTATATGGCAGTGAGGACAGGTATAGGGCAGTGAGGATGGGTATAGGGCAGTGAGGACGGGTATAGGGCAGTGAGGATGGGTATAGGGCAGTGAGGATGGGCATAGGGCAGTGAGGATGGGTATAGGGCAGTGAGGACGGGTATAGGGTACTTAGGACGGGTATAGGGTACTAAGTACGGGTATAGGGTACTAAGTACGGGTATAGGGTACTAAGTACGGGTATAGGATACTAAGGACGGGTATAGGGTACTAAGGACGGGTATAGGATACTAAGGACGGGTATAGGGTACTAAGTACGGGTATAGGATACTAAGGACGGGTATAGGGAACTGAGGTCATACCCACATTCTGCTCCCTTTGTGTGGGTTACAAACCCACACTAAGTGTGGGTTATTACCCATCCTTTGGCCACATAGTGTGGGTTGGTGATTGATACCCACCCTTTGCTCCCTTAGTGTGGGTTACAAACCCACACTAAGTGTGGGTTATTACCCATCCTTTGGCCACATAGTGTGGGTTGGTGATACCCACCCTTTGCTCCCTTAGTGTGGGTTATACCACAGACCCACACTAAGTGTGGGTTATTACCCATCCGTTGTGCACATAGTGTGGGTTGGTGGTATCCATCCTTTGTTCCCTTAGTGTGGGTTACAAACCCACACTTGGTGTGGGTACAAACCCACACTAAGTGTGGGTTATTACCCATCCTTTGGACACATAGTGTGGGTTGGTGATACCCCTGTTTTGTTGTGAGAAAGGAGGGGTTTTGTACATATACCAGGTATTTGGTGTACCTAGGGTGGGTATAACTGTGAAAACCCACACTAAGGAGAGAAAGGGTGGGTTAGGGTACATAGGAGGGGTTATATAGGACATAGGATGGGTATAGCTCAAACCCATCCTTGGTCAACATATCATGGGTTAAGGACTTAAACCAGGATTTTGGTCCTCAAACTAGGATTATGTCCGTTAAACCCAGTTTAACTCCACAAAGGATGGGTAAACTTCCCTGATGGCCCCTAACCCGACTTAAGGGCCCTTAACTCGAGTTAAGGGCCCTTATACTGGGATTAAGGCCTTATACCTGGATTAACTGCTCCAAACCCAGGATAAGGCCCATATACCCAGTTTAAGGTCTCTAAACTCGAGTTAAGGGACCTTAAGTCGGGTTAAGGGCCATAAACTGAGTTTAAGGGAAGTTTACCCATTAGGCTTGCCATAGCAGGTACATCTGCACGCCGAGGATGCACTAGGTTCCTTCACAATTCACATCAATACTTGGACTTCAAAGGTAAATACAGATAACCCAGAGATAACAACTGTATTACACGCTCAGTGCCATACACAATAATCAATACCTTAGACAATGGTCGTAGTTGTCTGGGCTTGATTGATATCTTATTTCTGAATATCATGAGGAGATACATATTATCCGTTATAGAATGTGTTGTCGTATTCCACAGCAATCATTATATTAGTATTATACTACACTATGAAGCAGTAATTAAATGCTCATGTCACTCATAGGATGTGGTCCTGTCGCTGTTTGTAAGGTATCGGCCCACTACATCTTATTTAGCTTTACTTAGATGTTGTTAGTACATATTTTTGAAAATTATTTCTTTATAATAGTGCATTACATGTGAGGCTGGGATATTATTGTTTCCTGCTGTTTTATAGCAGGAGCCACTTTTGTTTCACAATACAAATATAAAGAAAAAAGTGATCCCTGTCTGCCACGTTGGTAGCACACACGGATCATATTGTATATGCAAAGGCCTTGTTGATGTTTCATATCAGCATGTTAGGTTTACTTACTATCTTCGGGGTATGTGTGTGTAGATACATCCTAATCCGCACTCCCAGGGCCAGGATGTTTTATAACAATATGATTTGAATGAAGCAGTGGTAGGATTGCTGGTCAGGTAAAGCCTTTATCTTTTTATCATCTGTTCTAAACCATACACTCTTTCTAAATTGAATACAGGGTTTCTGTCCCCTGTATGTCTAATGAGAAGTTCATCGTTTGCCCTTGTCCTTATGGGTCTACAGTCAATTCTGTCGTATTTCAAGGATGGGTTGAAGGTGTGGATGAGCATAATATGCTTTTATTGCCTTTCATGGAGCAAATTCATATCTTGTGGATTTCTCATGGTTTCTGTAGGAAAAGGTATTATAATAGAATAAAGAGCATATCGCCCACTTTCTGCATAAAAAGTCAAACATGTTAGATATTTTAAGATCCACTTTCGACATCAACTTTTGACATCCACATTTCACTGTTTCACTTTTGTATTTCAGAATTTTGTAGTCAAGGTGTGTCCTGTGTTCTGGCACTAAAAGTGACCCATTTAGTCTTTTTCTGATGTTTTCAAAATCTGCATTGATAGTGTTTGCTGTCATAGGATTTCTGGGATCGTGTGCTATGAAGACCACAGCATCACCCACATAGTGCTGTACATCTAGCTTCTCTAGGCAGTATCTACGTTAATAAATATGTTAAAGGGGCAATCTCACTTAAGTGGATCGCTACCTGCTGAAAATGAACCCACTGCGCAGGTCCCTGCGCATGCAGCTTAGATGTATCAGAATGATACCAAATTGCATAGTCTGATACATATATGAGTTCCTCACATCATATAAGAAATTTAGACCGATTCAAGTAAAATTAAGCATTTTATGGGACTTTTGATATTTGATATATTTGTAACTGATAATATTTCCTATTTTTAACATGAATTAGTGCATTGGCATTATGTACTAATGGATTTTCTCAAAAATACTATAGAGCTTAACACATTGCTTAAAAAACCATGGTTATTTAATGAGAACGTTTTTCAGCCAAATTTGATGATATTACCCATGATACAATGCTCTGAATATGGGAACATTCACAAATGACGTCACCTTTTTTAGGGTCATTTTCAGAACCCCCCCACCCGCTTGTCACCTTTTGTCACCTACCAGCAATAACCCCCCTGAGAAAGACGTCACTAATTTTGAAGACCCCCCCCCCCTACCAGCTTAAATGCATGGTCTTTCACAGTTCAACTTAATATAGACATGAGGGTACAATCGAATCATTCATAAATGTACATACTAATACCTGAATAACCTCTAAATTCACCTCACTGATATCTGTCACTGTCTCATGAAAATGATGCAGGTGCAAATGGTTATGTATTGTATATGACCGGTTCACGTTTTTGACCGGACAACATATTTGACGGGCAATCTCAGAATAGCCCCAAATTTGAAGTTATCCTTGTCCTTGATACATACATTGTAGTCATAAAGTGTTACATTCAGATATCTGTCACTGTAGATACAAGTGCTGGGCGCTGGTCAGATGTCACCAGGTCAAATATGTCGCTATTTGCACCTGTATCACTTTGATGATACAAAGTCATATTTGTCCAGTTGTAGCATTATACATATATATTGATGACTGGTACTAGTCAAAGTCATTTTTTGAACCGTGTGACAATAGCCAATTAGTTGCCATTCCAGCTAGATAGCTGAGATACTGTTACATTGACATCAGCTTTAATACTGATATGTACAATACCAGGGGAATTCCCTTATCCTTATTAGTCATTTTCTTTAAATTTTTATCTAGGCTACATATTGTTATTTTTATTGATAAATATGTCTGGAGTTGAAAAGGTGATGTCACATAGACCCTGGGACCCCCCCCCACCCCCATGTCACTTTTTGTCACTAAACCCAAAGACCCACCCACCCCCTAGCAGGTGACGTCATTTGTGAACGTTCCCAATGAAATTTAGTCCATTTTTGCATTATTTTTTAACTTCAAAGGCCAAAAAAACTAAAAATATGCCCGGGACCCCCTATCAAAAACACTTTTAAATGTTAGCAAATGATCTTAACTATTTTCAGAGAGAGTTTAAAAGAATTCTGTTAATTTTTAATACGATTTTTAGCCAATAAGGCTACAAAATAATGAAAATTTATACCTATTTTTTCCAGAAACATACTATTTTTTCCAAGAATGCCATTGCATACAACTGTAAAATTATTTCTGTATTAAAGTGGAACATATAGGCGATTCACATGTGAGGTTTCATATTTCTGTGCATAATGGTTAATATGAAAAAAAATCATGGAAGTTTTCATACTTTTTTCTATTTTATTGTGAAAAATGAAAATACTTTAATTTTTCAAAATTCTGTATTTAAAAAGGCAGCTCGGGACCCCCCATCTTTCTTTGCATTTTCCGATTCTATATGATTTAGACATGCATGTAGAAAAAAAATAGAGAGATTCTGTTAACTTTGATCAAAGGGTAGCGACCCACCTTAACAAAATAGTAGACTAGACCAGTAGATTTTAATGAAAAATCCGTTGAAAAGTGGACAAAAATAGGCATATTTGGTATCAAATTCACGCTTATACTTTCAGTAATGCATACAGCTAGGAATTACTCGCATTATAACAACTTTTGCGGATCAATAAACTCTTAATTACCAAAATGTGAAAATCGTGTGCAAAAACTCTTAATTTTCCTATATACATGTATTACAACTCCCAGAAAAAATAGTAGATATAAAAGGCCTTCGTCACATTTTTCACTGCCGGCGGATGAGAAACAACTTTTTTTTTTTTTAGAGTGGCCTTATAAGTAGATCTATGAACTCTGATTTACCGGCTTCAATTTTGTTTTTGAACATAGATTACCAGAAATTGACATACAAATGCCAAATGCCAGTTGAATACACAAGAACCTGGCATGGTGTGATGGTCAGGCCCTACATGACACCAATGTAACATATTAGACGTGGGCAGGCCAGATTGTGGCGTCCATACCTGCAACGCATTCACGGTGCCACCTGGGGGCAAACTCCCTCACCTATTCCCAGCGTTTGACAAGCTGTTAAAGGGGTACGATACTCTTTACTTCCCACCAATAGATTTTCCCAAGATTACAGCACTTACTTCTCACATGTATTTACTGTATAAAAGTGGAAAAGAAATAGGACCTTGAAATAACTGAGTGAGACTGGACGAGAAGATCGAGTAGTGAAGCCCCAGTTTATACCCACGCCCAGTGGGCACAGAACGTTGAATCAACATTGATAAAGAGTTGTCAATGTTGATCCAATGTTGATTCAACATTGACTCAACATTGAACAGTATTTTGTGCCCACTGGGCGCTAACCACGCTGGTATGAAGTATTGCAGCCTGCCTGTCATCTTTTTGAGATACAGCCCAACTTTGAACAACATCTGTAATAGGTTTCTGTATATTAATTTATCTTTATTGACCAAAGTCATTGCAAATATCTTACACTGTTACATTCAAATCATGTGATGTTGTTGTTGTTGTTGATATTTTTATTGGCATACTAAAAATGTTACAAGGGAACTTTTTCATTTAATAGGCAAGGATGAGAGTTTGTGTCTAAAAAAGATTTACAGACACAATTATTTACAAGTCGACAATTAGTTATCACTTTGTCCGTCCAGAGTGTCTAAGACATTTGGATAAAGGATTAAGATTTAAGTTTTTTGATGAAGTCTTTGTATGGCAAGCGCTGGGTTTCCCCTGGTAGCTCATCCCACAGTGGCGCACCACGGTACACCGGGCTCTTGTCAAAGATGCCTTTCTTTGATCTGGGGATTTTTAAGCGCACTTGATTGTGGCCGCGCAGCTCTCTGGCAGGGACGACAATGTTGTCTTGATTTCTGCTCATTTTGTGCAGATACGAGAGTAGGCCCCGGTTCCTTGTGGGTAGTAGCTTCGGGACGTGGTTCCTCGTGTGGAGCTCGTCAATGTACATCAAACTTCAATATTTGAGGTAGGAAAGATATTATTTGCATTAATACATGGTGGCTAAAAGGGCGCCGCTACACAATAGGGCATGAATTACAACAAGGTTATATGTGTACATATATGTGTACATACAACTGATATATGCTTCATGCATTTTTATGACGATAAGGATTTATTAGTCAATATGTAGATTTTAAGCCTTGAATTGCAAAAGAAAAGAAAAAAACGAGTGCAATATTATGTGAAATCTGCTGCTGGAATAATCCAAAATGGAACATATGCTTTATAGATTTTCTTTGAAGTGATTGTTTTAAAGCGTGTAGGTGTAGACTTTATTTCGACTAAAGGTGTGTGTCCACTATACAACAAGGAAAGTGGACGATTTCACCAGCTTAACGTCAAGTAATATGTACATATATTTGTCCACTAGTCATTATAAATTGCCGCCGAGACTGCCCAGGGCATAGATGGATGAGGCATTATAATAGGATAAAGAGCATATCACACAATTTCAAAATCAACCATGTTAGATATGTAAATTCCCGCTTTTCTCATCCACTTTTGACAGCCCCAGATTGCTATCCCACCATTGCATTTGAGAATTTTGTCGTCCACCTGTGTCCACAGGGAGACAAGACCTATATTTCAACTTGGTGTCTTAATTCAAGGTTTGACAGACGACAAACAGCCTTATAAATGCTAGTGGACACAGGTTTTAATGCAGTAATGAGTTGGGTCCGTGGTACTGATGGGATCCGTACACTGTTAGAAGTAAGTAGTGTTCCTGTACAGCAACTATTGGGGGCAACTTTGGTTCCAGTAAATTCTGCTGTAGACCTACAGTAGAATCTACTTTAGACACAGACCTGAGTTCTAAAAAGGCTCACATATTCAACATCTTGGAGATTTGAACCCCCAGGTTCCAATCCATAGTCCTGAACCATGACCACTACGCCAGTGAATCCTGCATGTCAGGTGCATTGAAACACCTCCTACTTATGTGTGAATGGTAATGAGGTCAACACAGGATCCCTGGGGACAATTTTAGAACTAGACTGTTCATGTCTTAAGGGATAATATGAAAATTACCCTTTTGCAGTAATGTACTAATAAGGACTGAACTACCATTAGTTGAAGTGTAATCTTGATGGCCTATAGATGTCATTCAAAGTAAATTTTACTATCTTTCATGCAGATTGTTGAGATACATTGGTCTTATCCTCTGCATATTTTCAATAGTAACATTTCAGTGTACCAAAATATATTATACTTTAGAATTGCATCAGGAGAAATGTAGTTTGTGTGAGAGTTTCCTGCCGGGACTGGAACTGCTGACCCTCAGACTACATCTCCCACGGCTCTACCGACTGAGCTAGAGGGGCAGTCACTATGTAGCCTGCATCAGTGGGCTTTTGAAAAGATCAGGTCATATTTGAGCTGTGGAGTATGGTACTCCCTCCAACCTCTCTGCTCTCTCTCCCTCTGGTTGCTGGTTATGGGATTCGAACCTGCATCTACAGTTACAGAATTGTACATGTACAGCAAAAGTTGCTGTATTATCTTTTACAGCTAAAGTACTGTATAGTTACAGCACATATTGCTGTTCACGAACAACAACTTTTTACAGTGTACATGTAAGATGGGCGCACAAACCCGGTCGCTTCTATGCGTAGGCGTACATGCAGGAATGCGTGAATGAAGCTTTATCATTTGAAGCTTTACATGATGGAGACAATCCATGTCACATAAATGCGTGGTTAAAACGTGTAGTTGTTGCTGTCAAACTCTAACCTCCCATACCTATTAAACTGTCTAGGATTATATTATATGCAAGTATATATATGAACACTAAGCTGTAATGTCAGTAGCAATGAAACAACATGCCTTACCCGTGTCCACTATTGGCACCATGAGTAGACCGGTAAGTCTAAATCAGGGTTCCATTAATCCTGTGGGCCAAACGTCCCCAGGGCTATTAGACAGGTGGCCAATCATCCTCAGGGCCAATTATCATCGGGTCCATTGTCCACAGAGCTCCTGGTCCATGTAGCGGTCTACTCAAGGTACCAACAGACCAGCTAGTCATCTCATGGGTGCACTACCCTATGTGGTTAAGGGTGAGTGGTAATACTCCCCCTTTAAAATACCATGATTGCCTGATGAAGATGATAAATTCATCGAAGCGTCGCAAACATCAATTCCGTCCGCCATCTAGATATAACTACAACCCCTAATACATTTTTGTAAACTCACTGTACACAACCTGCTTAGTTTTGTATGATCACTCTCCAACCATATATACGTCAGTCGGCTTTCATAGGTAAATATATGTGATCACCAGGCATAATGTGATGCTTACTTATATTGTGATGGAATAATTATTTGAGCTCATTTCATTACCCAGGGTGGACAGCCCATAACGAACGATGTATTAGGATTACCAATATACAAATATGCTTGACCTTGATGACCTTTAGCAATGGGATCCTGAATTATGCCACACGACAAGGCGCGAAACGGAGCCGAATGGCTTAGTAGAGGCTAACAGTTTAAGTGGAATCTTAATGCACACATCAGCACATATATATATATTGGTCGTAATTAGTCAAGCAGATATGAATGGTCACAAATACCAGTGGTCACAAAATTCACTTACTTTTGAAATACAATGGTCATGCCCAGGCAAAATAATCCTATATTAAATGGGAACCACGCGTTCATCATACCACTTCTATATGTGCAAAGATATTTGTGTTTTTCTCATCGAAAATTTTGAAGAAACACTTTATTTCAATCGTAACTCTCTCATAAGTTCTTATGATTGATCGTATATGTTGGTCGTAAATAGTTGTGAAACACAAAGCAGTACCCTAATTTACGATTAACATTCTATTTACAACCAAGAAAAGATACGAATGCACTTATAGGTAACTTACGACCAAAGAACTCTTCTGAAACACATTTGCTACGACTGATCGTAATTAACCATTGTGAAACACCCTCCTGAAGACATTGTGTCTATTGCAAACAATCAGTTTATTAGACAATGAAGTGCCATATGATAATTCTAAAAGGAATACAAGGGTGGGCCATAGATTCTTTAATCCAAAGCCCCTTATATTTAACCAATAAATGTGAAGAAAAAAGACCTCGCAAGGCCAGAGCTCTTCTGACCAGGCCCCTAATCCTATATATCCACAACGCTAGTAGTGGATGTGGGTATTGCAGGCTATCCTATATATTCTGTGAGTAGTTGACTGTTCCCTTCAATATGACCACTGGATGGAATACCTTTGTCTAAACCCTCTACGTAGTGCAGTGATAGCTAGATACTGCGTCATTAGCTAGGTAATTGACTCACTGGCCTGTTTCCATGGTGCCTGGCCAGGGTACGCGGATTGAACCAGACTCCCTGAGCTCGTACCCAGGAGACTCGGGTGGTGGTAGTGTATTGTAGCTGTACATGGCAGATTGTTCCTTGACAACGACATCCGCTGTGTGAGGCGCAGGTTTGGCAGAGGACCAGGAATGTGTGCACAGTGCAAGAGCTACAAGCAGCAGAAGGAGCAGCACACTGCCAGCCGTGAGGAGGCCTGCAAGTAACAAAGGTGGTTAGGGAGTGTTCATTTATTAATTACAGGGGGGTGGTGAGATTGTGCGCAGAGGGGCGACATTTTGTTTACGCCCGCCCCCCCTCGAGAGCGCGTCGAACGTTTCACCCTTCCCCTCACCCCCCCTTTGAACTATAGTAACGTGCTGGCTTTTTTGCTTAAAAGGGGCTGAATTTTTTACGCCCCTCCCTCAAGAGGGGTCAGAATTTTTTACGCCCCCCCCTCAGGAGGGGTCGGAAATTTTTACGCCCCCCCCCCCCCTGTAACTAATAAATGAACACTCCCTTAGCTATATTAAAGTGATTGCCTACCTTGCCTACCTACGTTCACTGTTATACATTTCATTGTATATGTCCAGGGGACTGTATTGAGCCAGGGTTGATTCACTCTCCCAGCAGATTTTATTACACCTTGCTCACCCTAATGTTGTCACTGCCCAGGCTTTTCCCCAGAACTAATGAACTAATGAAGGAGAGGGTACTACATGGTAACTCTCACAGCATAGTGCTCATTCAGCCTAATGTTGTAGCTATAGGCCTTATGGAAAATGATCAAAAACCCTAAGATAATGCATGGGACCTTATGTCAAAATTACTTTTAATAATTGGCAAATGGTTTGACAGATGTTGCATCCCAGTTTAAACAGAATCTAGATATTTTTTCTACTATTGCTCATCAATTAACATAGATTTTCCTCTTTGACCTTACTGAATTACTTTAAATTTCAAAATTCAATATTTAAAAAAGTAGCTTGGGACCATCCATATCTCTTAAGGGGTAAATCTGGATACCCTTGATAGAAGTAGGCAACTACCTTAAAGTCAGTATATATTTCCAATAAATGAGATCTTCTAGAAATTGATCCAGAATTTTAGCCAGAGCCATACTTATCTCCCTACCCATTCCATCCATGCTAATTATCTATCATCTTCCTCAAATATGCTATAATTGACCAATTATTTTCAAAGGATGTAATAAAGTGAACACTGTGCTATTCAAAAATGGAGGACTTTTTGCATCCGTTGCTCCCCAGCTAGAACGTATGGCTCTGTATGATGTTTAATGCATGCATACCGATGCGTCCTGGTGGGTAGTAGAAGATGTTCGGCTGGAAATCCATGTACCCCACATCAAACCTCAGATTACGCCCGATCTGCACCTGAGATACAGGATTTACTATGGTTAAGTACTGGAAGGGACGTATTCAATGACCCCCATTTAATACAATGTGGCCGTATTCAATGGGCTAAGAAAAAGTAGTTTTTCCTTCATTAAATGGCTTCAAATGAAAAGATAAACACGAATGCCAACTACATAGAAACCGGCTGAGTGGGATTTTATTGCAGGGCCTTATGTATTTTCGTGGGAATCCCCTGTTAAAGTTTACCCATCATACATGAATATGTTCCAATATTATCCAGGTGTAGAAAGAATTCTGATGGGAATTTTGTAGATAATTTCTAATTATTATGGTAGCCATTTTAATGTGCCCCAGCCCCCACTCTTGAAATACATCAGAGCGGTATCAATAGGCATTGGCATTTGTCTATTTATTTTCAGTTAATATCTTTTGTCATAAAATTTTGAAAGTGTTCTCTCTCAGGCTATTGTACTAGGAGAGCAATCCTTCTGTTCTCTTTCCAAATCTTCCAATTTTGATTCAGCAGCCATGCCTACACTTAGCTCCTATTGGCAATCAGTAAATCCCTATACTGTTTTACATTTTATCATCAGTGATTATGCCATGTTTATCAACTTTAGGGAGTGGTCATTTTTTAACAACATGGGGGGTTGGTGGGGACCAAAACAATTTGGACCCCTCTTGAGGGGGGGGGACCAAAAAAATTGCACCCCTTTTAAGCGAAAAAGCCCGCCCGCTACTATAGCTCAAAGGGGTCGGCCTTGCACAATTTCAACTTGTCTGAGGGGGTGACCAAAAAAATTTCGACCCCTCCCGTGGGGGAGACCAAAAAAATGTAAACCCGCTGGCGCGAAAATCCACCGACCCCCCCTGTTGTTAAGATATGACCACGCCCTTAAGCACTCAAAAGCAGTGCCTGAGAAATGGATAAACTTTCCTTTACATTGTTTATAGCCTGATTTACATTTTGTTAAATTGAGCTGATTTCTTTATAAGCTTAAAACCATAGATTAAACGGACTGATACAGTATAAAGTAGCACTTCGGCTAGCTATCCATCACTAAGGCACTCAACTTTTCTTATTGGTCTTGCTATTACCAATACCAGTGATATAGCGTGTATTAGAGGATGTATAACGATAAAACTGTTTATATGTTACCTCTCTAGCATACCTACCTGTATCGCAAACTCCCCAGCTTTATCGTGGTCACCTTTTGGAGGTAAGTTGTTTGACATGGTGCACACGATCCGGTTTGTATACCGCTGAACTGTGAGGCATTGTCCACTTCCTATCAGCACGACCAGGCTACCATTCAGGGCAGCATCAGTAGTAAAACCAGAACCCTGAAAAGATAGTAGATCAGGACTGAAATACTGTGCTTAGTTTGAATATGCAAATTTGGACCTGAACATTTTTTATTTTCCAAACACATAATTCACTGGAATACACTAAAAAAATACCTGCCTTAGATAGATTTAGCCACATTGCACAACATATTGTCAAAATCACGTTATTGGGTAAATAATGAAACAAGTAAGGAGATCCACCTTATTCTAATTCTGTTGTTTCCCCTATATATAAAACGGCATTAGTTGGGACCAGCGAATTAGACCATTGAATTAGACTTGAGTGCTTGACAGGAACAGATAAACCAAAAGAGGCTATAAGCAAGTGTGTACTTTTTTCAAAGGTAACTCGATTTTTCTTCCCAATTTAACTTTGAATATATTATGAGTCCATCATATGCGATATTCCTTCTCTGTGTTATAATGATTCTCAGAAATATATTGTATTCTAAAGAAAAAGTAAATAAATGATGAAAATACTCTCGTACATTGGATCTAGCAACAAGAGAGATAAAATCTCTCAAAAGTCCGCCATTATTTTCAGCAATCAAAGAGTGCTGAAATAACTTATCTATCATATAATGTGGGTCGAGTAATACAACATTCCATAGTAAATACTCCCTTAATATTCCCCTATAAGTATATCCTTCTGAAACATTCTAATAATTGAAATAATCAGACCTAAACTTCTGAGTCGGGCCCTTCCGTAAGAATCTGTTAGGAGAGTGACTGCAGGTTGATAGGGACGCATCGCCATGCCAACATCACCAAGCGCTATCTGGGGCACAGGAACGCCGCTGCACGTCCTGCTGCTTCCCGCGCTGTGTGTGTGTGCGTGTGGGTGTGTGTGGGTGTGTGTGTCCGTGTGGTGGGTACAGACATCGAGGATAGGCCTACCCCTACGTTGTAGCATGAGTGGACGGGGGGGGGATTCAGTGTCATCACTCTCACCAGTGGGGCGGGGGGGGGGGGGGGTGTCACGCCTCACGAGACAGGCCTATACTATACTATGCCCCCACTGCCCCCACCCACAATGCCGGCCCCCGAAGGGGCTGGTCTACATAAAAATCCAATTCATTTCTTTAAACATTTAATGTTTAAAGAAATGAATTGGATTTTTATGTAGACTCCCTGTACGTAGAACTCACCTTTAGATCAAATTTCCTGTCATTGAAGGGCCAGAATGGTTGAAACACCAAGGTCTCGCTCAGATGTGTCACCATTGGGTTTGCTAGAACAATAAACGGAATATCCTTGGCTTTTGGATCCTTAACATTATCCAATCTAATGGAGGCCAGTATCTTTAGCTGTTTTGTCCTCCGTCTCTGCCTCCCCCCTGTTTGTGCGGTGTCGGTGGTGTCAGCGTGGTCTATGATGGCTCGTCTCACGTCATCGGGTACCGTGATGTTAGGTGTGTCACAGATTAGACGCTGGTTAGAAACATGCTCGCAGTCCTATAATAAAAATATGTATTATGTCCAGGGTCTCTGATCTAAGATATAACACTGGATGAATGTTGGCATTTTAAAAAAAATTGACTGCTTAAAGGCAGACCTTAAGCATTTTCAATTCAAGTAAATACTGCTTAAATGTCATCCTGATTTTTCCATGAAATACATGTATATATATGCATTTATTGTCAATGTTCATGTAGTGTTAGTTTTCACCATTTTTATTAACTGTACGCTAATTAATCTACATTATCAGGCATCTATTCTGTTTTATGCTGTTTCAAAAAACCTGAAATTTTCCATTGATTTCGGTTTATTTAAACTGGATGTTCTAGTCTTACAGAAAGATTTGCTGGTGTTATGAAATGTATCTAACATGAACTGCAATCTAACAAAATATCTATGATTATTACACTGGCAAAAACTCGCTGCTATATTATTACATTTAAAAAAAAGAATTAAATACTGACAAAATTTTAATTTTGTAATGTATATTTATTCATAAAATGATGTTTTAAAATACAATAATCAAAAATACATGTGAGATAAATAAAATAAACTTACCGCACTGAAGCTGCCCTTGAACTCCCTATATGCGATTGTGATAACCAGCTCTGGATATGCCACTGACATCAGGTTGGTTCCTGTCACGGTCACATTGGTGCCACCTCTGTCACAATAAGTAAGTTTATACTGCACTTATGTTTGGATCGCAAACTAGTTTCATAGAAGTTACAGGGTTCTCCCCACACTGCAATGACACCGGCGGGCCGCCGGCGTCGTTTTCACTGCCGCCGGCAGTTGCCCTCACACTCAAACATTGTTACTAGATACAAATTTGTCCAGGCCCATTACAGCCTAACGGCTGCAATGGGCCTGGAGAGCTCGAGGCTGTGTACACCCAGGACTTTCTTTTTAAGGTGGCCGGCGGGTATAGTCTCAGAGTAACTACGTTTTACCAGATTCCTACAACATAACCCTGAGGGTATATAGTCTTCGAAAATACAAAAAAAATAGGGGGATCCCGAGCTTGTTTCTGAGATATTCAACCTCTAGGTATGAGTGATTTGTGGTAGGGTTACATAGCATTCTCGCACATATTTTGATGAAATTGCTGTATAAAGTAACTACATGGTGATATAATTTTACCATGATATTGGCTGTAATATCATCTATCCAGGAAGTATGTTTTGAACATATGGTCCCAGGCATATTTCTAAGGCTTTGGATCTGTGAAATAAAAAAGATGCTGATATAATTAGAATATGGCTATATGGGATAAGTATATGTTCCTTTATGTCAAGCTCCTACAGGCTTCATGCTATAGTGGTGAACACATTTGTCTTGTAAGCCTAAGGTCTTGGTTTCGGAACTCTGCCAGCCCATCGTTTTAATAATTTCATCATAGCATGTGTTATTTTCATAAAATGTCCCTCTGGTGTCAAATGGTAGAACTACAATGGCCGCCGGTCACCTTAATGTAATATTTATTCTGGAGGTATCAGGCTGGACTCCTATTGTAAAAGTTGGTGCCCATATAGAACAGAGAGAACTAGGGACGACCGAGAAGGCAGAGAGAACCCCACCTATCTCCGACAACTATATATTATGCGAACCCTTTACCCTAAGATTGGAAACGTGCTAAGTACCATTTAGTAATAAAACATGTGCAGTTGCCCTCACACTCAAACAAAGCTATTTCATACGCTATTAGAACTAGGATAATTTTATAATGTGAACCACTCACATGAGCAATGATTGAGCTGGGGAGATGTTGGACACGGTGGGGTCGCATCGGTAGGTGAAGTAACCCTTGTTGTAGCACAGACTGGTGTGGGTGGTGGCCTGGGTGAGGCAGACTGTGAGCGCCTGGTTGATGTAGGCGCTACTCACACTGTCTGATTGACACCTGATCTGGGTGTCGGAGCTAGAACAGAGGGTTCATGTCTATTCTGTCAACTTTGATCACTTAGAAAAATGTTTTAAAAAAAGTTTTTTTCATGGGATAAGTGCAGATTTCTGGTTCTGTCTAGCATATGGTAACATGTAGAACATGTAGGAAAGATACCGTACCGTCCCGAATTAGCGCCGGGGCACTCTTTAATCTGGAGGGGCTTTATCCCCAAGACAGGCGCTTAACCAAGATCCTATTTTGTGCTTAAGGAAGACCTGTTCCCCCAGCGCTTATTCGAGACAGGCGCATTTTCCATCCTGCAGGGGGCGCCATGGGTTTTTTGGGGGACATGATATGGGTCAGTAGACCCTCTTAGTAATCTTTGCTCGTTGCTAGAACAGAGGATATTTTCACCAAGAACAGAGGATAAGTGCGTTTATAGTGATGATGGCTCTTCTACCATGACAAAATGAATTAAAATTTATCATGCCAAAGGAAATGAGTTTCACACAACATGGTCTAAAATTGGGGACTAAATATTTTCAATTTCAATTTGTTTCGAAAGTACCAATAACAAGTTGCAAAGTTGCATTGACTCGTGTATCATGAGCGTGGCTCTTTGTTTCTGTCAGTAGCTATAAATATTAAGAAAATATAAACAAAATGATAGAAATTGGGGGAAAATGCTAGGCTCTATTTTGAAGCCATGCAGGGACACCTGCCTGAAACAAACTTATCATCTATTTGGCCTTTGCTAACAGATGTACTCCTATTCAGATATAAGAGGGTTTCTATTTGCATATATAAGAGGACCAACATAGCTCTATCAGCTCCTCAACACTCTTCAATTATATTGAAATATTATAAAAGACGTATCATCTAAAACCTCACCTCTTTACCAGGGGACATTTGATGTTATTAAAAAACACCATCGGACGATCCGTACTGTTAAGATGAAGTCCTTCAATCGTAACAAGTGTCCCTCCAGCCTTGGGGCCATATAGAGGGGAAACTGAGGTTATCATTGCTACTTCCACTGAAAGAAGAGACATTAATATAACTAGCATTGTTTATCCTGATCATAGAGGTGCACCGGTCATAGAGGTGTGCTGGTCAAAGAGTTTCAACATGTATCGATATGGTGAGGCACAGCTTTATATTTAGATAAATTCTCAGCAATTTCATCCACAGTCAACTATCAATTTGTGTGATACAGGGTTTGGTTGTGTCAAAATATAGCAATAGAGTTTTGCAATTTCATAAACCTACCGTAAAACCCCGCCTATAAGACAAATTATATTTGGCGTTTTAAGTCCTATAAGCCGATAACTTTTTCTGTTATTGGGGGTTTGGCTTATAAGTGGGGTTTAATATCTCAGAATAAAGAGAAAACGATGTTTAAACCTCTTTTGTATAGGACGATATTTTTTCTCAAGTTGGAGGTTTGGCTTATAAGTGGAGTCATCCTATAGGTGAGGTTTTACGGGTAGGTACTCAGCTAACAAAAAAAACGTTATTTTACGTCAAAATAACGTTTTAAACTTTACATAACGTTATGTTATACTAAAGAGCCTTAGAAAAACGTTGACATATAACGTAATATATACCGTTATAAAACGGTGTATAACGTTATGTGTTTACTGGTAGGTACTGGCTTACCTGTCCTTGAACATGTGCCTCCTCCTATGGTACCATTGGAGTACAGGTACATGGTAGCTTCACCCATAGCCTCTTCTGAGCACACATTGGATGAAGCCCTCAGGTAGCAGTCTGCCACGTCATTCAGTACACTGAAAGCATTTATAAACACACAGTGAATATAGCATTCAGTAGTCTGTCACGTCATTCAGTACACTGAAAGCATTTATAAACACACAGTGAAAGTAGCATTCAGTGTCTGCCACGTCATTCAGTACACTGAAAGCATTTATAAACACACAGTGAATATAGCATTCAGTAGTCTGTCACGTCATTCAGTACACTGAAAGCATTTATAAACACACAGTGAATATAGCATTCAGTAGTCTGTCACGTCATTCAGTACACTGAAAGCATTTATAAACACACAGTGAAAGTAGCATTCAGTAGTCTGCCACGTCATTCAGTACACTGAAAGCATTTATAAACACACAGTGAATATAGCATTCAGTAGTCTGTCACGTCATTCAGTACACTGAAAGCATTTATAAACACACAGTGAATATAGCATTCAGTAGTCTGTCACGTCATTCAGTACACTGAAAGCATTTATAAACACACAGTGAATATAGCATTCAGTAGTCTGGCACGTCATTCAGTACACTGAAAGCATTTATAAACACACAGTGAAAGTAGCATTCATTAGTCTGCCACGTCATTCAGTACACTGACAGCATTTATAAACACACAGTGAATATAGCATTCAGCAGTCTGTCACGTCATTCAGTACACTGAAAGCATTTATAAACACACAGTGAAAGTAGCATTCATTAGTCTGCCACGTCATTCAGTACACTGACAGCATTTATAAACACACAGTGAATATAGCATTCAGTAGTCTGTCACGTCATTCAGTACACTGAAAGCATTTATAAACACACAGTGAATATAGCATTCAGTAGTCTGTCACGTCATTCAGTACACTGAAAGCATTTATAAACACACAGTGAATATAGCATTCAGTAGTCTGTCACGTCATTCAGTACACTGAAAGCATTTATAAACACACAGTGAATATAGCATTCAGTAGTCTGTCCCTACATTCAGTACACTGAAAGCATTTATAAACACACAGTGAATATAGCATTCAGTAGTCTGTCTCTACATTCAGTACACTGAAAGCATTTATAAACACACAGTGAATATAGCATTCAGTAGTCTGTCACGTCATTAAGTACACTGACAGCATTTATAAACACACAGTGAATATAGCATTCAGTAGTCTGTCACGTCATTCAGTACACTGAAAGCATTTATAAACACACAGTGAATATAGCATTCAGTAGTCTGTCACGTCATTCAGTACACTGAAAGCATTTATAAACACACAGTGAATATAGCATTCAGTAGTCTGGCACGTCATTCAGTACACTGAAAGCATTTATAAACACACAGTGAAAGTAGCATTCATTAGTCTGCCACGTCATTCAGTACACTGACAGCATTTATAAACACACAGTGAATATAGCATTCAGTAGTCTGTCACGTCATTCAGTACACTGAAAGCATTTATAAACACACAGTGAATATAGCATTCAGTAGTCTGTCACGTCATTCAGTACACTGAAAGCATTTATAAACACACAGTGAATATAGCATTCAGTAGTCTGTCACGTCATTCAGTACACTGAAAACATTTATAAACACACAGTGAATATAGCATTCAGTAGTCTGTCACGTCATTCAAGTCTGGGGGCTGTAAGCTAGGACCTCGCAGCGAAGACGTTATGGTGGGTTTTTGGTGATTCTGGCTCGTGAGACCCCACTGAACAAAAACCCACGCGGTGCCAAGCTGACACCACTGGGGAAATTCCATGAAAGACGTTTTTCCAAAATGGCTCCCGGAAAAAGGATGACATTCAGAAAAATGGATATCGCTGCCATGTGGGATTTTGTTCAGTGGGGTCTCACGAGCCAGAATCACCAAAAACCCACCGTACATCATTCGCTGCGAGGTCCAGGCTCTACAACAGGACTATTCAGGGGACTTTAAAGGGAATTGCTGGTTCCACAGAAACCACCTGGCTGCAAAAATCAAAGCTCATGAAAAGTATTCTTTAAGCTGTATTCATATTCCGACATAGACCACTTTCCCTAAATCAACTATTTGTATTTGCTTTTTTGACAGTATACCTCCATTGTTCACAAATATTCACTGCTAGGACACCCATAGGATCCTATAAGGCAAAAGAAATATTTTCCAGAATTCATGCCTTAATTTCTCATTTCATCCGTGACCCCCTGTTTTATTGGTCCTAAAATGTTTGTATAGATGTCCATTATACATTCCCAAGGTTTGGTTGCAATCTCAATAGAAGAAGGAGATTATCCATGACAGATAATGTGAAAATGCTGTTTACCTATTCATTTCTATAGTTAAGATACTCCTCTGCTCAAATTGCTATATCATGAAAGTTAGTACTGTGACATGGCAATTTCTTTTGATTTGCTATTAGATAATAAATCAAACTAACATAATCCTGAGTTATATGCAAAAGTCAATAGAATATCAATAATCCTGCGACAAGTAGCAAGTCCCTGTAAGGATTACAACATGATTAGATGCAATTGACTTTATCATTCTAGCCGTTTGGATTATTACGCTAATCAAAATGAGTGATAGTTGTTGGGACAGGTTAGAGGGCCAGCGTGAGCCCGATATGACAACGTGAGCTTAATCAGTGTAAGGACACCTACCATGGTAACTGCAGTTACCTGATACCTTATTTTGAATCCCCACGGTGCTTAGAACATTGGAAGCGGCGATTATGCTATATTTTTAGCCATGCGTTGTTGTGAAGTCAATGGGATGTGAGCTAGAGTTTGAATGTTCTGTTATACCATTACCAGTGAGAGAAAAACACATACCGACAGTCTTTATCTTGGCTTTCAGCAGTGTAGACGTTTCTGCACCGTGCAAATTCCTGTGCTAATCTATTCTCACCATGTCTATCAAGGCAAGCCGAAAATGCTTGAAAGATAAAATAAAATATCTACATTAAAATCGTGTAATACTGCACATTTATTGGGTGTAAATTATTTCAAGTAGCAGAGAAAACGAACATTACAGTGAAAATGGTTTGCAGTTGAGGAATCTTTACAATTTTTCTTATTTTGTGGAATACATTGATGCATAGATTATAAATCAATGTTAAATAAATACCTGGAAAGTTTTCTTGAATCCGACATTTCCGATATCCCCCTTCTGAAATGAATGGAAATTCAAGTCATTTACTAATAGCAACACAAGACACATGATAGTAATGAAAGGAAATAGATAATCCATAAGATTTACAGATTAATGTGGCCAGGTAAGGGAAAAAGTGCCTCCGGGGGGGGGGGATTTTTAGTACTGGTTTTGGCCACCAGGGGGCAGTATATTGGTGAAATACTGAAAAATATACTAAACAAGAATTGCGGTTGTTGCCGCGTAAATAATTGCCTCAGGCATTTCTATACGCGGCAACTACCGCAATTCTTGCATTTGAAGGAACATAATGTCAACATGGTTGGTATATTTGTAGGGGACCCATTCAAGACACCATATAAAGGATGATATAACTGACAGATGTGACACAACAGGGGAAAACGTGCCATTACAGGGATTTAGTGTAATATACAGCCACTAGGTGGCCACCAGTGCAGCAGCACTAATAGAGCCATTGAATTCCTCCGGTCCATGTAAGGGGGGGTAGGTAGGATTATAATCAACCTCAGGAGTATGGAAATGGGTGTTGCTAGGCAGATAAACAATTAGAATAGCTGTTGCTAGGCAACCAGCTGTCTTAGCAACAAACCAATAGAACCATTGAATTCCTTGGGCCCATGTTATGGGGGGTAGGTAGGATTATAATCAACCTCAGGAGCATGGAAATGGGTGTTGCTAGGCAGATAAACAATTAGAATAGCTGTTGCTAGGAAACCAGCTGTCTTAGCAACAAACTAATAGAACCATTGAATTCCTTGGGTCCATGTTAGGGGGGGTAGGTAGGATTATAATCAACCTCAGGAGCATGGAAATGGGTGTTGCTAGGCAGATAAACAATTAGAATAGCTGTTGCTAGGCAACCAGCTGTCTGAGCAACAAACCAATAGAACCATTGAATTCCTTGGGTCCATGTTAGGGGGGGTAGGTAGGATTATAATCAACCTCAGGAGCATGGAAATGGGTGTTGCTAGGCAGATAAACAATTAGAATAGCTGTTGCTAGGCAACCATCTGTTATAGCAACAAACCAATAGCACCATTGAATTCCTTGGGTCCATGTTAGGGGGGGATAGGTAGGATAATAATCAACCTCAGGAGCTTCGGAATGGGTGTTGCTAGGCAGATAAACAATTAGAACAGCTGTTGCTAGGCAACCAGCTGTTTTAGCAACAAACTAATAGAACCATTGAATTCCTTGGGTCCATGTTAGGGGGGGTAGGTAGGATTATAATCAACCTCAGGAGCATGGAAATGGGTGTTGCTAGGCAGATAAACAATTAGAATAGCTGTTGCTAGGCAACCAGCTGTTTTAGCAAAAAACCAATAGAACCATTGAATTCCTTGGGTCCATGTTAGGGGGGGTAGGTACGATTATAATCAACCTCAGGAGCATGGAAATGGGTGTTGCTAGGCAGATAAACAATTAGAATAGCTGGTTGCTAGGCAACCAGCTGTCTGAGCAACAAACCAATAGCACCATTGAATTCCTTGGGTCCATGTTAGGGGGGATAGGTAGGATAATAATCAACCTCAGGAGCATCGGAATGGGTGTTGCTAGGCAGATAAACAATTAGAATAGCTGTTGCTAGACAACCAGCTGTTTTAGCAACAAACTAATAGAACCATTGAATTCCTTGGGTCCATGTTAGGGGGGGTAGGTAGGATTATAATCAACCTCAGGAGCATGGAAATGGGTGTTGCTAGGCAGATAAACAATTAGAATAGCTGTTGCTAGGCAACCAGCTGTCTTAGCAACAAACCAATAGAACCATTGAATTCCTTGGGTCCATGTTAGGGGGTATAGGTATGCTTGTGATCAACCTCAGGATAGAAGGTTGATTAATATTGATTTTATTATTATATGCATAAATTAGTGTTGTGACACCTTAAAACAAAATGGTGGCACCCCTTAAAACAAAATGGCGGCACCCGTACTGACTTCCTGTCAAATGAAAACAATATAATGCCTCAACCTGGTAGTTCGCAAGCTCACCACCAGGGCCCCTCCGGGGCCTTTCGGCCTTAAAAAAAATGCTTGAGACCAATTTTTCATGGGGAATCCAGTGATACATTTGTATGCTTAGAATTATTCCATCTCCACTGAAAAAGTTCCCTTTTTGGGATGCAAAAGGAACATTTGTTGCCATGGAAACATGGAAAATTGGCATAATATATGGCAATTTTTCTTGTTGCCATGGAAACACTCCATTATTCCAAATGGGAATCTTTTGCCACAAATGTTTTTGAAAATTTCGCAAGGAACTCAGAATCGAAAACATCGACTGTATTTTTTACATTAATAGTGTTCATAATAGGAGATAGTGGATTTAGAGCTTATTTGCCATTTTCAGTTGTACACACCAACCCCGGTTTGACAAGCAGTTACAGCAAAACTACTCGTGATATTTTAGTTCAAGATATCTCATTTTATAGCCTGTAACATAAACTTTGAAAGCCATTTCTCCCCTGGGGGCACGTTTTCCCTCACCTGGCCAAATTTTATACTTACATTTATCTTGGCCCTCAAATGATGGCATGTTGCCATTAACATATCCTTGCTTGTGCAGTCTCCTCGGTATGATGCATGAATTCAGCGCTGGTAAGGATATCTCGCCAAGTGATGCATTCATGCATCATGACAATGAAGAATATATCACATTATGGCACTAGGCAGCCCATAAATAGGGACAGCACAAAAAAAATTAAGCTATGCAAAAAAAATTGTTCTCGTGATATATGTTGCTCTATGTTATGAGCATTCCGGATCAGTTTTACTTTTGTTTCTAACTTGATTAGAAACTGAGTAAAATGGATTTGAAATGTTGGATATGGGCAGTTCTGAGCACTATAGGTTATAGCAGATCTCCTACCTGAAACTGTGATTTGGGACTTGCTCTCTGCTTCCAGGTGGATTATCATACTTGAGAGTGTGTTATCACATTCAGTGCATAAAGTACATTGAATAGATAGGTAGGGTACACAGTGCAAGAAGGTATATGGACCATGTGGGTGAAATGGGATACCTGGAGGAATAACACACTGGAGAAGGCATTATAGCATCACAGTGGGTATGGGAAATACTCATTGGGAACATTTGGAATAGATACAGGGGCACTGATGTAGGGATGAACTAGCCAATAACTTGGATAGGAGACTGCTGGTGATGATTTGCCTAAATAGAGGTTAGCTGAGGCACCCTGGAGGAGGGACCATGTACCATAATGAGGCATCCTGGAATAGGGGTTGTGCAGCTTAAATGCATAGTTTTAGTAGTGGAGGGATTGGGTACCATATGGCTATGATGGGGTACCCAGGGGGAAGAATACTTAAACAAAGAGGTATGGTGGGAGACCCTGGAGGATGATTAGCACAATAGGGAATGGATCTGACACCCTGGAGGAACAGTTGGGTAACATAAGTTTTGGATGGGACATGCTACATGGAAGGGACATGCTACATGGAAGGGACATGCTGCATGGAAGGGACAAGTCACGATAGAACCTAGTACAGACACCCTGGAGGAGTTACTGAGTACTGGTGAGAGACCCTGGAGGAAGGGTGAGCACAATTGGAAATGGAGTTGACACCTAGGAGAAAAAATAATGTTACATAAGATTTGGATGGGACATGTTATAGAAGTCACAATAGAAGTTAGCAGGGACACCCTGGAGGGGGTATTAGGCTACATAATGATGGGGTCCAACACCCAAGAGAAAGAACAGGGTACTATATGTGTTTGGTGGGACACCCTCCAGAAATAATGCATTCCATACAAGGCGGAGGAGATAGTCTCCCCCACATTGGCCCACATCCCTCCTCCGCTACCCCATCTCTCCTCCAGGGTCCCAGAAGTCTCCTCAGGTCCCCCACCCACATCCCTCCTCCAGGGTCCACCACACCTCCTCCATTTTCTCCCCAGTCTTCATAAATTATGTCCCTGTCCCTTCATATATAGCTATAGATAGATAGCCAGACACCAATATTTATATGTCATGGGGCCTTCGGGGGCCTCCATCAAAAAACGTAAAAATAGAAAATATGCAATCACAATTGATGTAAAATTACCCCTGTGGTGCGGATAACTTTGGATATTCATTATTTTATATCAATTTGCCCTGTTTAAGTGGTATAATCATGTCATTAAATCATATTAGCCAGATCACTACCTTTTTTGCTGCCAAAGGTGGTATCCTCTTATCAGCCATTACTTCCCCTTTCAAATGAGCTATATAAAATGATTCAACTCCCAATATTTAGTTCATAGTGAAGCACAGAGTGAGGGGGTCTCCAGAGTACCTGTGGGACTCCCTCTGCACAGGCTCTGTGGAGGCCCACATCAGGGCGCCACCTAGTGCAATACACGGTCCCTACCATAAATGGTAAACGAATCATGACTTGTATAAATATCTACATTAGGGGGCATTGAGTCCAGTGATTTTATGTAAATATCTTGCAACGGTCATAACTGCATTTAAGTTACAAATTGAAAAAAAATGAAAACATTGCTCCAGTCATTGTGAAAACTTTGTCATCCCACAGGACATTAGGTCCTGCAAATTTTCAATGTTAAAGGACCGGCTACATTTTTGAAGGACCGGATAGCCACATATCTGATGATTTCAGCATTTTAGGTATAAAAGAGTTTTGTCATTAAAATCTTTTAAAGATTTGAGAGCATTGATGGCCAAATCAGGACAGATATATAGTTGTACACAGCATAACTCAGCATTGGAAGCTCAAGTGACTTCTTCTAGTTCAGAAATGCCCGACATGTGACTGGACATTTGGTCCTGCTATACTTGTAAATCTGCTGGACCGGTGTCATTTTAGAAGGACATTGCCACTGTCCTGCATGTTTTCGCATAGACTGTTGCTCGGCCTGTAACAATTTAATACTTTGTAATAAAAGGGTCTCGTTTAGAGCTCACTGAAACGGGCAGTTTTAAGTGGCATGCTTAAGTGTTCCCTTTAGCATATTGGTTTAACTTTGATTAACAAATATTCACAATGCACTTGTACATACCATGTCTACTGTCACATCTGCCAGCACCCCATCCAGTCTGAAGATCCTTCACTAAAGTACTGGGATTGGTCACATTGCAGTTGGCAAATGAACATCCTTGGTCGATATAGGCATGTCTGAGGTAAGAATCATTGTAATTATGAGAAGGCAAGTTGATAGGAGACTCCATGGACCATGCAAAATATTGTTTTGTCTTGCCCATGTGTCTTAACATACTTGCAAACGCAATTCAAAGTGCTCAATATAGCCTCTAGAGTAGATCCACCCTGAGTCGGACACATACCCTGAGACGGACAGTGAAATTTGAGGTTATTTATGTACCTTACTACATACCTCTAGTGTTTTTCGGAAAGAATAACACTTTAACTTTACTATTGTTGACAAATAACAGGCTTAAAAGGCCTGAATAAGCACAAAATTAGGTGTCCGTCTCAAGGTATGTGTCCGACTCCAGGTGAATCTACCCTACGGATAAACCGTTGCTATGACGTCCTCACACCAGCAGGGAAAACTTTAAAGTTTCTTGATATAAGAGCTGACAAGAGATTTGGTGAAAAATTGCTAGGCCTATCAGTACACTGTCAGTGTGGACCTACCATGTACAGAGTATCATGGAATTGTGTGTCTCGAGGAATAAATGTTCTTGGCGACAAGAGGCGTTTTGCCGTTTCATAGAAAAAATTAAAGTTTGTGTGGGGACAACTACTTACAGGCATAAGAGTTCCTCAACGTTCAGTATCTGTGACAGTGTATAAACATGATTATTGTTCAAGCACTTTGCGAAAGTGTCGAAGAAACAATCACGCTGCGTTGTTGTCATTTCTGGAAAAAGATTAAGGTCTTAAAAAGTGGTGATTGGTATGAGATATACTGTAGATTTTGAATATAAGTTTGACTAAGGTAATAAATTGTGATCAAGCTGGACTTTCTTCAATATTCCAATATTCAATGCATGACACAAATATGTTACGCGGCCGAGAAAGGATTACGATGAGACATTAGAGTGACCTACTGTAGCATTGGCTGACTGATGTGGCCCCGGCCTGTACTGTCCAGGAGTCATTGGGACATGGTAAGCACTGTCCATTGTCCTCATACAAACCACACTCACAATCTGGGCAACAGAGAAACAGAAAGTAAATATGTACATGTAAGGATATGTGTATATTCATTAAAGATAACATATCAGTTAAACGATTCCAAAAGTAAAGCATCAAATAACCTTGTAGATGCTTTACTTAACTATTTCCTATTTTGTTGACGTACGTGTTTTTATTGCGATTTCAAGGTATGAAGGGAGCAAAGGCTAAACTTGAAATGGTGTAATCTGGTGTATTTTGGTATAATTTTCTTTTCTTGACGTTTGCTCATTAGAAACCTTAATAATTTAAAAACTGTACAAAAATCTGTAAACCGGAGGTCCTGCTGGTTTTGATGCAAGAACCCCTGGAACAATTTGACAGTCCAAAACCCGGACTATCCGGAGGGTTAGCAGCCCTGCCTTTAACAGATGCCCACACCCCACAATGGTTATCTAAGAATACATAAGCAAATAGTGTAGAATACAGGGGTCACATGGTGATATGTATTCAACTCATTTACTGAACCATCCTTTAGGAGCCAGGAACATATAATATATAGGCACCGCAAATTCTATAAGAACACTGTAAAAGTTGGTTGCCATTTTGTAGGTGTACAGTAGATTGTACAATTTATTGTAGATAAACAGCAGACTCTACTATAAATCTACAGTTTATTCCACTGTAAATCCATTATACAGTAGATTCACCTGTATATCTACAGTATATATTCTCCTGTGTACCTACACCAACTATTTACAGTGGAGCCCGGCCTGTTTTCCTCCTGATTAAATGCTACTGTAGGGGTTTACTACGGTAATCATTTACATCCAGGTGACCGAGGAGGGTTAAGTTCGGGTTGTTCCCGCCTGGCGTTAGTGTGGGCGGTATCCCAGAGGGGCCGACTGTCCTCTCTCGGGTACTGCGCACCACGTTTCAGGCGGGAGCCAACCGACACGTGACCATGTCGATTTCATATCCAGAGGGGGTATATAAACCTCCCCTCCTCGTATAGTTGCCAGTCAGTGCAGGCCCGGCTGACTCCCAGCATTACCCTACCCCAATCACTAGATTGAACCAGGACTGCTTCGTCTTACCCTCCGGGTTAAGCCTAGATTCAATTGTAATAGGGATACATTGAATAAAAACACTCTTTCTACTTCGCACTTGGAAACTGACGTTCTTGTTCTCTTTCTGAGATTCCGAACCACTACACTACATTACATTTAAAAATAGTGAAGTTCAGAACTGACCTCTGCAAGTGATGTGTAAAGTACCAGAGTCAGGACAAGCTGCATCAGGGCTTCCCGGGTGAGCTAAGGCACCTGCAAGACAATTAAAATAAACATTATTCTACTTAAACTACTTCAAGGCAAAATTTATTTTTGCCCTCTCCCCTCGAGTGCGTTTGGAATAATTAATGTCCGCCATCACCGAAGTCGCCGACATTTTTTTGCCCCCCCTCTTTGAACTATAGTAAAGGGTAGATTTTTTGCTTAAAAGGGGCCTACCGTATTCGACGTAATAAGCACACAGTGCGCTTAAGAAATTATTATGAGCACCTTTTAGTAGTTAAGAGTTTAATCAGGGTAAAAAATTGAAACATTTTTGGTTATTTCTAGTATAAGAATCTGCCAAAACGGGGGTGTGCGCTTATTAGGGGGTGTGCGCTTATTATGTCGAATACGGTAATTGTTTATGACCCAAACCCATCATCCTCCCCCTGTAACTATTAAATGAACACTCCCTTAGAAGACTGGTCAGCACACCCCTTACTAGAGAGTGGTCATTCTTAACAATAGGAGGAAGATGGGGTTGGGGGACGTGAGCAATCTTCTTTGGTCAGTGAGGGGTCCAAATGTTTTCCGTCCCCCCAGTAGTAGGGTGTTACATCCACGGCGAGTAGGCACCTGTATCTGTAGTAGGGGAGTCTATGGCAAATACGCAGGTATCTATGTATCTCCCAATAAAATACAAAGTATCATGATATTCTATACACATTGGGCCATATTTCAGACACTGTACACTTTTTGTGGTGTAAGTAGTTTGGTGATTATGGCAAGAAATAAAATATAAATCAAGATTTAACAATGATGAATCAATTTTTCCAAAAGTGTACAGTAGAGACTTCAAACGTTCAAAAGTAGGCCAGAATTATATAATCACTCAAATTTATTCACACCTCTTGCAGAATTTGAGCCTAATGAATGCTATGGTAATGTAATTACATCCACATAGCACCCAAAATAGAGACATAACTGCCAAATGGCATTGAATTATATATTAAATTGGTAAAAGAATTTAATGTCTAATACATATACTTTTTGAATCATAGCTAGGTGAAGTTCATAAATTTCCCTTTTTTATAGTGTGTGGCTGCATGCAGGGTGATTACTTCCTATGCTACATGCAGCAGTAGGGCTTTGCTCCATAGGTGCCATCTGGGTCATAGGCTATGTATAGACCAGTAGGGGTGAAATATCAGTGACTGTTCCAACTTTCAACAGTTGTCAAGCATTTCCCATTAAAGTTATCTAATATTCTGATCTGTGTATTGAATTAGTTTATATTTTCAGTAGTAGCTTGGCCATAGACATCGATTATAGACACACTAATCCATTTTCGACCGAACACCCTACCCCTACTGTCAGGGTTCAGATTGATCACGGCCGAACACTGTGAGCAGGCCTGGACAATCCCGGACATTCTCCATTACAGGTATATCAGCCTACAGGGGAGGTTCTCCCAGCAAGGGGAGATCTTCCCTTACTTGAGCCTGCCCCTTGGTCGGCACCCTGCCCTTATCTCTACAGAGATAAGGGCCGCCGGGAGAGATAAGGGCCGCCACGGGTCCACCCCTCCAAGGGGGAATCTCCCAGTGCAGTATCTTATCCAGGTGTGGTGGTTAGGGAGGGGTGAGGGGGGAGAGGAGTCCACATATAAATGTACCTTATTTAGGCTATATTTTGACATTTAAATCATTATATCTCGAGAAATACAAGAATGTTATACAAGCCCATTCACATACAACTAGCTAACTATATTGCGTACCTATAGATAGGTTAATCATTTTCAGCAAATAATGGTAAGATATCAGCAAATTGGATTTTCTGATTGAACCGAAAATCAATGTATATCAACCGAAAATCAAGGGAAGAAACCCCAACTGGTGAGCTATAGTAATGCATAGGCTTTTTTTACTACAAAGGGGTGACACTTTTTCTGGTCCTCCCCCTCAAGAGTTTAATCATTCTGGTACCCCCATAAAGGGGGTTGAAAAATGGTGATCCCTCCGCCCGAAATCCAGCACCCCCCTGTTGTTAAATGATCACTCCCTTTGAGGATTTGTACGTAGTAAGAATTGGGAATTTCGATTTTGCTTCACGCCAGCTTCTACACCTTCAAATCTTGCATCGTTGCCATCTGCTGCATGTCTTTTAACCAACTTTCAGGTGAGTTTGATATCAATACCATACCCAGTAAGCAAATAACGTTATACACCATTTTGTCACGTTATATAACGTTATATGTCAACGTTTTTCTAAGGCTCTTTAGTATGACATAACGTTATGTAAAATTTGAAACGTTATTTTGACGTAAAATAACGTTTTTTTCGTTAGCTGGCAATGTATGTTAAAGTCCTTACCAATATATCCCAAACCGTTGCAAATAGAACTAGGGCTGGCACCATTTGAGCATTGTGGAACCCAAACACCATTGTTGTAGTGCTCCACCCGTCCTTCGTCATAACCAGGAATTCTCACCAAACGATAGTCTGCAGGGTACAAAGTATCATTATTTCACGTAGATACTATTGATCTTCAATAAACTTGCTTAAAAATTCCACCAATGTCTTGCTAAAATGGTTATGCCTTGGAGGAATTGTTTTAGATTAAAAGGAAATCATTAGTGCTGCATGATGCACCTGAGGATATGAAAATATGTGTACTTTTCCTTATGGAAAAAAGTTGAGGGGCAGGGTAAATGTTCCCCATTAACTTATGTTGTGATGTGCTCAAATATCTATCGTAAGCCACTCGTAAAATATATGATTGATCGTATTTTATGGTCGTAAATACTTGTGAAGCACTTGATAATACACAATAATAATAATAATAATGACAGTGGTATTTACGACCACCTCATTGATTTAAACCCTGGGCCGCCGTATACAAAGGGCATAGCACTCTGACTGTTACTGCCCCGGCAGCAAGTCCTCCCCCTTTAAACAAGGAATGCCATATTTCACCTTTTCACTTTAGACCCCCATTGGGTCTTCAGTGTATACATACACACACAGAAAAGTGAGAGTCATTGTCGCTAAAACTACCCTCACCTGAGGGTCAGGCAGTACCTGACCCTCAGGTGAGGGTAGTTTTAGCGACAATGACTCTCACTTTTCTGAGGGTATAGGTGTATAAGTGAATTGTAGTTACCATCACAGAGTATTTTCACCACAGCAGATCGGTCGGTGTGTATTTGGGAGTAGTTGACATGACAATCATGGTACTTGGTGTGGGAAGAGTCACACGTAACATCAAACGGATATTCCTTATCCTTGCTTGTGATGTTTGCAGCAATAGGATCCTCACTAGAATGGAGGATGCGGAATCCCCTTACAACTGAAGCAGAAACCAATCAACACTTGGGTATGTCACAGGGCTATTGATGCGAGGGTTGTGGGTTCGAGCCCAAAGAATATCTACAGAGAATTTAATTTGACAATATTTTGACAGAGCGCTGTAGAGATTGATTATGGACAAAATTTCAGAACCAGGGAATTATCAAGAGAGGAACCCCTGCAAACAAAATCTCAAGCAGGACTAGTGATCCCTACGAGAATATGCATACGTTTTATGAACGTTCCTTGTGTCTTATTCCCTATAATTTCTGTTTTTTTGAACAAGTGAAACTCGAGAAATTCAAAATGTTTCTGGACGTTTTCTGGCACTTTCTTGAATGAGTGAAACTCAAGAAATTCAAGTCACTATTGAACACGTCACTATGAACCTTATTTGCATGAGTAAAACTTGGTGAAGACGAGTAGTATTGTATGTATCGGAACGGGACTATAGTTAAGTACTGTTTATTACTCAATCGACCTGCAGCCAATCAGAGGCCTCCCTTTTGGCGGGAAATTCAAAAGCAGCCAATGAGAGGCCTCCCTTTTGGCGGGAAATTCAAATAGGTCACGTGACCGGAAGTGACCTACTTCCGGTCACGTGACCTTTGGGCGGGAAATTCAAATAGGTCACGTGACCGGAAGTGACCTACTTAAGAGGGTCACGTGACCACCATGTTGGCGGGAAATTCAAATAGGTCACGTGACGGGAAGTGACCTACTTAAGGGGGTCACGTGACTACTAGGTTGGCTTTCAAAATAAGTCACTTGAGATTTTGATGGATAAATAAATTTAAAAAAAGAAAAAAAAAGCAAGCTGAAAAAGCTTGCTAAAAAATAATTTAAAAATACGGCTCTTTTTTTCTAGGAGGGGGGGAGAGGGGCACTCTGGGGGGCACTCTTTAAGATGCATGGGGGGGGAGGGGGGGAGGGGGGGAGGGGCAGGGTTTTTTAAGAGTGAGACTCGCTTCTCTGCCCTCTCTAAAAGAGAGGGCAGAGAGGCGAGTCTACTTACAATGAAAGGTATCATGATCGCGTTTATGATGATGTGCATCTCTTGCTGGCTAGACTTTCAAGCAAATTTGCCAAAGTCCAGCCCGTTATTGAATGTCCGGCCTAGCCTGACCCTCAGTAGAACAGTCCTTGACCCATCTATTATAGTCTAGCAGCGCCTGACCCTTGTATGAGAGTAGTATTGGCGACATTGGCTGACTCTGATATTTACCTGTGTGTACGGAGAGAGGAGAGGGTTCACAGCCACAGCTCTCTTAAGGCAAAGCTTGCGCTTATAGAGCGCTACTAGTGGAGGTCTGGATAAGGAAGCTATGGCGGTTGTCTTCAAAAAAAATAAAAAATAGCCATGGCGCATGTCGATGTCGCTTAATTATGCTCATATCTCATGTCGATTTTAAGAATTGCTCATGTCACCTGTCACTATGTTTTTCAAGCTTCATGTCAAATGTCACTAGACCTCATGTCGAATGTCGATTCTAAGAAACAGATATGTCACCATCTCGAATTTAGCGGTCCACATTGCCGCTGCTGCTGCTGTTGCTGCTGCAGATTTGCTGTTGCTGCTGCTGTCGGTGCTGCTGCTTGTGCTGCTCGTGCAGCTGCTGCAGCTGCTGACAGCTGCTGCTGCTTGTACTGCTCGTGCAGCTGCTGCAGTTGCTGACGATGTCACGGATGCTGTTGACAGATGCTGCTGCTTGTGCTACTCGTGCAGCTGCTGCTGCTGCTGCTGCTGCTGCCGCTGCTGACGATGTCACGGATGCTGCTGACAGATGCTGCTGCTTGTGCTGCTTGTGCAGCTGCTGCAGCAGCTGCTGCTTGTGCTGATCGTGCTGCTGCTGCAGCAGCTGCTGCTGACAGATGCTGCTGCTTGTGCTGCACGAGACCGAGTAGCCGCTATTACTAATGCTACTAATACTAGTATGAGAAAATACATTTAGTCAGTCGACTAAATCAAGGAGGTTTTCTGACTTCAGTGGATCGTTTAGCCATCGGCCACAGGCAAAACTTGAAACCATTTTATACATGGGACAATTGGCAGAGTCGAAACATGTTGGTACGACGGGGTCGATCATGTTCATCATCAGTTCAGGCAAAGGAAGTGTGTCGACAGCCCGCGAAAACTTCATGTCCGGATGTTTCAACACAACACTTTTTATCACACTCACACAGCTGCTTTGAAGAGTGAATCCTTGACCAAACTTGAGCTTTTCCAACACAGCTTTGGCCTCCTTCTGTGCAGTAAGGGATCTCTCTTTCGCGGTCATCGCAGTGCTGGCTAGCATGTCCTCAAAGTCTTTAACATAATGTTCCAACGGGCTACAAATGATGTACTCCAGATCATCGTCCGCATATGTCGTCTCCTCGCACCATACTTCTTTTGTTTCGAATTCCGTCATTTTCTGAACAATCTCCTCGTGAGTGCGTTGCATATATCGAAGCTTCTTCAAAGACCAGATAACTTGTATGCCGAACGCTGAAAAACCTGAAGGAATTTCACCACTACAGTCACGCCAACTATACGGAGCTAAGAAAAATAGCTCCAACAAAATTTTCTCCCTCTGTCCAAATGAAACTACTTCCGTTCCGATGAAGTTGAAGCATGCTTCTATCCATTGCTCCTTGGTGACGTCCTTCCAATGTTTCTTTACCTCACATGCATCATAGGGCACTGTTTCTCTTCTTGCTTCTAGTGGGAGTTGCTTTTTCTTTCTTGGACTCATTTGGAGAGTTTCGATGCTCTGTAGCGTCGACACTTCGATAAGAAAAGAAGCTGTAAAGGTAGAAATAACCCTCATAACATGCTGAGCGAGCGTGGAGTGGACGATGCTACGATGAATGAGAGCAGCGTTTCACTCCTTATGTACCCTGTCCTAGATAATCCTCTTAAACAGCTGAAAAGACTCTCTCAGTACAGAGTCTCTACTCAATTAAGTGATCTGTTAAGTAAGTTTTCACATGCTACTTGACTACTGCAGGGGGTTTAGACTTAAGCAGCTTAGTGCACACACGTGTCTGTTAGAAAGCTACCTGCACACCTGTCTTCCTTTTTCACTAGTATTTACCCCTTGCCGACTAATAAGGCACCTATACACGTGTCAGCCTCCTTATATACGTCATTCTTCCTCTCGAGAGGAAGAAGTGTGTCTCTTCGTTTTTTTTGTTTAAGAAGTGAGGGTCTTTAAGATCACGTGCCTGGAAGCGACTTGATGAAGCAAGTGACTAGAAGCGACGACGTCACATGCTTTTAATGAGGTGATCAGCTGTGACTGGCGGCGGCGGCGGCGGTGGCAGCGACGGTGGTGCTGGTGGTGGTGGTAGTAGACGTTACTGTGGTCAAAGGTGCTATGGTTTTTTTCCAACAGAAATCAGAGCTTTTATACAGAGGGAGTTTAATCCTATTTCCAACAGCACCCCAGCTGTCCAGCAGCCGCTCCGCTCCGTAAGAGCTTCTTAAGAGCTTAGATGACGAGGAGCGTGTCATCATCATCTTTGGTGGCCAGCTGAAAATGGTGTTTTTTCTTTATCCATTAGCCTTACCTCCTACCCCCTACCTGAGGACGACTCTCTCCCCCTTTAGCATTCATTGTAACAAACGTCAGAGGTCAGGTGAAAATCTGATTTTCATGCACAGCCTTAGTCAGCTGTCACTCCTATTGAACTAGCTAGCCGCCGCCGGCCAGTCTACTCACCCCAGCTGTCCAGCAGCCGCTCCGCTCCGTAAGAGCTTCTTAAGAGCTTAGATGCCGAGGGGTATGTCATCGCCATCTGTGGTGGCCAGCTGAAAATGGTGTTTTTTTTTCCTTATCCATTAGCCTTACCTCCTACCCCCTACCTGAGGACAACTCTCTCCCCCTTTGGCATTCATTGTAACAAACGTCAGAGGTCAGGTGAAAATCGGATTTTCATGCACAGCCTTAGTCAGCTGTCACCCCTATTGAACTAGCCGGCCGCCGCCGGCCAGTCTACTCACCACGGCAGGAGGCGGTGATTTTTTTTTGTTTTACACTTAAGTCGCTCACCACATGCACACGACTCTACTCACAGACAGACACTCCCGTCTTAGGGGGTCCTGCTTCACACTACACGCCTCCTGTAGTTTTTTTGTATACACACTCTAAGCTCATGACTGCTTAATCCTTTATACAGCTAATGCGCGTTGAATTAGTACAGTCGGTACACCGCCCGCTCATGGCAGTCCATCTCTCAAAAAAAAAAGAGGGAGGGGGGAAAGAGATCCAGCTGAAAACGTCATGACTTATGTCTTTTGTTTCTCTTTGGGAATGTCCGCCGGTCAGCTGGCGGCAGCAACTGCTTAATCCTTTATACAGCTAACGCACGTTGAATTGCTGAACAAGGCAGTAAGTAGCTTAGCTCGTGTCAGTCGATCTCTCAAAGGGGAGGGGGAAAGGGATCCAGCTGAAAACATCATGCCTTATGACTTTTTGTTTCTCTTTGTGAATGGTCACCGGTCAGCCGGCGGGCAGCTGAAGAGAGCTGTAAGTAGCTTAGCTCTAGAAGCGAGAAGGCGTATATAAGAGGCCTGGAAACATCCGTTCACTCACTCAGTCTTTTGCTGCTCTCTACAGGCACCACCATGAGCAAAACACAACAACTACTGTCGTCCAAGGATCTAATCGAGTTCAAGAACAAGAAGAATACGCAGAACGGTGATCCTTTACTGTCAGCGTCTCCTCTTGCTACTGAAATTGAGACTACCGCCGCAACCGCTTGGTCTTATCACCCTCCCGCTGTAGCGAGCGCACACAGCAGTAGTAGCGACGTTGTTACACTCGCGACGGTTGTTGCTGCTGAGCACACTGCTGCCGCTACTGCTGCGCCTGCTGCGGCTGCTAGTGATCCTCGTGCTGCTAGTGCTGCTGCTACTGCTGCTGCTGCTGCTGTTGCTGCTGCCGCGCCTGTTACTGCTGTGCCTGCTGCTGCTGCTGCTGCTGCTGCTGCCACGCCTGTTACTGCGGCGCTTGCTGAGGCGGCTGTGCCTGCTGCTGCTGTGCCTGCTACTGCTGCGCCTGCTACTGCTGCACTTGCTAGCGCTGCGCTTGCTCCTGCTGCTGCTGCTGCTGCTGCTGCTACTGCTGCTGCGCCTGCTACTGCTGCTGCTGCTACACCTCTTGCTGCGACTACCGCTACTAGTACTGACACGCAGTACGTTGCACAGAACTTCTCCACCGCTTCATCAACCGACGCCATCAACGCTGCTCGCGCTGAGACTTACAGCTATTCGGACACTCAGCCCCAGCAGCGCGTAGTAGACATACATGTCCTAAAGCAACAGGGTGAAACAGAGAACGACGCTGACGACGAGGCGTACGAGGAACCCGAAGGGTCACGGGCGCACAGTCCGTTTTTCGACCTCATTTCCACTGGTAGTGCGTCCGGTCCGTGGCGCCTGCCCTCACCAATACCTTACGAAGTCATGTGGTTGCCCTGTTCCGACAACGAGGCGTCTGATACCAGCGCAGACGCTGCTCCTGTTATTGGTTCTGCTGCAGTAGTACCTGTATCATCATACTTCAAAGCAGAGCCGTTAGGATACTTGTCAGACGCTATGCTACTGAAAATAAGTGGTAAGTTGCCGACATCAGATTACATACGGTTAGGTTCATTCCTTGAAGTGAACTTGAAGGATATGGGATATCTCAGTTGTGAGACAAGTGTCATAACTCAAGCTAGAGAAATGTTCACTACTTGGTACCAGAAAAGTTGTACTAGTAGGTGGAAGGACCTAGCCACCGCCTTGGAAGAATCTTACCGTATGGACCTCATCAAATTCTCACGTGAGTACATGGACAAGCATGACATGTGGGATGGCTTAGAGAGTGGAGACATGGAGTGGAAAGTGCAGAAATATTTCTCTCTTTTAGCTGAGCTCTGCCCTAGAGACTGGAAGACCATAGGGATCTACTTAGGGTTGACTTCTCATGAAGTAACTTCCATCTCTCAACCTGTGCCTTCTGACAGGACTGTGAAGAACCCTGTGTATGAAGTGCTGAAAGCTTGGAAGTACAACGAGACGTCTGAGCCTATGGCTCTGATGAAAGTGTTGGAAGACTACATGGGACGCGGCGACGTCGCAATGTATGTTCAAGGGTTGTATGCAGCTGTACCCAAAGAAATAAAAGTGAGCTGTGACACTCCAGTGTTGACGACTCTCGTCTGATCCCTGCAGTAAGATGGACATCTGTTGAAATCGATCCTACACTACAGACGTCTTTCACTATGCTAATAGCATCGTGTGGTAAGAGGCGTCTAGTATTCGAAGTGATAAACAACGTTTATTTTTTTAATATTTGGTAAATAAGTGAAAAAACAAAAAAAAGAAAAACATGCCGCAGGACGTTTGCGAAAAGTGTTTCAAAATTTTTAAAAGACCGTACAATCACGAGTGACCCGTAGAAAAATGAAGAACGATACCTAAGTTTTGCCCTCTATGCAGCGATGTCGGCTAGCGTCGCATACGACTTTCCGGGGTAGGAAGGGCAGCGTACGTCAGAGAATCCGACGCAGATTCCGACCCCTTGTTAGACCGAGTTTAAAAATCACATAAACGAGAACGTCAAAGTCATCGAGAAAGCTGTGCTAGAAGTTTACCGACCAACCTTAGCGAAGTTACATGTAGCGATAGGTGAAGCTCTCCTGCTAGAGGAAGCGACATTCACCCCTTCTCCAGGCGGCTTCGCTGCAGCTCACACCAGACAACCGTTAGTTCAACTGAAGAAGCGGCTTCTGAGATACATCCGTCAAGCTCCAGTCGTACGCTTCAACTCGGAGAGTTACGACTTGAACCTGATCAAAAAATACGCCTTCACTCGTTATTTGCCTCCGGAGACCGAAGAAACCAACAATTCAGCGTCATAAAGAGAAGCAATCAATAGTTGACGTAGTAGTCAACTTTTTTAGCACTTGGTTACAGCTACGCGAATTATTTGCGAGCTTTCACTACAACCGAAGAGAAAGGTTGCTTTACTTACGAATGGATGACGTATACCAAGAAACTAGTAAACAAAAAACCCCTGCCACCGAGATCGACTTTTGACAGCGACCTGACGGGCGTCAAAATGGCCGAAATCCGACTACGCCACATGTCAGAAAGTTTAGTATGACAAGAAGAAGCAAACTATGACAGATTACTCGATCCACTACAACAACGAAGACGTCAAATCTTTCATAGAAGCTTTTTGAAAAAATCACGCTATTTTTTTCCAACATAGCAGCATTGTCATGTTGAAAGACGCCATCTCTCTCGCCAGTTTGACTTTACAAGACCTCTTCCAAAAAACCTATAAGCTGTGTTCACAACGTTCCCTCCGTTCGACGCCGTCCTCCACGCTCTGATCAAAGAAAATGTAGTCAGTGGTCCTTCCATCATCTTCCATAGATTTCACGAGAAAGAGTGTATAGGTGTCTTATAAGTCGGCAGAGGGTGAATACTAGTGAAAAAAAAGGAAGGCGCGTGTGCAAGTAGCTTTTTCTAACAGACATGTGTGTGAACTAAGCTGCTTAAGTCTAAACCCACCTGCGGTAGAAGCTCTGTACTTAGAGAGTCTTTTCAGCCGTTTAAGAGGCTTATCTAGGACAGGGTACATAAGGAGTGAAACGCCCCTGTCACCAGTCACACTTTCTCCACCCGCCCTTCATCTTCGTAGCATCGTCCACTCTACGCTCGCTCAGCACGTTACGATGGTTAGTTCTGCTATTTTCTTTGTTTATGAAAGTGTTGACGCTACAGAGCATCGAAACCCTCTCGAAATGAGTCCAAGAAAGAAAAAGCAACTCCCACTTGAAGCAAGAAGAGAAACGGTGCCCTATGATGCATGTGAGGTAAAGAAACATTGGAAGGACGTCACCAAGGAGCAATGGATAGAAGCATGCTTCAACTTCATCGGAACAGTAGTTTCATTTGGACAGAGGGAGAAGATTTTGTTAGAGTTATTTTTCTTAGCTCCGTATACTTGGCCTGACTGTGGTGAAATTCCTTCAAGTTTGTCAGTCTTCGCCATACAAGTTATCAACTCCTTGAAGGAGCTTCGATATATGCAAGGCACTCAGGAGGAGATTGTCAAGAAAATGACGGAATTCGAAACAGGCGAAGACACAATATGGTGCGAGGAGACGACATATGCGGACGATGATCTGGAGTCCATCATTTGTAGTCCGTTGGAACATTATGTTAAAGACTTTGAGGACATGCTAGACAGCACTGAGATGAACCCGAAAGAGAGATCCCTTACTGCACAGAAAGAGGCCGAAGCTGTGTTGGAAAAGCACAAGTTTGGTCAAGGATTCACTCTTCAAAGCAGCTGTGTGAGTGTGATAAAAAGTCTTGTGTTGAAACATTCAGACATGAAGTTTTCGCGTGCTGTCGACACACTTCCTTTGCCTGAACTGATGATGAACATGATCGACCCTATGGTACCAACACGTTTCGAGTCTGCCAATTGTCCCATGTATAAAATGGTTTCAAGTTTTGCCTGTGGCCGATGGCTAAACGATCCACTGAAGTCAGAAAACCTCCTTGATTTAATCAATTGACTAAATGTATTTTCTCATACTAGTATTAGTAGCATTAGTAATAGCGGCTACTCAGTCTCGTGCAGCACAAGCAGCAGTATCTGTCAGCGGCATCCGTGACATCGTCAGCAGCAGCAGCAGCAGCTGCACAAGCAAAAGACAAACACCGTAGTCTCCTCATCCAGACCTCCGCTAGTAGCGCTCTATAAGCGCAAGCAGTAGCTGTGAACCCCCTCCTCCCGCCGTACACACGGGTAAATATCAGAGTCGGCCAATGTCGCCAATACTACTCTCATACAAGGGTCAGGCGCTGCTGACCTATAATAGATGAGTCAAGGACTATTCTACTGAGGGTCGGGCTACGCCGGAAATTCAATAACAAGCTGGACTTTGGCAAATTTGCTTGAAAGTCTGGCCAGCAAGAGTCCGGCATACTCTCCCAAGAGTTCAGCATTGCCAGACTACGGCATGAGGATCCCGCATGGTCAGACTTTCAAAAGCAAGTTTGCCAAACTCCAGCTTTTTATTGAATGTCCGGCGTAGCCTGACCCTCACTAGAATAGCCCTTGACCCATCTATTATAGGCCAGCCGTGCCTGACCTTTGTCTGAAGGTAGAATTAGCGCTATTGGGTGCCTCTGATGTTTGCCTGTGTGTAGTCAAACCTCACCTGAGAGAGACATACTTCAGAAAGAAAAGAAAGCGGCGTGAGAAGGTGACGGGATCCCAAGTGTCAACCCTAAGACTTACATTTGCTACGATCAAATCAGCGGCACCGGTGAAAGAAAATCTCAAAAAAAAAGTGTACAGAAGTAGTCGTCTTCTTAAAATGTTTTCGAAAACGAAAAACTCTCCTTGCGGTAAATATAAATTTCAAAAGTGGTACGAACCAAAAATGGCCACTTACACCATAGAGAAAGATGACGTGCGCTACTTGTATTATAAGCGTCGCGTGCATTCTAACGGTGTGACAACGAGTCCTTTAAAATATGAAAAAAGTGTGTTATTGATTGATTGAGCGCATCTTTTCAAAAAAAGAGTGTTATTAGAATTGAAAAAAAGAAAATAAAAAAATAAAATAAAATTATTGTTGTGTTTATTTTCATACGTCTTCATTTATTAGTAAGTAAAACAAATATAACAATTAACTAGCGTGTCCTCTTAAAGTGACACTTCCTCCGGTCGCTGCTGAATCGTCTAATTAAGGTATGTGTCGTCGTCACTTCTAGTCACGTGACTCATCAGGTCACTTCCGGTCGCGTGATCCTAAAATCGATCACTTCCTAAACAAAATTAAATTAAGAGACACATTTCTTCATGACCCAACCAATCAGAGGTCTCCATTTGACCAGAAGTAGGCCCCTCATTTGCATAAATGGGTCACTTCCGGTGTACCAGCCAATCAGAAGCCTCTAACTAAGTCAAGGTCGCTTGACGTCACTTCCGGTATGCCCTTATATGTACATGTGAAGGTCACATGACGTCACTTCCGGTATGCCCTTATATGGGCGTGTGACGTCACATGACGTCACTTCCGGTATGCCCTTATATGGGCGTGTGACGTCACTTCCGGTCAAATGGAAGCCTCTGATTGGCTGAGTCATGACCTTGACCTCTAACTAGGTCAAGGTCACGTGACGTCACTTCCGGTATGCCCTTATATGGGCATGTGACGTCACTTCCGGTCAAATGGAGGCCTCTGATTGGCTGCATGTCGATTGAGTAATAAACAGTACTTAACTATAGTCCCGTTCCGATACATACTATACTACTAAGACGCATCACTATTGAACATGTCACTAGGAACGTTCACTATTCTCGAAAATCTCCCATGTCTATCTTGTATAAACAGCTTGTGCTTTTTGCATGAAATACACAAGAGTCTAACTTGTGTCTTTTTTGAGTTGGGAGGGAAGTTACATAATGAACCAGTAGATATTTTGGTGAATTTCCCTCAGATCAAAGGCCTGGTCATGTAACCAGAGGGTTGAGGGTTCAAACCTTGTAATAATTTTAGTCAGTAGGTCCTATTAGTGTATGAATGTTTGCATTTAACTAAACACTAGTGAGGGTTAAATGTATCTACCATGAAATACACATTTGTCTTGCCTCGATGTCACCATACATCATTCTTGATGTATTGATAAACAGCTTCCCTCGACGGTATATGTAGGCTTATATTATTTATTTTGTGTCAATAAATCTAATCATAAGAATAAAGATGGTCTACCTGGCCGTCCAAGTTGTCTGCACACTACCTCCGTCTCGGCTGCGTCCCAGAGGCGGGGGTTAGGGTAGGACCACCCTCCGTACCACAACCAAACAAAGCCATGGCTATACTCCCCAACACGGTCTGAGAATATTAGGAAAAAGATGCTGTAAGCTCAGGGTCAGGGTGCGGCTTATATGAGAGTTTTTGCTACTATGGTACAGTACTAAAAGGCACCATAATCAGATGTCTGGTGCAGCTTATATGATCGGCCCATCTTGACAGATCCTGTAAGACAAAGAGAGGGTCTGAGCATTACTAAACTAGCACTCTAGTATACTTATAAAAACTCACATGTAAAGGTCAAATCCCACAACGCCAAAGAGGGTGAGAAAATATTGTGAATTGGTCTTTTGCTGATTATGGGCCCTATATTGGCTAAGACAGGCACAAATTGGTGAGAAAGTGTTGCCTTTGTCTTGTGATTTGAGAAATTGCAAGGATCAAAAGAGTTAGATATTTTCCCCCAGAAGGCCGGGAAAATGTTGCTTATTGGAATATGTCAATGATTTGGTTTGTATAGGGGGTACACTCCAAATATCTTTAGGGTAATTGAGAGGGAACAGTGAGGACAAATCAGACTGTGAAGTAACTCCGCTCAGACAGCTCCATTATCCAGTCTTACATGCGACACTTTGCTTGCCTATTATTGGCCACTGTGGGATTTGGAGGGGCATAAGATCATGGGACAAGTGTTGCGATTTACAATATTGGCAACAGTTGCCCCTTATTTTTATGTCAATAATGAACACTTTCTGGCCCATTTTTCGCGTTGTGGGATTTGACCTTAAGCTGCACCTTGATTCTGGGCCAATCCTATAAGCAGCACTGGCTATCTGGTTTGGGTATCAGCCGCGGCTTCTACGCAGGAATTCACGGTAATTATCCAATATATATTTGACTCGCAGGTAATTGACCAGAGAAAAAAAGACAGTGTGGGCGACTACTAGGGTTCAGATGAAAGCTTACATTAGTTTATAGAATTTGCTGACAGTACTGAGTTATTACATGTTACGTCTTTTGAAGCCATCTTAACACTCATTTTTCTTGTACAGAATTGCCAAAAGTGTGTTGATCTCTTAGAGTGCCCATTGTTAGAAGTCAGGCACTTTCTTTCATTCTCTCACGAATTGCGGCAGATTAATTTAACTAATTAAATGTCCCTTGCTACACTTTAGGAGGATCAAGATGATGTACCAGTTACTTATAGGCACACTATGTTGGTGCAGCATGGGGGGGGAAATCAAATTTAGGATGCCTTAAAGGAACAATTTAAGCAGCTTTAAGTTAAGTAATGTTATGTAAATGTCACAGAGAGGTTATAACAACATTTAAAGGGGCATTCTCACCACTCGCACTTACCACATAGCAGACTAGAACAGTACCAGAATTTTGAGTGGGAAACGCTCGGTGAGAATGCCACTTTAAGGTTAAGTGTCATTTACTCAAATTAAACATCAAGTGCTCCTTTAAGCATATTTGATTTACTTAGATGCCAACATTCATGCATTGAAATGAAACCTTGTGGAGACATAGGGGTTAGTGGCGTTAACTTACTATTACATTCAACATGAAGCGGTGTTCTGTTGGCTGGGTAACTGACTATTGGTCCAGGACAGTCAGGTGTGTTAACACTGCAGTGACGGAGTGAGGCGTATGGGTCCACACAGGAGTCCACGACATACAGCCCGTCTAAACTAGAGGAGACCGGTTCTTGAGATCCACTGCCACCTGGAAACACATAGAAACAGAATGAACTATTTCCAGGTCAAAACACATGACATCCAAGTGTGAACAGGTGTTCCTTGAATTGACCAGGACAGTGACCTTTGAATCTGGCCTCCCTCCCCGAATCATCCATATAGGGGGTTGTGTTATTAAACCATTGAGGAAAAAGATCCTGCTCTTTGAATCATGGAGGATACATTTTTATAATGAATATTTCAGTAGTTGCCTTTATTTTCAATTGTGAAACTATCTTAAATGGAAGGAGAACCATGTATTAGAAGTTTAGTATTTTAAAATATTTATCTCCCAACCAAATTGCCTAGGTAGTATATAACCAAATACTTGCAGTAGACAAG
Source organism: Harmothoe impar (assembly GCA_947462335.1). NCBI lineage: Eukaryota > Metazoa > Annelida > Polychaeta > Phyllodocida > Polynoidae > Harmothoe > Harmothoe impar. The sequence continues at coordinate 105,028,727 of OX381704.1, read as the reverse complement.
GGGGAGAATAGCCCTCTATTCTCAGAAGAAAAGGTTTTCAAATATGACAGAAAAAACACACCCCTCAGCCAGGGTTATTTCTAGGTATTTGCTTACACCTGGTGAACCGCCATTAAATGTATGTAACCATACACAGAGAAAAGAAATAGAATCAATGTGACTCTCGACTTAATCACTTGGGGTAACTCTCCTCAGGGATCTAAAGTGGCTCCCTAACATTAGCAGGAATCTGTAATAACTCGATAATGAATACTATTCTAAGACTCCCTAGTGATAAGGAGTCACTTTAGAGTCGTGGGGAGAGTTACCTCAGTGATCGAGTCCAGACGCCTATTTGGGATTCACTGTGATTCTACTTCTTTTCTCTGTGTATATACTTAATTTCCATGGACCTACCTGGATATCCAGCATGTGTGCAGGCTGTGTAGGCTATGTGGGTGTTTGTACCATTAGCCCATCTCTCTGCAGTGTTGCTGCATGCAGCTACTTCATACTGCTTAGTCCTATACAACAGGCTCACTGCACCATTGCCTGTCACCTGGACCTCACCTAGGATGCAATAGTCTGGTAATAACTTACCTGTTTGATGTAATTTAGTATAACTATAGCGGCATTGAGGCATTATTACAAGCTATTAACTATCAACTACAATTTTATTGAGTAACTCCCTGATAAAAAGTATACATGCACCCTCAGAAAAGTGAGAGTCATTGTTGCTAAAACTGCCCTCACCTGAGAGTCAGACAGTGCCTGACCCTCAGGTGAGGGTAGTTTTAGCGACAATGACTCTCACTTTTCTGTGTGTGTGTATTGGTCAAATGGAATTAAAAACCATACCTAACTCCTAAACCAATAGTAAAGATTCCAATTTTGTTGCTACTGTTGTCATGAGAACCATGGTTGCTTGGCAACAGCATGTCTGTGTTTTTACACTGACATATAGGTACTCTGGGTCTACCCCACATTTAAGACGATGCCCTACTTTGAGAAGAAACTCCTTGTACAGAAGATCATGACATTTTGGGGGGAAAAACACCTTTAAGACAACTCCCCATTTTCCAGATTTTCTCTAAAATACATGTCCTAGTACCCCTCCCTACCAGATTTTCTGGTACAAAACTTTAAATTCGATAATGTGACACTGTATGACTACGGTATGCAGTGATTAGTCCACAATTGTTTGTTTGAAAGATTTTTATTGGCAAAAATTCGTTGAACAAAGTTACGCCTTTCAATTGGAGCCAAGAAATGATAGACACAAAATAAAGCGCAATACACGAGATATAAATGTATACTACAATATTCATATACTTGTTTACGTCCAATTCATATCACGAATGCGGCAAAAACCAATCGGTTTATAAACAAATATGGTAACACACCAATTGATCACAATGTGTCGACGATTACATTTCTCTCTGACTTACTTAAGATAATCCTTTTCAACTCAAATTTTTGAAAAACCCTGCCTATAAAGTTTACGGTACTTACGTGAACATACAACACCAGCATACGTTGTTGAGTTGCAGCTGGTGGCATTTTGGTAACAGTCAAACAGGTTCGTTGCGGCAGCAGAACAATGGAAGGCGTACGGGGCAGTGTACTGGTACCCACCATTAAACTCCAGGAAATGTCCCAACTGGCAATCTGAAATGATGAATTGAAGTCAGTGTGATGCTGCAGTCTATACGAAAACCTGCCGGCCACCGGCTATAGTCGGCAAAATGTCTGCCGCTCCGGCAGAGAAATGGCTACTGCAGGCCCAAATGGCTGGCTGTATTCCAGAGATTCTTGCCTATATGCCATATTTTACGGCTTGTAAATCGGACCATCATCAAGGTTTCTACAGCATAACACAGAAAGTGTGAAAATTTTCTGTAATGTTCTACAATAATTTACATATTAATTACATTTAGCATAAAGTTATCTGTTAGATCCGACTACCGCATACACAACTGATATGAGAGAATTATTGTAAAAGAAGATCACTAAGTGAGTTTCAATAAAAGGATTCTATGTGAATCCATCTAAACAAAAAAAAACAATCCCCTGACTATTATACCATTAAAGTGTTTGGAGTACATATATAAGTAAAATTTAGAATTTGAAGAAAATCGGATAAACTCAAAATAATCAAATAAACAGCATATTATGTATTATATTGGAGCTCACCCTGCCCCAGCCAGCGTCCTAGGAGGTCTGCTTCCTTTCGTCCCCAAACATTCACATCACCACATGTTGTGTTCCATCCATGGTTAAATACCTCTACAATCTGGTAGTTTGGTATGTCAATATTGAAGATACTGCCATATCCATGAATGACTATATTTCTAGCTCGCACAACATCTGAAATAAATCATGAATGTGATTATGATATATAAAGGGATTGGCTATGCCTCTGCGAATATGCCATGACTTCTACCTCGTGTCGGATTAAAACGTGACTCTAGACAATTCAAACTATATTTGAGATGTGGTATAGTGATAATTTTATAGAGGTCAGATCGATTGACAATATGTGAAGCGAATATGGATGCATAGCTATGATGCTATTTGTGATAAATTTAGAATCTAAGGAATACATGATATCAAAATACGCTGAGAACTATTTGTCTTTACCTTGTAAATATTGGCAAAAGAAAGATTATGCCCAAGGCCTATGTCATATGATTTCAAAGCAGTTACCATAATCTCATAAAGAGACAATAATACTGCATTCCAGCTCAATAATATTCATTTTAATTTAATTCAATGTCTTATTAGTAAATAGCACTCACTGCATTCCAAGTCAATGAAATTCAAATTCTGTTCACAGCCAGCAGAAGACTCTAGTGGAGGTGTGTACAATGTTTTCTCACAGTCATTGAAGAAGGACTCCTCACCGGTGCACATAACATCCTTTAGTGCGATACCAGGCTCACTGTACTTAGAAACACTTTTTGTAACTATAGAAAATAGCAAATATCGATTATTATAGTCTTCATTCAGTGAGAAAAGCAGGCGTGGCAAAATTCATAATTAAAATGCTTGTCATGATTATTGATATGTTTTCAGGCTAATTCTATTTTGATGTGTTTAATGTGGTTGTTGCTTAGGCCAAAGAAAAAAGAACTTTGTTTCAGGTAACATGGTATGAAAATGTAGGGTCGGTAGGTCGGATTTTTATTTTTTAACTTTTTTTTTTAACATGAAAGTACTACCCGGCCTCTCCGAAGACCCAAAAATTGACCCAAAAAGGCTAAAAATAAGGAAAAATTTTCAAAATTGGATAAAAAAAACTTAGGGTCGGCCCTGATTTGATAGGGTCGGTCGGGTAACCTGAAACAAACTTTTTTTTTTGGCCTTATGCTACACACTCGGACTGCCAGAGGTCTACGCCTGTCTGGGGATCACATGAGCATCATTACTCTATTCCATCGAGTTTATAGCAGATTGGTGATTTTCCTGATATAATCGAGGTTAGCAGCAGAGAGTGGACACAACCGGTGGTAGATCAATGCAGTAAGAAAGGGTGAATTTTCAGAAAAGTTCTTGATAAAGTTTTTGAATATTTCTTAAGCTTGACTGACAAATATATAAATACAATTTCAAGATTCTGCATTCTAATGTAAGCTATTTGAAAGATGATTCTCTTGTTAATCTCATGATATGAACAGTTTTGAAATACACCTATTACAGACAATGTTATGAGAATTCTTCTAAAACCAAAGTAAACGCAACTTTATCATGAAAAAAGTCACCCTTTCTTGCCGTCCTGATCTAGGTCATACCTCAACCCCCCCCCCTCCTGATTTCTAGTCATCTTTGGCCAATAAGATGTAGATACAGTCGGGGCCTACAGACTGCGCCCTGTTGTGATGAGATCTCCCCCCTGGCCTGACACACGTTTTAGTCAGGCTCATACTGGTCATATTGCTGAGCAGGCCGGCTCACAAATAATGTAGACAAGCACACAGGTGACATATTTATTGATACATGAGGTTCAAGTAAAAACACCTCCTAGAAAGCAAGACAATTAATGATCCATACAATTTATTATGCATATTAAAATATGCCAGGACTGCTAATAGTCAATGTGAACTCACAAAACCATGTGCAATACTCGAATGCACAAATAGGAAACGGACGATATACATTATCAATTGAGTCAATATGTTTATTAACAAGCATGTAATATATAGTCATGAAGCTTCATTTGTTCATGACTTGTCTATTGTTTTTTGACGAATACACTTTTCCTTCAGTTACAAATGAAAACATCACACGGTCTTGTACCATGTAATACTTTGTAATAAAAGAGTCTCGTTTAGAGCGCACTGAAGTGAAAAAAAAGTAGGGCAGCACAGGATAAAATAAATCAGCATTTTCTAAAAACCATAGAGTAGCTTACCGAAGGCTTCGCTATATCCTGTATATTGGCCTGAAAGGTAGGGAGAAAAATCTGAAATCTGACAGCAACTTAACTAACCCTTTACATACTGACAATGGAATAGATGCTTGGACAAGGAATGTATTTATACGATGTAATAGAATATAATGATTTAAAACTCTATAATGAAACTTATCCTGTACATTCAACAGCTATTATTTCCCCCAATTCTGAACATACATATAATCAATTAATTTTCCCCATTCTTTATAAATAATTCAACTGGCATTGCTTACTCAATTTGCCTACTGCGTGAAGAAATCCAAGATGGCGACAGACGACTTCAGCAATTGCAGGACTTGGAATACCACAGACCTCGCCCCAGGCGTTATCGTGCCAGAACAGGAGACGGCCATAGTGGGGGCGTGGTTCCCCAACCAGCTGCACGTCAGCTGTAGGAAACTAGATGTTATTTCATGGTGAATACGGCACTCCCATTGACTTAACCAAGGAAGGCCTATTTTACACCCCCGTGAAATAACCCTGGTCCTTATTTCACGGCCTGTCAAATGATCAAAATTGTTGATTTAACCACTATAAATTAGCTTTTTCAGAGTAATTAAGTGGAATTTCGACATATATTATCAATAAATGGCATGAAATAAACACAAAGGTTGCATACAAGTAGAGTTCCCCACTGAGGGTTATTTCACTCGGCTTCGCCAGGTGAAATAACCCTCAGTGAGGAACTCTACTTGCGCACCTTTGTCTACATATGTAACTGCAGATGGCCATACCCAGTGGGCACAAAATTCAGTTCAACGTTGAATTAACACTGCATCGACATCAAATCAACATTGACAACAGTTTATCAATGTTGATTCAATGTTCTGTGCCCACTGGGTAGTAACCATATACATAGTGGGTCTGTGGTGCGTCAACTAGCCATATGCTCACTTTAGGAAATAAGACAGAGAGAAAATAAGGGATTGCTATCCAAACCGATCAAGCTATCCTCATATTAGTTTTCCTTTCCATTTTGGCAGTGACACAATCTATCCAGGTATAAGAGAACTAAACCTTGCTATGTATTTCATAGTGAATACAGCCTTTCAGGGTTAATGCAATGGGAGGGCCGTATGCGAGTTAAGCGTTGGATAACTCTCGGGCGTATTGCATGCTCTGCATTTATTGCATGCTCCATAATTCAAAATGCGATTCCGTGGAGGTAAACAAAGTGTTGCACATATTTAAAGTCAGTGTTTGATAAATATTTAGGATAAATACCCTTTAGAGAGTCACTTAAAATGTAAAGTCACCTTGTCTGTGGTTATCGCACCCGTGATGCCTGTCCCGTTCTGCACTAGGCCTGCAGCCAGCGTGCAGAACGAGACAGGCCCTATTCGTGCAATAACCACTGACTTGGTCATTTTAGCATACAGCTCTGTCTAGGGCTGTGTCTCACGAAATCAGGCCAATGTTTTCGCCTTGATCGGGTGCCATCTTTGACCAGGCACCATCTTTGACCGGTTTAGCATGAAATAGCTAATAAAGGGCAGGAGATTAAAAAAAATCGGAAAAAAAGGTAATGTAAAGGATGAAAACAACCCCACAATGGTAATGATAATTATATAACCACTGCCATTATATTTTTTCAACCCATTATATATGAGGGAATAAAAAATTTAAAAAACTAATTTCGTTTTGCTGATACCCGGTCAAAGATGGCACCCGGTCAAAGATGACCATGTGCAATGGCCCGATCTCGTGAGACACAGCCCTATATAGGTTTTTTGTTCAGGTAATAGAGAATATTGCAGTTACTTAGGCCAAAAAAATCAGGTAACATAGATAGAAATTGTAGGGTCGGTAGGTCGGATTTTTTATGATTTTTTACTTTTTTTTAAACATGAAAGTACTACCCAGCATCTCCAAAGACCTCAAAATTGACAGAAAAAGGGTAAAAATACACAAATTTCTTCAAAATTGCATAAAAAACGTAGGGTCGGCCCTGGTTTCATAGTGTCGGTCGGTTGACCTGAAACAAACCCTTTTTTTGGCCTTACCTGTACACCCTGACATGTCCGGGTGTTGGCCGTAGCTGCAGGTCTGGCAGTACTGAAAGTATATACATGTGATTGACATACACGTATTCTGGTGGATGAGTTGAACTAGAAACTGTTTAATAACGATAGTTGTTTGAAACATTGGCTGGGCTGCTTGATCAATGCTGTTTTAACTGAAAATTTTGATTATTTATTGGAGGGAAACTGCCCAAACCTACATCCAGTTTCCAACTACTATTTATTAAGTAAAAATATGCAGCACTTGTTAACCATGTTATCTGGTTATAGGGCCCTGGATAAGACATACCATGTCATGTCACTTAAGGTTCCCCTCATGTCACTAAGCCATATGCTGCATGCCGAATTATATAAATGTTTGTGTCGGACACTAGTTCAAACTTTGGTGAAATCCTAATCCCTGACTTTACATACCACTGTTTGTAAAGAGAGTAGGAGGATGAATAGCGATACAATGCTTCCAGCAGGATGGTGTCCGTGTGTAGACGTTGCCATGGTAACTGTTACACCTACAACAACAAGAGAGAGGGGCTACATGGTAATTTGTCGTATTCATTCCCTTTCACCCTTTAAAAGAAAAAAACACCCTATTTTTAGTAGGATTTCAATTGATAGTCTTGGTATCAATTAGAAATGTTCTGGCACATCTGGTGAAGCATAGGCTATTAGAAGGGAGCACAGCAGGTTTATCTGTTGCTACCATGGCTACAGCTCAGAGAGTTATTTGTCTATTTTGTATACAATGTTGTCGACTTTTGTTTGTTATCAAATACAGCAGTCCCATCTACTTATCCAAAGAACGTCGTATTTCACACACCCCGTGAAATAACACATGACTGTATTTCACGGCCCTGTGACGTCATCAAAATGGTGGTTTGTTTACATTTAATTGGCGTAGAAAAAAGCAGTTTTAAGCCCTTAACCCCCCTCTGGACCCTAATGATCTAATTTGAATCGAAAAAGGTAAAGCAATAAACACAAAGGCACACTCTTTTTTGGTCTGTTGAAGGGTTATTTCAGCTTGTTGTCCCTTGGGCCGCATGGACAACACACTGGCCGTATTTCACTGCCGCCTAGTGAAATACGGCCCGAAGGTCAACTTGTGAAATGACCCTTCAAAAGACCAAAAACTGGGGCCCCAGATGGGGGGGTCCCCATGTCGCATGTCGGACTTAAGAAATGCCCCATGTCCCACGTCACTAAAGAAAACCCCATGTCGCTAGTGTCACTAACTGACTATGAAGAGATATTTTTGTATATCCGTAATCAAACATATTAATAAGTAGGGAATATGCTTCAATGTTCTTTTTAGAAATTGAATTATTGTGTAGGCCTATAACTTAATTACAGGTACATGTATCATATAGTATGTAAGGCCTGAATATGTTGCCCCCCCCCAAATTTTCCCAGACCCTATAGTATGATACAAATTATTCCAAAACGGTCGTAGCTCTTCCACATGGATGCCGAGGGCAAAAGGGAAAATATGTGTATGTGCCATCATGCAAAACATTATGCTTGAACTTGGTTGGGTTGGGTACACCCTGCCTCCCCCCCCCCCCCCCACACACCTCTGTATATATATGTTTGGTGTTCGAACGAATCCCTTTTTTAACGGGTGCAGGAGGTTAATCTCATAATCATTATTTAGCAGCCTCTACTGTATAGGGACTGAAAATCGCACTCATCATATGTAAGATCGAACAATTTATCAAATTCGCACTGGTCATGCCCACATGGAGAAATTTTGAAATTCTTTAGAGTAAAATTCTGCATTCTGGTGAGTTTTGAGAGCATATATAATATATGTTGCAAGCTGAGGCTATTCACATTCATGTCACTAAAGCTAATGTCGCATGTCAGACTTAAGAAATGACCCATGTCCCATGTCACTAGTATGGCCATGTCGCCATATCGAATTTAGGGGTCTAGGGCCATAAAACTCGTGCACCTTTGTCTATTTATCAGGAGCGTTTATCAGGGGTGTATTAGACGGGTATGTAGCATTGAAATAAAATACTAGATGGACCATGTGAGAAATACGCAAAATTGTAAATTGCTATTTTGCAGCCATTTTGAAAAACGCCCCCTCCCCACCCCCCTAGTCTCCCACCTTCAGATCCGCCCATGCGTGTCCATAGCCTACACAGAGCAGGTGATACAGACGGGGGCCCGGTCTACCCCCCCTCCCCCCGCCCTCCATTAAATCATAATTGCCTAGGTAGATCACAAGTTAGACATATACACTAGCTTCTTCTGCTCCCATCAGCCCTCCATGCACCCGGTTAGAGTGCCATGGGGTACTACCGGCACCCTAAGGAGTTTTTCCCCCTTGTGCCATTTCTGTGAGATTTTTTGAAAATTTCTCTTTTCCAGTGCATCGAGCATGGACTTTGTCACATTTTCCTTCAGTTATGGGCAAAATGATATATGTTGTCATATGAATATTTTAGTATTTATAATTCAGGGTTTTGTTGGTATTACTGGCATGGCTGGGGGTATTACTGGCACCTTTATGCTTTCCTTACAAAAAGCCATAGTTTTACAAAAATATAAACCGACCATGTTGGGGACACACAATTATGTGTCATCAATGAAGGAATCCAAGTCAGAGACATCCTGACATGCCACACTCATATGTCATTGATCTACACCCAAACACAGACCTGGACCTCACACAGTAATACCCCACGATACTCTAGACAGATCGGCAATAAAGGAAGTTACACATATAATTTATATATACATGACTCATCAGAGTGTGACTGTCAGTACCACTCACGCTGAGGGTACATAAACCCTCTGGAGGTAGCATAGTGTCCTTTGTCGTCATGATGCATGAATACAGGCCTGGTTATTAACTCACTAATGCTTCATTCATGCATCATACATGGTTGGTAAAATGCTGATGTGTCTGCATGATGTACAAATGCATTGCTGGCGAGTTACTCTATGTTGGCTTGTGACACAATTAAAAGTTAAACGTGCGTGTATTGCGTGTATCTGCTTCTCTTGATATAGCCTAGCGCTTTTCAAAGACAGACACTTAAATACGAGACAACTTTTAGATACCTCTCTACCTTCTATTTTCATCTATGTAAACTCATACATGTAGTTTATCTTCATGATGTTACTATTACTTGCGACAGATACCCGGGGAGAGGGAGGGGGCATTTTAAAAGTGAGGAGTCTTTACTTTATTGTGAAGTACAGCAAAGTGAGAAAAGTAGTAACATAGTAGCTTATAAGAGTTATTACATGTGTTTTATAACGTGTCCATTAGGGAGTGTCCATTAATCAATAATGGGTGTGGGTGGCAAAATCTCGCGTGGTGGTGCAAAAAATTCCCCACACACCTCTGGACCCCGTTGTACTAATATGTTGGCCTCTTCCCCCTCAAAAAATGCGCTGGAAATTGCTGAGACCCCCATTTGAACTACAGTGGGCTTCTTTTAAAATGCCTAGTTCTTTTATGCCGCCCTCCCCCTCAAGAGGGGTCAGAATTTTAATGCTACGCTCAGGAGGGGGTCGAAATTGTTTAAATCCCCCCGAAAACCCACCTACCCCTGTAACTAATAAATGATCACTCCCTTATAGGTCTCTGGAACAAATTTTTTAGGCATTCTTAACCCTATAGGTGCATGGCCATAAAGTGTTAGCAAAAGCTAAAGAAAAAAAAACCGTTTGAAAGTGGGAAGAAAAACCATCCCCTTATGGGAAAAACTATGATGTCATGCTTTCTTTGTGATCTACACGGATATCCCACATGCCCCGTCGCCCGTCCCCCTGTACCCCGCTGACTTAATTGAAGTCAGCATTTTATTTAAAGTCAGCGTGGTTTTGCTGAATAGAATAGTTATCACGACCAAACCTAGCAAAGAATTATGGAAAGGAAAATGTATTCCCTATTGTGCCAATTTAACTGCTGGCACGCAACCTTCTGTTTATGGGTTTTACAGTAGGTGAGTGTAGCTGAACAGTATGTCATACTGGAAACCAAAAATACTTCCCTTTATTTTTTGGAAATACAAGATCTCCTATGCTTAAGCACTGGAAGGTCGTATTCAATGGTGCCATTGAATACAATGTGTCTGTATTCAATGGGCTAAGAAAAAGTTGTTGTTCCTTCATTAAATGGCTTCAAATAAAAAAATAAACACAAATGCCCCAGCCCCCACTCGTGAAATACAACAGAGAACGGGCGTTGGCATTTGTCTATTTATACTGTGCAGTTACAGTATATCTTACTGTGCAGCTACACTAACTTCTGACAGTATACAGAAGATTGCACGCCCAGCATATTACCATAACAATGTCAGGCCTTTATGTGTTGCCTAGTTCCACGAGCTATAAGCCCAAAATCCATGGCGGCAGTATCCTGCGTTAAAACGGTTTCGCCCCCCTGCCGAAACCGTTTTAACGCAGGATCCTGCCACCGTGGATTTTGGGCTATAGCCCTAAATCCACAGCGACAAGAACCTGCGTTTAAACGGTAACGCCCCTTTGCCGCCACTATTTCGCCGCTATTTCGCCCTGCCGCGCCTTTTTCGCGGCTGTGCCGCCAAAGTCCACGGCGTTAGAGGGGCGAAATTGGCGCGGCAGGGCGAAATAGCAGCGAAATAGTGCCGGCAAAGGGGCGTTACCGTTTTAACGCAGGTTCTTGTCGCCGTGGATTTTGGGCTATATATCCTCGGTTAAAACGGTATCGCCCCTCTGTCGCGCCTATTCCGTGGCTGTGCCACCCGCTTCCACGTGCAAAACTGGTGAAAAATAGCCGTAGCAGAGGGGCGATACCATTTTAACACAGAATAGAGCCTATTCCCGCCAAGTGCTGTGGACTTTGGATTTCTCCCCATCTGCCCCCCCCCCCCCCCCGGTAAAAAATCTGGGGTCATAAGCATAAGCCTGGGCGACAGTAGGGCGACACAGGTCCCTGCGAAACGGGGCGATCTTTTTTAAGTTTTGTTCCGAAGATTTCGCTTCATTTCACGGCCTAGTAACGCCAGGAACACGGCGACAAACACGGCGACACAGCTGCGAAATGATGCGAAATGTGCAAAACAAAACATTAAAAAGGTTGCCTCGTTCCGCAGGGACCCGGCCGCCCTGAGTGTCGCCCATGCAGTTGCTGGCAACAATCAGGGCGACACTCCTGCAAAATGCAGAGACAGGTATTAGAACTAGGTTTGCCATTTTGTACCCCCCCCCCCCGACCCCATTATTGTTAACAGGTGATCATTCCCTAACACACATTGCTCCGAAGTATTTTAGATAAGGTTATTGGATTCAGTATGTAAACAGTTATTGAATAAAATTAATCTAGAGGTGCTTTGCGTGCATTTTCATATATTTAGAATCATGCATAGAATTATGAAGGCATTGCATTAGCTATTCAGTTAGGTGTCGGAATTGCTAATGAGAAACCTTTGGAAAGAGTAGACCATTCAACATTAAAGCCCGGGCTCCACTACCCAGTGGGCAAACTTCAGTTGATTAAATGTTGATTCAATGTGTGTAGCGACATAATATCAACAGTTGATACAGGGTTGTCATTTTGTTGATATTGATGAGGTCATCAGCGTTGATCATTCAGCAGTGATTCAACATTGATATGACCATTGCAAATCAACAATAAATAAATATAATAAAATGATTTACATTGATTTGATATTGACTGCTGATGCATAATTTGCGATTCAGTATATTAGACACAGTATTCTTATGTAGACTCATTCCTTCAATTTATATATTTTCATTACAACACCCCCCCCCCCCCATTTCCTCAAGATTAAATGCTAATTCTAGCACTATCCAGGGTAGGGGTGGACCTCTGATGATCACGCTAAGAGGCATTCACATCCATTTCAAACTGACCTGGTCATGACTGAGGCTTTATCCATCATTCTTAGCAACATAAAGGGTGTCTTACCGAAACCATGCATGTATTCTTATCATTTAATTCCAAATGTAAACCAAATGCACACACCATAGTTGTTAATGAAAATGAATGACATTTTGATCAATTGTATACATTGATGAGAAAATAAGAGCTTACAATTAGGGAAAATTGATGTAGTATGGAGATAGAAATGCTAAGGAGTAGGTTGTGGGATATCCAAACATTGCATCAATGTTGAAACAGGTGTTGGTTGACAACATTGAAATAGCAACATTAAATCAATGTTGAAAACAGGTTGATCTACCCAGTAACCCTATATGAACCAGTTTTCAACGTTGAATCAAGGTTTTGTGCCCACTGGGTAGGGCGGCACAGTTCCCTGCGAAACAATGTAATCTTTTTTATATGTTTTGTTTTACACGTTTCGCATCATTTTGCATCGCAGCAGTGTCGTCGTGTTTGTCACCCTATTGTGGCTTTACTGAGGGCGACATGAAGCGAAATGAAGCGAAATGAAGAGAAATGTGTAAAACAAAACATAAATAAAGATCGCATCGTTTCGCAGGGAACTGTGCCGCTCTAGTGGAGCCCAGGCTATAGCCTTTGAAAACGTCGCCCATGTGCCGGCCGTGCAATACTTCAACGATAAGACCATCAGTATATCTAATCTAATCTAAACGTTTTAAAGCCTCTTGCATGATCGATTAATTTAGAGATAGCACTACATAGATAGTTATGGCTAGTGCATGAACTATTAGTATCCATGAATACAGTACTGGTGAGTTAATCGCCACTGCTGCACCAGTGCATCTTGACAATGAAATGCATTCAATGGCGACTGTAAATATAGATATATTCGCGTGTATATAATTATTTTCGTGAATCTGCTAAAAAGTACAAGTATTTAAATTCACGAATTTTGGAGTATCATATGGTAGTTGTGTAACTATACCGGATAGATATTCGCACTGCACATATCACAGACTTTAATTTTGGTGAAATTAGCAGACATAACATTATGTACAGTGCAAAATAAAATACCTTTACAGTGGAGACAGAGGAATTATGCAGTGGCCCTCTCTTCATTGAATTTGGAATATGCAAAGAAAAATGCTTGACAAAGCAAATTCTCAGAGGAAATAAATCCAAATATAGCATAAAGCAAATAGTTGCAGGGCTTCTGTGTCTGAGGAAGTGAGAGATTTGAGGTAGTATATTGTCGAGGAATTGAGGCTCGACTATGAACAAAGAGACACTTGCCTTAGGGTGGACCTTGCTCAGCTCCTCTGGATGTCTAGCAGTTGTTATCAGCCTGTCATCTTGACGGCATGAAGAGGGAGGGACGTCTGGGAAGTCTGCTGTTCTGGCTTAACTTCTTTGCAAGTCTAGTGGATATTGCCTAACCAACCACCTTAGCTGTGGTAACATCAGCACACAGATCCTGGTGTCTATGGTTATACGCCCCCAGTCAGGTAAATCCCAGGCTGCATAGAAGTCTTTTGGTTTCGAGATTATTACAAGTTAATGAGTTGGATAGGAGATGTGTATGTAGTGGAGAGGAAAAGTATTAAAAAGTAAGTTTACCCTTTGAGGACAGTGGTCATAAATCATAGAAACTGTGCATATGAGAATTTTACACTTCCCCAGGCCAGAATTCTTAGGGTATTAATTTTTTTAGGATAATCTTTGTCTTATAATATCGGGATGGAAGAGTTCTTGATGTTATATATGGGTTTTTATGGTTAAATGTCCATATCTGAGGTTCCACGGGCCGAAAATAGGCCGGAAATGCCCCAAAATTGGCCCAAAAAATGATAAAATTGAGAAATTTTATAAAATTTTCAAAGATTTGCACTACATGTGTGTGGTTCCATATTTTTTACTTAGACTATGAGTTCTTACCATAAATCTGGACCAAATATTAAACAAGTAGAGGCATTTTTTCTATATTTTTCAAGAAATTTTAATTTTGTAAAATGAAATGTCCGGGCGAATTTTTGCCAACAATTCCCCCCACCACTTTTTAGCCATGATGTATATGGGTTCTTTTTTGTCATCAAAAATTAGAGTCATGTGGTAGTGTTTGTATACTGAAAAAAAAATTGGAATTCCCCTGTAATTTTCTTCCTGAGGGGGCCATGAGTGTTTTTCCTTCAAAATAGTCAATTTTGTCGACTGGACACCAAATTTACATTATTTCTGTGGCTGTCTACCATGAATATATTTAACTATGCTAACTATGCCAGTTATTTACCCCCTACATATACCTAACTACCCAGTGTAAAGGATATTTGTTTCCATGCCATAGTCTAGAACAAAAGGGGGAAAGGTTTATTATGTCCGGGCGATATGTCCGGGCGAATTATGTCCGGGCGAGTGACACCTAAAGGTCTATACCACATTTCACACAGTAATATTAGGTGTACAGAAATGGCAGACCTACCCCCTGAAAGAGAAATATCTTTGTAATGCCATGCAAAAATCTGCATCTTGATATCTGCTCTAGATTGTGTGATACTAAGCAATATGTGAACCAAAGTCAGTGAGTCTTCCTGAGAGAAATCCGGGCAAGTGACACCTAAAAGTCTACATGATATTTGATACAGTAATGATAGGTGTAAAGAAATGGCAAACCCACTCTTTGAAAGAGAGATATCTCTGTAATGATATACAAAATTCTGCATATTGATATATGTTCTAGATTGTGTGATATTGAGCAATATGTGAACCAGTGTTAGACAGGTATAGTATTTTACAGGAGAAAATGTCTGCCCGAGTGACATTCTGCACTATTAAAAAGTCTTTTCAATGGGAATTGACAGGTTTATACAGATTTTTGCCCCACTCAAACTATACACCACCTAAAAGTATATACCACGGGGGTTGTGTTCCACATAGTTGGTATTATCTCGCTAACTCGGTACTCCTGTTAGCCTAAATGACAAGTAATGTATAATTTGGGAGCTAAAATTAAGGTGAAATCTATGTCATATCCTTATACAAAATAACCCAATGCCAAGGGATAACCCAATTCTAAACAGCCAAAATCAATCAAAATCTAACCCCTAGGACCTACTTCAATAAGAAAAATTATATATATGGGGACTAAACACAGATAAGCACTATTATGGCTATTATTGAGATAAATATCCCTAATGTCACTCGCCCGGACATTGTTTACAGGGTATCTAGGTTCTAGCTGTTGCCATAGCAACAGTTTTCATATTTAACTCATAAAATTTCATAAGCAGGTAACCCAACACCTATACATTACTCATAAAGATTTACTTTGAGATACTTCAAAAAAGAAATTCAGACCCCACCAGTCACCCTCGAGCCCCATATGCACACTTTCTGTGATTTTTGACCAGTATGGTTTGGTCATAATACATCAACGCAGCCTGTGGGAGTAACTCGCTGGTGCTGCATTGGTGCATCATGCCGACCCTTTAGGAGCTTGAATGCAGCCCTGGTGAGTAACTCACCAGGGCTGCATTCATGCATCATGTCTACAAAAGAAAAGTTGCATTAAATATGTATTATACCGTCTTTAACGTGTTAAACGGATCAATGTATTAGCATCTAGTGGGACAGGGAAGAAGAAAGAGAAGAATCGGGAAAATTGGCAGATTGGTCATATCGTGCTAAAACGTGAAAAGGGGAAGGGAGACGTTTGGGGTCGTTGGGGGTCAACGGCCATCATGAATATGTTGATCTATAAAGGACACTCACAAAATACAGTCTTACACGTTAGGGAGTGGTCATTTTTTAACAACAGGCGGGGTCGGTGGATTTTCGCGCGAGCGGGTCGAAATTTTTTTGGTCCCCCCACAGAAGGGGTCACAAATTTTTTGGTCCCCCCCCTAGGCAGGTTGAAAATGAGCGCGGACGACCCCTTTGAGCTATAGTAACGCGCGGGCTTTTTCGCTAAAAAGGGGTGTAATTTTTTTGGTCCCCCCCTCAAGAGGGATCCAAACTTTTTTGGTCCCCCCGAAATCCACAAACCCACCCCTGTTGTTAAAAAATGACCACTCCCTTACCCGATTTTGCAATCACAAGCCATTAGATATGACATTTTAACGCGTACGTGAACGAGTTTGTTTAGAGCTCATTGACATATTTTTGGGGATACACAATGGTTGTGAAAATATAGCTGTTACAGTTTGATATAGAATTCCCTCTGTGGTGAAAAGAAGTAATGGGATGAAGTCCCACTTCATCTATAAAGGTCCAAAGTGTCGGTCCTCACTCCACCCCAAATGTTACTGGAAGGGTAGCAAGAGTTAGGCTTTCAACCCTTTAACCCTTTCGACCCGCAGGTCTCGGTACCCCTCCAGCGGCGGTCGGAGTGGAGTCGGGACAGGTACTCAGCGCTATATATAGGGGCACTGGGCCTTTAAAGACGGCATAATGCCTTAATGCATCATGCCCATGGTCATCATGATGCATGAATGCAGCTCTGGCGAGTAACTCGTCAGGGCTGAATTCAAGCATCATGCCGACCCTACGCGGTTGAGACGCTCCCAAAGGGTCGGCATGATGCACCAATGCAGCACCGGCAAGTTATAAATTTCATCTTTTAGCGACATCCGTCCCTAAATGGTTAAGGGCAATATAGTTCTTTGATGAGTTGTCAAGGAGTCTACTCGCTATTGCTGCATTCATGCACGATGATTGAATGCAGCAATAGCGAGTTATTCACCAGGGTTGGATATATATGCATCATATGAATCCCACAGATGTAATTGTGCTAGTTAGATAGCACAATTAATGCATTATGTCCTTCGTTGTCATGATACAGTAATCCTTGTGACCAACTCGACAGAGCTGCATTTATGCATCATCCAAACCCTATGGGGCTGAATGGTCGTCATGATGCACCAATGAAGTACCAGCTGCATTGGTGCATCATGACGACAAATGTTTCCTTCTAATAACATGCTGTCCCCCATGCTGTTAATGATAAACGACGGATAATAATGGAAATTCCGATAGATTGAGTCATATTGTGTAGGAGGACAGGGGTGAATGCAGTGGATAGGGGGGGGGGCTGTGAGGGTGACAGACCGGTACATAAGTCACACTATATTAACAATAGTGGCATATCTCATTACAAGTTATCAGTAGGGAGTCCCATTCAGTGAGCTGAGCGTGTCCCTGCCGCTACCACTGTATGTATTGGTACACCATCCCAGTGGGCACCGAATTCAGTTCTAAGTTGAATCAATGTTGAATCAACATTGAATCAACATTGACAACAATTTATCAATGTTGATTCAATGTTTTGTGCCCACTGGGATGGCCCTTACCTGTGTATAAGAACAGAGCCTGCACATCTCACTTAATATAAAATCCGGGAGAAACTATTCCACATTCAAACAAAAGGCATGACAGTATCCTACACACTCCAGGGCACATTTAAATCGAACACCTGTTTTGAAAATAAATTTTAGTCCATAAATTATGGTTAAAGTAAAGTTAAATTGTGCCATAAGATTGAGACGGAGCAATAAAATGAACACAGGTGTCTTACCCATTTATAGCCTACACATATTAGATAAGCATGCATGCATAACATTTGACCTAATTATTACCATCTCTCCCGGAAATTAGGCATAGTGATTGTTAGTTTAAAACAATTAATCCATTGAAGGGTAATACCCAAAAATACACCCCCCAAAAGGCACTGAATCTAATTCTAATATGGTAGAATTAGCTGGTGTATATTCCATTTAGTTACTTATATATTTTAATCTAAACTTTAGGGATTTCCACCTATCAGGCTCATTGACTGTACACATGCGCAGGGTGATTACTCCCGTGCTACAGTGTGTACAGGCACTCACCATAACTTAACTACTGGTGCCAACGGTGTGCAGTTATATATAGAACCAGCAGGGGTAAATATGTAGAGACTTTTTGTACTTCAAATGGCTTTCATGCATTTACTTCTCAATGTATCATCATTCTGTTTTTTACTTTGGGTTAGTATATGTCTTCTTTATCAAGACCACCTTTTAGATATCATGTATGATCATTAATTTATTTCCGATGGAACTCCCTATCATCAGGGCATGAAGCTATAGGACTAGGCTTAACTTTTTGAATTTGCCGGGGAAAACGTCAATTGGATGTCCTTGAGTTCAGCCAATGATCCCCGAGTCTTTCGGGAACTAATATTCAGGTACTTTTCAGGCCCAAGTTAAAGAAAGATGTCTAGTTTACAGTCTACATTTTCAGCCCATGTCACCTGTGTAGTAACTAAAAGGATCGTATGACTTCCAGCTACTATCACAAGGACGGACACAGGTGGTTATATAGGCCTCTACCGGGATCGGACTTGTTCCCGCAGCCACGGTGTTTACCCTGACATCAGCAATCTCGTGAGACCTTGGTTCTGCTCTCGTATTGTAGCCTGTTCCCCGGAAGCTATGGTGTGTGAGTGTCTGGTCACTGCCTAAGTCTCACGATAGATTGCATGGTCGCACATGGTCGCCCATACGGAGAAGCCAGAGTCATCGCTATAGTTAAAGAGCGATCTTTATTCAGGTGTTTGAAGTATACCGGTACAGTCGATCACAGCTACACAATGCAGGGGTACTGGTACTTATCTCATGGACCTTTGTCTATGCATATATCGGCCATGTTATGTGAAAGTATACATATAGTGTATGTATCATGCAAAAGTGGTCAGAAAAAGGCCCAACGTACATGGACGCCCAAGTATGGGAATGGTATCTATGTGAAGGTCACTGAAAGATTTATGTGCCAAGTCTGGACCGGTTAGCCCTTTAAGGACGGCATGTCGCTAAATCATGACAATTGTCAACACAGCCCCACTGGGTAACTCACCAGTGCTGCATTGGTGCATCATGCTGACCCTTCAGGAGTTCTTCAACCCTGTAGGGTCAGCATGATGCTTGAATGCAGCATGTATGCATCATACTGACCAAGGGCATGAGGCATTAAGTCATCATGCACTCCATAAAGGGTTATGATGATGTAGAAGTAGATGTTGTTTTGGGACCTAACCCTTTAAACATGTCATGACGACTCAATCCACCGAGTTTATTTGTCTTCATGTTGCACCCATGTGGTGATGGCAACATAACTCACCAGTGCTGCATAATTGCATCATTTCTCACATGTACACCTCTGGAATGTGTCACCATAGGATCTGATAGGATCCCATAGGATCCCATAGGATCGACATGATGCTTGAGTGCAGCACTGGTACGTTACCCAGCATAGCCAGTAAAGCAGAATGCTGCACTTAAAGGGTTAACCAGACAAACTCTATAGATCGTTGTGTGTTCATGGCATCACTTCCTGTTCTATTATAGGTTTTGTCTGGTCCACCCAGTGCAGGCCGGTCAGGGCATAAACATAGATTTATGTGATTTTGAGCATGGCATGACGCCTCGGTACGTTTTGTTCATTTGTTGTCAATAAACTGGCATGCCACTAACTATTGCTGCATGAGTCTATCATTGCTCAGCTAGAGGGTATCAACCCCTAGAATCAGCGTAACCCATGGATGCAGCCATGATAGGTTACTCTCCCCTCAACTGACCCTTATTAGTATTATTATAGTAATGCATTGGCTCACTTTCTATAAAAGAATTGTTGAAGTCTAGACCAGGACCTAGACGTAGTTTTGACCGCCACCTAAAGAGAGAGATCCAAAACTCTTTTTTCCTTAATGGATCCTTTTTTTGGTTCACCCACATTGTCAAAAAACCACACACACTGAACTAACCCCTGGAACCTAGCCACATCTTCCATTGTAGACCATGCACTGAGTCTGACGAAGACACTTTGTCAAATGTCCAAGTTGTATATCTGTATATTGGTGGAATGATTATATGAAAAAAGGGGCCTACCGACCCTGTACTCTATTTCCCGACAATATTGCATAATAGCACATCTTTGTCCTGGCCCAAGGGAGTAGTCACTTTTTAACAAAGCGAGTTGATTCAGAAGTTTTTTTGAGTTTATAAAGTGTTTATTTTCATAAGTTGAGTTTCTAAACACAGTACAATTCAATAAGATATAATGCGGTAGTGTGTTGATCCACATGTACATGTGTCATGATGGGATTTGACATCTCAGATATATCAACATTATAACAATAGATTCCAGTCATCTGACAGGACCTCAATATTGATCACATCTAATGGTGTTGCAGGTTATTACAGATTTACACAATAAATGTCTAACTTAAATAAAGGCTACGACTTCTCAGGCACAATAGCACAGTTATACCGTTTTGACATCGATACAAATAAACATGATATTTTCTCTTAAACAATAGCAACATAGCATTATTCACAAATTGACTTTTAAGTGACTTTTCAGCTGCGCCAATGAGAATATTTAGCTTGGCACCTTTCCAGCCAATAGGTAGTAAACTATAGCTATATTCATGATGATCGACATTAATTACAAAGATATCGTGACCACAGATATAGCGACAACAGTAGGTATAGCGAATAGAATAGTAAAGAATAGAAGGATGGTTCATATCATTTTAGCCCAGTCTCGTAAAGTATGAGACAATGAAGTACAATACAGTAATCTAGCAACATAATGTATAAATATAAATATAATTACTCCTTACAGTGTATTAATCTACCTACCCTGCTTTTAGGCAGTTACAATACTAGATAGTGCTTTAAATCGGAAAGTAGTTTTGCAGTTGGTCTTTCTGCAGCCTGCAGTGCAGGGTGCATTCAATTTATTCCACATGCTTATGCCTCTGTATAGTAGACTGGCCCTGTAGCCCATTTTTGTGTGAACTGGGTAAATTAATAAACCAGTGTTGGTGGATCTGGTGTATCTTCCAATCTTTTGGCGCTGGTTGATATTCTAAACCTAAAGGTCCAGCATTATGTTTTGTACTATGTAGGTACTTATATGTATAATAACAGTAACAGTTGCAGGTCATAATATATGCTTAGATAATGCACATTAGCATCCAGATGTAGGTCAGATACATGGTACTTTAAATCTTACATTAAGACGTGTGCGTAGACAGCGATCTTGTAGCAATTGCAGCCCCTTATGTTGTGTAGAAACAATATCGATTATAGCCTGGCCAAATGTGACTTCTTTAGTTTTATCGGGTGTATTTTCCCTGCTTTGTATTTTACCATTTAGGTTTCTGCAAAGGGTCACCATTAATAAATGGCTATTGTGGGGGGAAAGAGAAGGGACTGGACCTGAATCCCCTCTCAGCCAATGAGAACACAGCATTCGGTATCACGTGACCTGACAAAAACTTGGAGCAGCAAAAAATGGAACTTACCTGTGTCAGAAGGAATGTAGTGTTGGGACACACTATGTGCCTCGCCCACCAAACCCATCTTAGTTTTATTAGTATTAATACACAGGCCACCTTTGGTAAACCAATTGTATACTAGTCGTGCATCATCTTGCAGAAGTAATTTGGCAGCATTAAGGTTTTTATTCATATTATAGAGGACAATGTCATCCGCATACATAATTACCTTGCAGTTTTGGAGCAAACTGGACATATTATTGACAAAACAGATAAACAATAGTGGACCTAGTATGGACCCTTGTGGGAGATTAATTGTTTTCATATGGGCTAGTAGCTCACCATAAAGTATACTATCAAAAGCCTTCCGCACGACCAGGAAACAGGAGACCATGTATTCATTCTTATCTTTTGCCAGATGAATGTCATTTACCAGTCTAAATACTGCATTATTTGTTCATCTGGACGTGCGGTAGCCATATTGAGACGTGTCAAGAAGGAATGCAATTTCGAGGTGGAGTTATATACATTGGTAGATAAAGTGCTCCATTATTTTACTTTGGACAGGCAATTATGAAATCGGTTGCCAGTTACCTTTGTGTTTTAAATCACCTGATTTGGGCAAAGGCACAACTCTAGTTGATGCCCATTTTTGGGGAATTAGATTTCATGTGTAAGGGCAGTGGTTACCGAACCGACCCAGTAACGTACGGCGTTGTTAGATTGTCAGAAGGGGAAGTAGCTCAGTGGTAGAGCACTTGGCTTCGGAGTCAGGAGGTCGTGGGTTCGAGTCCCACTTTCTCCAAAAGATTTTTCGCGACCGTTACACTGGTGGAGAAAGCGAGCGCACTCGCTGGTACGGTTGACTTAGACGGTTGGAGCATCCCAACTTGCTGGGGATTGGCCACCTGCTGGCGGTTGGTAGTTGGAGGAGCAGGTAGTGAAGAGTTGGTTCCCAGTACGGGCAGTTGGAGTTCAGCATGGAGTCAAGTCAACAAATTGGCTGGATCGGTTCGGCACTGTGAGCTTCTATCATTGGCTGCTACGGGGCATGATAGAGGCTGGGGGAGCTGTGTAAGGGCAGTGGTTACCGAACCGACCCAGTAACGTACGGCGCTGTTAGATTGTCAGAAGGGGAAGTAGCTCAGTGGTAGAGCACTTGGCTTCGGAGTCAGGAGGTCATGGGTTTGAGTCCCACTTTCTCCAGACGATTTTTCCGCGACCGTTACACATGTAAGCATATTTAAATCGGCAATACCACTCGATCTATGGACCTCAATGTCCTTGATCAAATTTAAAGCTTCAGAGTAGGTATAGTCAATGGTTTATGGCTCTCTGGCCACTAGACGGCTAGCAGTAGTACTTGAGACTTCTAACGCTATCTGAATGACAGCGACTTGGGGCTGCGGACTTGTGTTGGTAGAGGCAGGTAGAGGTAAACAGCAGCAGCACTTACGGTGACATGCTGAGAGGGTATCAGTGAATGCCTTCTTGAAACCTTTGTCACGCCAGGCATAGATGAAGGGGTTGATCCAGAAGTTGATGTCATAGATGAGAATGGTCACATTGAAGAGTGCCCGGTGCCACTGTGGTGATGTAGGGGACAGGGTAACCATGGTTACGGTGTGTGGTAAGTACAGCATGAAGAAGATACCAACAACAAGAGCCATCATCTTTGTTATTGACATGTCCTTCCTTCGATTTGCCTGTTGCGTTATTGACTGTGCTGGGGTCACTTGGTTTTGGCTTCTGTGCGCTATGCATGCGATGTGGCCATACCCAGCCAATATTAGTATTGTAGCAATAAAGTAAAACGATAAAGCTACATACCTGAAGAATGTTGGGTAGTAGTTTATGATATTGCATTCTATTCCCTCATGGACATCGGCTATGTATATGGTCACGGTAATATTAAACACAAGGATTACTACCCATGCCAGGAGCAGGATTGTCAGCAGTGTTTTTCTACTCCACTTCTCACTGCAATTCAGTTGGAAGAGCAGAGAGTTCCGCCTTTCAAAAGCCAATAGGCTCAGGGTAACAGATTGGATGATGATAGTTGTGGCCTCAGTACAGATTCCTGCCAGACATGTGGGATGAATGAAGTGCCAGGATGTGGAGAAGACCCTAATTGGTATAACTATTGCTGTCAACACGCCATGAAGAAAATCACTGAGAGCAAGATTGGCTATTAGCAAGCTAGCTGAGGATCTTAAGTGGCCTTTGGTAATCACACAAATTAGTGTGAAGAAATTAATTATCATGGTTGCAATGCCCATGATGATTCTGATAACAATGTACATCAGCCAGAAAATCCCCATTTCGCAGCTGCACTGTCAAATGTATGTACAGTTTGCAATGTGGTCCTCCTGGTGCGTATGTCATGTAGCTTGTGGGTCCACCTGAAGAATGGTCCCAACTACTTCTAATTTATTCAAACTAGATGATAAATATTCGGAATGTAAGATGTGATTACTCTCATTAATTGGAGGGTATAATTGGTGTAAGACAAGGGAGTTCAGAGGTCCATATGTCTCCCCTTACATATAACACCGATGTTGACGTACCTCGTTAGTATGATACCAGAGTCTAACAAAGGGTGTGGTGCTACTTATGGCTTGTGGCCCTAGGCTATGGCTACCTGATATTGTGTTTACTGACCAACTACTCTGGGTACGATATATATATATATTTATATATATATATATATATATATTTATATATATATATATATATATATATATATTTATATATATATATATATACACTTCTATTGTATTACTGCACTGAGGCGAATCCATCATATTTGTCCTAGTGGGCACAAAATTCAGTTCAATATTAAATCAACATTCAATCAATTTTGAATCAACATTAGCAACAAGTTATCAATGTTGATTTATTGTTCTGTGCCCACCGGGGTGTATATGATAGCAGCAGTTTGACCTTTAGTGCCCTTCAGTGTAGCCATCCCAAAGTGTAAAACAGTGCCACACTGTTAGAAGTAAGTACTGTAGCTGTACAGTATAAAAGGAGGTATTTTTGGTTTCCAGTAATACATACTGTACATCTACACTCACCTACTGTAGAACACCAAACACAGAAGATCATGGGTTCGAATCTCACCATGGCACAATAGGCAGTACTGCTATTTATCTTTAGAAAAACTAAATTATGCACATGTACATATCCAAATATTCATAAGCTAACATTTTTATGTCAATATAGGTGGAAATGCATGTAAACTGGGTTAAAGAAAAACGTAATTCTCATTGTGCCAAGGTTAGACTAGAACCCATGATCTCCTGTGTGTGGTGTTTTACAGTATGTGAGTGTAGTTGTACAGAATGTGATACTGGAAACCAAAAATACCTCCTTTTATACTGTGCAGCTACAGTATATCTCGCTGTGCAGCTACACTAACTTCTGACAGTGCAGTATTGTACTCTGAGTTCCGAGTACAATGAATACTAGGTACCATCAACATGCCTATGTTGTCAGACTGTGTTCTAACCTAGAAATGTACCAATGTTTAAATTGTAAATTGAAATTATGATAATAGGAAATACATGTTAGGTTTACTTAGCACCTGACTTATATTGAGAATCACCCAAATGGAATCCCCAACATGCAGGCATAGCCTAGGTAGTGGCCCGATGATCAGATACATGTGCATCTGAGATACACTTTTTTAAATCGTGTATTAGAGTGAATTATAATCAATTAGCATGCATGGACCACTAATGATGCCTGTCATTAGACAACATATCACTTAACATTGAACTGAATAGGCTTATATTACAAAAAAGGGTCATGCTGTGTTACAATCTTGGTTTAGAATATATATGAATCATGAGACTGCATACATGTGCCTTATGTCTATTCCTAGTATTAATAGATCACTGGATGATGGTAAATAGTTGCTATATAGGGGCTATAACTATTTTTCTTTTCTCAGCTCTCTACCCGTTTTAAAAGAATGACCACTCCCATACCCATGATAGCCTTTTTAGCAAGTTCTCACTTATTAAACATTAACAAGGGCCGCATAGTGTATGAGTGTGTCATTCTCTTTGTTGTCATGATGCATGAATGCAAGCCTGGTGAGTAACTAACCATGGCTAGCTTCAAGCACCATTCTAACAATACAGGGTTGATACACTCTTTAAGGGCAGGGATGATACATGAATGCAGCCCTGTGGAGTTGTACGCTGAGGCTGTATTCATGCTTCATAC
The DNA here is from genome assembly GCA_947462335.1 of Harmothoe impar. Classification (NCBI taxonomy): domain Eukaryota; kingdom Metazoa; phylum Annelida; class Polychaeta; order Phyllodocida; family Polynoidae; genus Harmothoe; species Harmothoe impar. Next base: position 105,002,862 of record OX381704.1, on the reverse strand, counting down.
TGACCAAGGACACTTAAGCACATTGTAGGCCTTGACAGCTAGTTGGGTATTTATGCTTGCCTGCACTGTAAAAATATTCTGTTGAATATACAGAGAATCAATGTAAAACTTTACGGTGGATCATCATAAATGTGATTACAATGAGGATGTGTTAAGTCAACCAATTTTACTGTGAATACAGTCAACTCTCCAGTGCGACCACCTCATCATTGCGACCACATTTGGATAGTCCCAACCATTTTTTTTTGATTTTGCAGTGTGTATTTATTCATGGATGATATTTCAAGATACAACAATCAAAAATACACGTGAACTACATGGCATTGTATATCCAGATATGTCACAATGTATGCGGGTCTATGGCCCTTTTATATGAGATAGTATTACATGTATGCTAGATAAGCATTATGGGCACACTCAGGGCGCCAGCTGTATGAGTATGAAGCAGTAAACATATTAGTACAAGTGAGAACACATAGTCGATCATTTATGCAGAAGCTTAATTGGGCTTCATTTTCCTTGACACACGCTATACAGACACATTATTCCTCTCTTTGGAGGATTTAAACACATTCGGGCACATGGTGGCCTTGTTGAGGCCGGGCTATAGCCTGGTACAGCGATACAGGCATACTAGAATGGGTTAGACATTTGAGGCTTGTATGACTGCATGTATTGGGTTACTCTTTCAAATCGACACATTCAGCAGTTATTACGCACTATTTATATGACAATGGAGCTTGGTGGTGTCAGGAGATAATTACATGTAGTGCCGGGTTTGTTAGTTAGGACCTATCACCAGCGCGCCTGGCTTCACTTTTCAGCCTTATGTGTTTCAGAGCTTCAACTTTAAAAGCATTCTTCTCTGCAGTTTGTCTGCAGTGAGGAGATAGACTGTTCCAGAGCTGTACAGCTCGGTACAAGGGACATTTCCTGTAACTTAGCTTCACATCTGGCGGAAATAGGAGCTCTAGTGTATTAGCAGACCTAGTTAACCGGCCATTAGTTACATTAGGCTTGACGACAAGACCAACATTTTCAGCACTCAGAACCTCTGAATATAGGTATCTGTGTACAAGCATCATTAGTTGGATGTCAAACCTTACGTCAATGTAATCTATCTTACAATCTTTATGAAGACCCGCAACCGGGTGCTTCATGTTGGTTTTTAGACAGGTCCTAAGGCCCCGGTTTTGAACACGTTGGAGCTTTTGTTGTAGGGTAGTGGTTAGACCATTATAGAGTAGCCCACAGTACTCAATAACGGGTAAGACAGTTTGCTTATATATGAGTATTGCAGTGGACCGAGGCATCATATTTCGAATTTTGCCGAGTAGGTATATGCGGTGACAGGATGTGCTAATGGTTTTACTGACATGTTTTTTGAAATTCAGCTTATTGTCAATGATAACACCGAGGTATTCGTATTGTTGTTTTACATTAAGTGTGTGGCCTCCCATTTTTATAGTGGGATCTATATCGGATGGGCTATTGAACATGACAATTTCAGTTTTGTTAGTATTAATACATAGTCCACTTGAGCTAAACCAGTTATATACCCGATGGGCATCATATTGAAGGAGATTTTCAGCTATAGCAGAGGATTTGTGATTTACATAAAATACCACATCGTCAGCATACATTGCAACAGAACAGTTTTTATGACAGAGGGTAGATTATTAATGTAACAGATAAACAGTAAGGGGCCGAGTATCGACCCCTGTGGAACGCCAAAAGAGACCTTTTTGGTCGAGGAGTTGACATTGTTACACAGTACATGTTGGCTTCTATTAGCTAAGTAGGCATGGAACCAGTTGGTGTATAATTTTGGTATTCCAAGGTCAGATAGGCGCTTTAATAGCTCACCGTGGTGGATTGAATCAAAAGCTTTCCTTACGTCCAGGAAGCAGGCAGCCACAGCCTCCCCCCGGTCACGTCCCCCTGGACGCTCGGAAGCCATATTGGTTGGGGGATATTTTATTATTATTCTCCAACCAACCGTATACTCTAGTGTAAATGACACGCTCCATTATCTTACTAGGGATTGGCAATAGGGAAATTGGCCTCCAATTACCAATCTCCCTTAAGTTGCCAGCCTTGGGTAGAGGGACTACTGTGGCACAGGCCCATGTGTCAGGAAAAGCAACCTTTTCCAGACAATTATTTATTAATACAGTTAGTTGCGGCGCTAGGATGAGCAGGGCATCCTTCAACACCTTAGCTGATACATCTTTAACTCCACTTGACTTGTGTGTTTGAATATTCTCCTCTGTTTCAATGTAAAAAACTCCCTTGAATGCGACCACCTCTCTATTGCGACCACCTCACCCTGCGACCACCAAATTCTCAGTCCAAAATCATGCTTTTTTTTCTCTATTGCGACCACTAGGCTGTTGAGTAAGGAAAATTGTGCCCCTCCCCACTCTGACCACTGGACATGTGTGAGTGGGAGGAGGGGGGCTCACCTCTGTGCCCCCCCTCCCCCCGCCCCACTTCCTTCTGTAGGTAGGGTAGACATAAAAGGGGCCGCATTGCGGATAGGGGGGTGGGGGGTGGGGGAGTAAGGGGTACAGGTATTCTCCCCTGATGGACGGGGGGGGGTAAAGGTGTGGCAACAGCTATGTGTGACAATGCGACAACAGAGTGGCAGAAGTCACTCATCTGGTTGTGGTTTTCCTATGTGGGAGAGGTATGGTTTGAAAATTGTGTGTGTTATAGGTCTTTGTAAATTTTGGGGGGAATATTCAGGCCCGCCTCCTCTGTGATTGAGGGGGGGGGGGCTGCCACTGCATTGAAAACTACATGCACAATGGTTATCACCAACAATTAAGGCTCTATCATGACAGCTATCCAGTATTTGCCTATCATGACTTTCCCACAAATTACCCAGAGCTTACTTCCTCTAATGCGACCACCTCGCTATTGCTACCACTTTTTGATAGTCCCTAGGGTGGTCGTAATGGAGGGAATTGACTGTATATGTAATCCGGTATGGTGAAACACAATATATTCATTTACGGTGAAGCTATGTCTTGTAAAAATATTCCATTGAGTATACAGAGAATCAATGTAAAATTTTATGGTGGATCATGATTATATATTATTACAGTGGAGCAACGTAAAATCGATCAATTTTACTTTGAATATCCATAAAACACAATTTATTTTACAGTGAAACACAGATTATTTATTTTACGGTGAAGCTTCGTTTAATTGATGTTTAGTTTTATCACACCAGGTGGCAGTTTGGTTCATGAGGAGATTTTCATGGATGCTAAGAACACTATGTTTGTGGTAATAAGAGAAATATATAGATAAACAACTGTAAGGTTTGCTCTGTAGCCATCCTAGAGTGACTTCTTCTCATGGACTGGCACGGTATTGTACAATATGCACATTTATACCTGGCCTAGTCATCTAGATCGGTGAAAAACATGCAATTTTCAAAGTGTTACATTATTGTCAGAATTTTGAGAAACTATTGCATGTATGATACCTAATTCAAGGTATTGACGTCCTCTATTCATTTCAATGTTCTGAGTAAGTGTGCTTTCAACATTCCAACTGTAACCATGGCAACAAACTAGCCTAAATTGTCTTCCTTTTCGTGTAAATTTCCCTAAAAATGAGGTATTTTGGAGAAGCTGTCTCTCAGGAACTATTTGTGTTACCATGACAACCAATACAGATTCTGAAAGGGAATCCCATGGAGATCATGTAAAACTGACCATCAATTAGCTTCATAAAATATAACATCATATGTGAAGCCAGAATGGAACTTAATGAAAATCTCTTATTTATGAAAACATTCCTTCATATAAACAAATTGGTTGCCATGGTTACTTTGTTTCTTTGTAAATAGGTAATAACTTGAATGAAATTCAAAGATATTCTGCCAGAAATGCAGTGGTGAAAGCGTTAAAAAGTGTCATGAAGCATTTTATAAGGCTCTCATAGACTGATTCCTAATGATTAGTCCTGAAGTCTTGACACTAAGATGCTATTGCTGAAATTTGGCATTGAACCATATTGAGCATAGAGTTAGGTATAGGTGGATAAATGGATGGAAAAATACTGGGATAGATGAGTTAAATTACACAATAAACCATTATAACTATTGTTTAGGCACTGTATTGAAATGACAGTGATGTCCCATATTCTGTTAGAATAACGGTGATTCACTGGCACCACTGGATGCCGAACTTTCACCGTTAAAATTAGAGTGAACTTGAAACAACAGTGACCGTTATTTTTACGGTGAAAGTCCTGCACCCAGTGGTGCCAGTGAATCTCCATTATTTTGACGGAATATTTTTACAGTGTGCCAAAAAACAAAATGCCATTTCAAAATGCCCTTATAGAGCACTGGCACATAACTCACCACCAATTTTCAACAACAACAAATCAACATGAATCCTTAAGGCATCAAGTTATACATACCTGAATAACAAGAGAGTACATGAAGGCGCAATAAAATCCCAAATAAACCAATATCAATACATAATAAATCATCCTTTTGGCTAATCTTTATGTCACATTAGTCACAGCACAAACTGTCCCTTCCACTTGGAAAAACCTCTCTGGGATCCACCGTGAGTTAGGTGCAAACAATGCAGTTCTCGTGAGTAATCCACTGACACTGCATTGGATGTCATGCCTTTCAGGCGTGTATAAACCCTGTATAATTGACATAATTGCATGAATGCATCGCTGGCAAGTTGTCATAAAGCCCTTAAAGGGTTAGTGCTCGTGATGAGGTTATGTGACTGTCCCTATACAGAGGTAGCTGAAGAGACCTGTCATATATTCCTCACTTTTACATCTATGCTATGCATAAGCCCAAAATCCACGGTGGCAGGAACGTGCGTTAGAATGGTTTTGTGGCCCTGTCGCTTCTTTTTAGCCGCTGTGCCGCTAAAGTCCACGGCGTTACAGGGGCGAAATTAGCACGGAAGGGCTGCAAAACCATTTTAACCCACGTTCCTGCCGCCATGGATTTAGGGCTATAAGCCCAAAATCCACGGCGGCAGGAAGCTGCGTTAAAATGGTTTCGCGGCCGTGCCGCCAAAGTCCACGGCGTTACAGGGGCGAAATCGGCGCGGCAGGACTGCGAAACCATTTTAACGCAGCTTCCTGTCGCCGTGGATTTTGGGCTATAGTCCTGCTACCCAAGATGATGTAACAAGTCCATATATATGGGAGCAAAAATTACCCGGTTTACTTTCAGAGCTTATAATGACCTTAAATGGTTTATTAACCTGCTCGCTTTAAGCTCTGAATAACAGCTCCGGTCTTTTCAATATGAAATGAGTAGAAATAGAAAGTTTCTCTCAAAACTTTTGATATGTCTTATGTCCACCAAAAAATTGGGACTACAACAGCAAAGTTGCTACTTATGAGTCTCGAACCCACGATCTCGTGCATAGGAGATATACGTGCTACTGCTTGAGCTAACTCTGGCCTTCAAGGACCTGTAATGTGTTTTACTGACTTCTCTAGCATCATTTTATGACCTCTTATCACCTTTTAATACATGTAATATCCTTTGATGGCACTAAATGACATGTCACACCCTATAATCAAGTCTATAACAAGTCTATTCTGAGAAATATATAGTGACCTTTATGTTAAAGTTTATATTGACAAGTGCACGTTAACAAGAGCCTTTGTTAAGGCTCAGGTTTATAACGACCTTTAATGATTTGTAACCATATGGTATGACCTTCAATGTTTAAATGTCCATTGCAACACAGGGGTGACCTGGTGTCCTTTAATGGCCTATTATGACCTTTAATGCCCTTTTCATGACCTTCCATGTTGACAAGTGCACTTCAACAAGGGGCTGTCCTTGGTTACCGTCAGGTCCAATGGCTGATGTTCAAAAAGCAGTTCATCTACATAATCCATCCTTACCCCTGAATCCTGTGCATTGTAATAGGGCTGTCGCGGTATTGGCGGTGCACACATGCAGCAAAGAATAGCAGTGATTTGTTAAGGCATTTAACATCTGTACAACTGGGGAGTGTCACTTATTCTTTGATGTGCCCCAGTGGTGACAGCCCTGACATGGGAAGATAAAGTTGACCTCAGTGTCAAACCACAAATAAATTGTAATTCCACCCAAGATACTGCTATTTCTACTGTGTTGTCTGCATTAATACTCATATTTCGTTATATTAGGCACGATGACTTGAGCAAAATACAGTATGAATTGTTAAGGGAAATGTGTTGGTAATATGAAGCTGAAACAACCTCATTGAAATCATAACTCACAAAATAGATATAAGGCCAAATGTAATTAAATGTGTGGCAGCTACCACTGAGTGGCTATATGTATACAGGGGTAGTTGTACCGTATTGGATATTTGGGACTGGGGTATTGCCTGGGCACTACACATCATTATTCTATGTCTGTACATTGACTAACTACTAGAAAGCGTAAGTGCACATGGTTAATAACTTCCCACGTCCGTCCCACTTTACAGTAGGTCACATTATTAGTAGATCACGGCGCTTATCGCACCAAAACGGCACTTATCGTAGTAAAACAAAGCTCATGATAATATTGGTTCTGAAATAGGGGTTAACTGCATGTAATAAGAAGGGAACTTCCTGCAATGACAGACGTAGCAATGTCTGTCCCTCGAGAGGGACCTTTGCCCCCCCCCCCCTCGGGACAGACATTGTTGCATCTATCATAAGAGGCTGTTTCCTGATAGTCTGGACAATGCACCCATAATACCTTGAGAATCCAGGTAGTGCCTAGTTTAATGGGACAGAATCTGCTAGGAGAGTGACACCTCTGATAGAGATTCGTTCTCTGCAGAGAGGCCTACTGATGACTCCTCCCCATCTTCAGAATGTCCCCCCTCCCTCTTACCCCCTTCATACGCACACCTTTTGTCGGCGAGACACAGCAACAATCAGTTCCCGGTAAACATATCCTTCACCTTGGCTTCAGCACAACTAAATGCCAAGGTGTGTATGGTTTATGGTGTATATACATATTCTGTAACAAGACATGACACCACACAAGCAACTTACCTCTCTGTTTTCAGACAGTCATCTTTAGCTACCAGCAACTAATGAGTGATAAGTCATGCAATTGGGTTTGGGTCTAAACCAAGAATGTGCTGGGAGAGTGATGTCTGTGCCACAGATTTGAGCCTGTCAAAGAGGGATTCCTCAGCGGACTTCTGTCTCAGAATGATATCTATGTACAGGTCAATGGGAGGTTTATGTGCCTGGACCACTTAAAGGTGATGGGGGGGGGTGCAGATGGGGGGTGCAGATGGGGATGGGATACCGAAGTGGATGTAGTTTTGGCACCTAAACATGACGACTCAATGGACCATGTTCATTAATCATCATGCAGCTGATACCTGTGGAATCTATCCCCATAAAAGCCCATAAGATCCAATAGGATCCCATAGCATCGACATGATGCATGACTGTAGCACTGGTGAATTACCCAGCATAGTGCATTAAAGCAGAATGCTGCACTTACAGGGTTAACCAGACAGACTGTATCTTTGTGTGTGTTCATGGCATCACTTGCCTTTTTTTCTATTGGTTTTTTACCACAGCTATGTACATACCGTCAGACTTTGATTATCTGGTCTTCAATAATTCGCCACTTGCAGAAACACTCCTATATGTAAGCTTCTTTTTTTTTCTTTTTTTTTTGGGTTTACACAAATTTATTCATTTTTATGATATTCGATAAATTTGTCTGTATTTACATGTGTATCCTGTAGGCATCTTCTGGGATTATGTATAGATTTTATATGTCTTTATGACAATATAGTTATAATAGTAGTAATAATAAACCAGACTATAATGAATGTTCAAGAGTTTGGTTCTGCCTTTGCCTAAGGCCAGGACCATCTGTGCCATTTTAAGGCTTATAGTTAGTGATTTGAATGAAACACATTGTGGTGGGTGATTTCATGTATGAGTGAATGGATGAATGGGTGAGTGAGTCGTGTTATTAAACTTGGTTGGTTTAGACCAGACATAGGGATTCTTTCTTTGTACCTTGATTAATTCAAACTAATCTAATCACTGCTAAGGTGACCTTTTGTTTGCCCTTGTACCTACCAATCAACCATTCTACTCGACTCCTCTCCGTGGAGGGTCCAGTGGGGTTGATTTGTATAGCCTCTTAAACGCTGACACATTTTCTGCTTTCTGCACATGGGGCTTTATTCTGTTCCACAGTTTTATGCCTCTAGCGTGCGGTCCCTTTTTGTATTTCTGGAGTACTGCTCTCCTAGAAGGGAACTTGACCTTTAGGTCCCCTCTTGTTCTAGGGTTATCCCGGGGGCATAAGGCCAGTAACTGAGCTTCCTTATACATAATTATAGCTAACTGATATTCCCTCCGCTTTTCCAGTGTTTCCATATTGCACTCAAAATGTAGAGTGTCAGTCCGGTGCTCAATATTAAACTTTCTGGTGCAGACTCTTAGGGCTCTGTTTTGCAGAGTCTGTAGCTTTTTTATTCTAGATTTACTTGCACCTTCAGTGAGGAAGCTGCAGTAATCGAAATGAGGCAAGATAGTCTGCTTATATACAAGCAAGGCTGTATCCATTTGGGTGTTTAACCAGTCTAGCTTAAATATCTTTTGTCTTGTTTTTACTTCTGTGGCTTTTAGCTGTGATTCTAATTTTAGCTCACTGTCTAGGATAACCCCTAGGTACTTGTATTCCCCTGGGGATTCCAAAGGCAGGCCTTGTATCAGGATTTCTAGTTCCTGTCCCTCCTCAACCTTCGACTTAGAGCCTTACCAAACTGCCTGGGTCTTTTTTGCATTAATGCTAAGACCGCTTGAAGTACACCAGTTTACAAGACTATTGAGGTCAGTTTGCAACAAATCCCTGGCTCTATTTACTGATTTGTCACTTATAATCAGAACTATGTCGTCAGCGTATAAGAGAATTTTGCAATGGCGGGGGGTGTTTACTACTTCGTTTACATATAATATGAACAAGAGGGGGCCCAGTATGGACCCCTGTGGGACCCCGAACAGGACATTTCTGCTGGCTGTTTTGGTGTTGTTCAGAAGCACCGACTGTTTCCTGTTTTGGAGATAACTAGCGAGCCATTTTAGAATTATGCCATCAATACCTGATTTTGCTAATTTTTCTACTAATAGGGAGTGGTGTATACTATCAAAGGCTTTGCTGAAGTCAACATAGCAAGCACATGTGACTTCAGACTTATCCCTGCTTACATATAGTCTTTCAGCTAGTAGCTTCACTGCTTCAGCTGTGCCCTTACCTTTCACAAAGCCATGTTGCTCTGGAGCTATTAGGCCTAGACCTTTAGCTTTTTCTGTAATAAATGTATGTACAATTTTTTCAACCATCTTTCCAGGTGTAGGGAGCAGACTTACTGGTCTCCAGTTTGCTACTTGGGTTAAAGAGCCTGACTTAGGGATCGGGACAACAGTGGCTTTAGCCCAAGCTTCAGGAAAAATACCTTGGTTAAGGCTATTTGTGAACATGTCACAGAGCTGTGGGATTAAAGCAAGGAACGCATCCTTTAAAACTTTAGCCGAAATTCCATCTAGGCCAGATGACTTACTAGGGTTGATTTTTTCTACTAGCTGCTGTATGTCATCATAGCCAACCTCGGGGACATCTAACTTTGAGATGTCTATATGGTTGGTGTCTACTAGGCTCTGGAGATGTTCCTGTGGCCTTAGATGTGGGTCAGGGAGATTCCTGTCTCTAGTCTGTAGCTTTCTGTACAATTTTTCCCCGATTTCTGCAAAGTAATCATTGCAGTAATCACTGGCTTCTGCTCCCTCTAACTTTGCGCCGTCAACTACAAAGGTTGTGGTATTGACCTTGTTCTTTGGGGCAATTAATTTATTTAGCTCCCTCCAAAAAGCTTTGGCGTCTCCCTTTGCTTCCTCTAAGGTGTCTTTTACATATTTACCCCTAGCCTCATGGCATGCTCTATTGACCTCACATCTTCTGTGTTTTGCATCTAAGTACACAGCGTGTATACCTGTATCAATAAATTCTGTGACTGTAGCTCGCCGGTCAGACATTTGCTCTCGCAGCTCATTTGTCATCCACTCATTAGGATTCAGTCTGAACTTTAAGTCCTTTACCAGATATGTGGCGTCGAGATATTCCAATATCCTGCTCCTTATTATTTCCCATTGAATAGCTGGGTCTTTCTCATTGAAATACACATCCCAGTTTTCATATGCTAAATCTTCTCTAAGTTGTGTTGGTGAATAAGCTTTGTATGACCTCCCTTTGAAGGATGACACAGGGAACTTAATCTTTAATCTCTTTCTTATGGCAGCTACTGGGTAGTGGTCACTGATCAGGTCAGGGACTACCCCAGCTTTGAGGACTATGGGGCAGTTTGTCACTATGTGGTCTAGACAGCTCTTACCTTCTGGGTATGTAATGTCATGAATATACCTAGTAAGCCATTTACTTATGAAGAAAGTATCAAGGTCATCACCACCTTTTTCCCAGTCTCTTTCAATGTCTATATTTATGTCCCCTAGAATCCATATTTCTATGTGCCCATTGTCTATGACTTTGAATATAGCCTTCAGATGCTCAATGAAGCCTTCACTAGAGCCGTCTGGTGGTCTATATACATTTACAATTGCTAGTCTTTAATGCTTATCCTGTTCTATTTTCACTGTTATACACTGTATGTCTTTATCTTGGAAGGTAGCTTCATCTATTTGAACCGAATATGGAAAAATATGCGTGTCTATGTAGGTCATCAGACCACCGCCTCTGACCTTGTCAGGGGTGGGGATTCTGTCCTGCCTGTAGAACATTTTACCCGGCCAATGTACCATGTCATCTGAGTGCATATCACTCAACCATGTCTCCCCTAGACAGCAGATATAAATATATCCAACAATTTAGTTGATCAATTCAAAATCCCATTACATTTTGCCTGAAACGCGTTGGTCGATTATCAAAGTCTGACTGTAAATTTCACTGGGGTATCTCACCAGACAGATCTAACCTTTATTTTTCTGAAATACAAGATTTACCATGCTTTACTGTAGGAAGGACCGTATTTAATGCCCCAATTGAATACAATGTGGCCGTATTCAATGGGCTGAGCAAAGGTTTTCTTCATTAAATTGCTTCAAACAAAAAAATAAATGGAAATGCCCATGCCCATTGATACTTCTCTGCCATATTTCACGAGTGGAGGCTGGGGGCATATCCCACTCAGCCTGCCACTTCGTGGGATATGGTCCCAGCCCCCACTCATGAAATACGGCAGAGACGGTATCAATGGGTATTTGTCTATTTATATACAGTACAGGTTATGCATCAGGTGTCTGGTCCACACAGTGCAGGCAGGGGTGGGGCAGACATATTTATGTGATTTTAAGAATGGCATGACGCCTCGATGCATCTTGTTCATTGTTATTGTTAACCCTTTGTGGATGGCATGTCACTAAAATAGATTACATCTCCCGTCATGATGCACCAATGCTGCCCCAGCGAGTAACTAGCCAATGCTGCATTGGTGCATCATGCTGACCCGTCAGGAGTTTTTCAATCCCATGGGGTCGGCATGGTGCTTGGATGAAGCCTTGGCAGCATTCATGCATCATGACAAAATGGCCTAGTGCTTTAAAATAGTATGCTGCACTAAAAGGCCAGACTTTTATGTGTGCCTGGAATCACTTGCTGTTCTAGTTACTGGCAATAACCAAAATAATGGTTCACCTTGTTTTAGTGTTTAATGTCTGATAAAAACTTTCTATTGCATTGCCGTTCTTCCACCAAGACCTCTTTCTTGGACATTTGCTTGCTAAAAAGAGCTGTTTAAGTCTAAGCCCTACACCAAGCCCTGGAAAATATTGGAGATTTTCATCATTTTTCAATGAAAATTCACATTTTTTGGTAACTATGCAACTTTGAACAGCTGTGTAGACCTTAATAATTGGATATCAATATAAGAAAGAAAAATATTCTCTGAAATGACTCTAATATCAATCCCAAATCATTGCATTCATCAAATGTATTTCATTTCTATCCTATAACGCTCTTCTAGGCAAAGGAAGCTGAAAAGGAACGTTTTTGTTCCATTTACATTCCATGGTAATAACAACCTTATAAAACAGAAATAATTTGATAGAGGCATTAAATACGGTCAAGCTGAAATGCAATACACATATCCTAAATACATTTCAGCCCAAATAATACATGATCATGTACACACCCTTATTAGGGTGGGGTGCGTCCTTAACCCTTTAGGGCCGAGCATCGACTATAGTCGACACCATGGCTGGCCGAGCATCGACTATAGTCGACACCATGGCTGGCCGAGCATCGACTATAGTCGACATAACTCTATGGGAATCAGCAAAGGCTCGGCCCTGGGGCAGTTCCTGTGAAAATGTCTCGCCCCCATCACCAGAAAACTATTTTTTTGGTCGGCCTTAAAGGGTTAATCAGTATCTATGTGAATTATCTACCTGATTAGTGAACAAAGCACCTTCTTAGTATCAAACCCTAATTGATTAGTCATGTATTCAAAGCTACAACTTTATCTAATCATTGTTGCCATAAGAGTAACAGAAAAGCAGTAAATGACAGTACAATGACCTTACGTATTAGGGGACCACACCCTCTAAAGACATCCCAGCCAACATTGCTTAGTGGGACCCATATGTGTTTTTACGTGGGCAAGCTGATTTGCCCATATCTGGGTTATGGTCCTTTTTGTCCAGGGCTACCAGTGGGAATCCAGACGGGTCAGCCCACATTGAAAGTGCCCATCTCGAGCCCAGATTAGATATAAACTATAAAAATATACAATAAATGGTAATTTCTGGAGGAAAATCAGATGTCAGCATGTTTTGAAATATTTACAATGTACTTATGGGAAAAAAAAGGTTTTCCTTGGCTGGCCCATCTGGGCTCACACTTGTACCCCAGGACGAAAAGGACCATAACCCAGATATGGGCAAGCCCAGCTGGCCCAAGTAAAACACATTTGTACCCCAGGGACCAATGCTGGCTGGGATAGTTGTCATAGATCAGATTTAAACATTTTGGACACACCTTAGCAACAATGTAAAAACCTACTTGGATTGGCTCTAGGTTGATCGCGTGGCACATTGTGAGTGGTGGAGGTGAATCTCTCCCTGGTTCTGTATCACATTCTGTCAAGCAAGGGTCCACCCCACACCTCATCTGCCAGTCCACCTGGACTAGCACAGCATGATTTCTCTGAATTAATTTATTTTGTAATCCTGCCTTAGAATTTTCTAATAGTTTGAGAACACTACCAAAAGGAGGATACTTTACGAGAGACATTGAATCAAAATTACCAAATTTGTCAAGTGACCTTTCACTGTAGGTGGATTACTCATTAGTTGACTCATACAGCCTCTTCCACCTGCCGCTAAATTGCTGTGCAGTACCCCTTACACTAAAAGGTAAGTCTGACTCCATCATGAAAACTTGTCCTCTACATACATACATATATACATGCACTGAAAATCCATGGGTCGAAAGGGTTAGTCAGTACTGACTATCCTAGGTCGTCATAGGTGTGTTAGTCACAATGACAAAGTCATATTCAGAAATGACTGAGGGGTTAGTGAGTAGTGGCTAACCTAGGTTCATCATTGGTGTGTATCTTAGTTGTTGTATTTATATACCACTAGTTGGTGCCACCTGTAAGATACTATGATGACCACTCAGTGGCTCCCCCTAGAAATTAAAAGACTAAGGTGGGTTGGTCAGTACTGACAATATTAACTTACCTAGGTTGGTCGTATGGGGAGCCAAGAAATGACTAACTAGGTTAGGTACTAGTGACTGAGAGATATTGGTCATATAGGGAGCCTAGGAGTATCAGTGTACAGAAAGTAATTTATATGCCTACCCAGCTGTATGAGGTTAGCCTTTGTTAGGTTATGTACCAAATTACAACAATGCCGATGCACATCATTCTGAATGTGATATAGTAACATCATTTTAAATACACTGTTTTATACACTGTTTTATACACTATCGTCTCTGTCTCCCTGTCTTGTATTTTCCCCATTTTCTCCATCAGAAGGGGTCCTATTTCCCCCCTCTCTAGGGATCAGAATTTGATGCCCCCCCCCCCCCCAAATCCATTAACTCCCACAGTTGTTAAAAAATTACCAGTCCCAAGCTGATTTACATAGGCCTACCTGTATATAGGTATATCTGGCAAAAAAAAAATTAGAAACAAGGAAATATTTTCAATACTTGATAAATGATAATTTAAATACTTGATAAAACAAGGAAAATGTATCATTGTCTAAGTTAAAACAGTTTCCTTTCCCTTGTATGTGCTTTTGGGATAACAGTTTTCTTTTATCATCTTATAGCATCAGCATGAATATCTCAAGCAATCTGACAGATATTCAACAGAATGGACCTTCCTTGACAAAAGATGCAATTTCCATTATGTTCACCACATTGCTCTGCTTTGACAGAGTTCTGGCATTCATTACCAATGGATGCATAATTGTGATCATATACATGCACAGATATGACATGCTGGAGATCTCCAGTAATATCTTTATTGGCAGTCTCACACTCGGAGATCTGTTAGGTGTAATAGCTTTACCATTCGGCATGGCCTCGAAGTATCTGTCCCATACATGGGGCTGGACCATCAACTGTTTTCTAGCACTGTGCTTAGTGCTTATCTCTACAATGATCAACACAGTCACCCTGTGTGTGATTGCTGTAGACCGTCTGATCTTCATTGTCTACCCTCTGCAGTACCACACCAAGATGCCGGTCCGCAGAGCCTTTAACATCTGCCGTAGTATCTGGGTCTCCTGCAGTCTTTACATCCTGGTTGCAGTCAGCCTTGGCTACAAAGATGCCTATGACATGGGCTCCATCGCTCGTCCATGTCACCCTAGTTTCTCCCTCCAAGGCATCTCGACACAACTAGCCTTCTACCCCATCCTCATCTTTGTGCCGGTCACCGTTGGATGCTACATCAAAGTGGGCCTGGTTGCTCTGCGGCAGAGGAACATGCTTGCTTCAGAGGGGGGACCCCAGGCATCGCCAATGCGGGGAGACTTTAGGATCACCAAGGTCATGTTCAATGTCCTTTCTGTTTATCTTCTCTGCACTCTGGTTGTTGTGGTTACCCCAATTTTTCTACAGTATGTGAATCTGGGGAAACAAGACCGTGAAATAGCCTTCAGAATAACTACGTTCATATGGCGGGTAAATACATGGCTGAACCCAATGATATATGCATGGAAGAGTCAGAAGTTTAGGAAATATGTGAGAAAGATCTTTGATAGGAATGAGTTACCAATTTAACTTTCCCACTTCACAGGTTTCAATAGTCTTTATTGGGGGTCGAGCAAGAAGCCAGTGACGTCAGGGTGGGAAGGCTCCATACTCCCCCTGTGGGTCATTACCCGCACTTATGTATTAGTCCTTATATATATGTGTATATATATATATTGACAGTATGTATACGGTATATATAATTTATATCTAATTTACAGGGATTATGAGAACTTTGTAGATGTAATCCTAATATAAATAGACATGTGAAATCCTGGCATTCATTGATGCCAGTGTATCGTTGTAATTTTACTGGAGCGTCCCAACAATATGCTCCAGGTTCAATCCTTGTGGTAAAATCAATTGACAACTGGCTAATTAGAATAAATAGGTTTTTGGATATTTTAACAACAAAACTAATTTCCGAATTTGGTTTACAAAAGGTGACATTTATTATGGTGCATGAACCTATAGTTTTGACCATTAGATGATTGGGATGTGTTTGAGTAGCTGTTTATCAATATAAACACAACATCATGGCAGCAATAGTGCCAACTTGAGCAGGGCAATATCAAAAGACCCTACAAACGTCGCTTGGTGACCCTATAAAGTTGTCAAGTGACCCTACAAATACTGTTCATTAGCATACAAATGCCACCTCAGGCCTCGTGACTTTACAAATTCAGGCATGGGGAAATGTTTGTAATTTAACAGAAGATGCTTATGGCTCAGTCTCACGACTTTGTATTTGACCGGGAAACGTTATTATAGCATAAATTAGACCTATATAGTAAGAAATGGGTGGAAAAAGTCAAGGGATATTTTCACACTATATGAAAGGAAAAATATTTAAAGTTTGTTATATTTATATGTAGGCTCTTTTACATGCATTATAGCATAATGTTATATTTCTTCCTCTGCCCGGTCAAGGACATCACTTTCTATATTATGTGGAATTTGAAGAGGTACACTGTCCAAAGTATCATGTTATAACCATCCACATATTTTCTCTAATAGTAGAGAAAAAAAAGAAAAATAGCCTTTTCTTGCCTCCCGGTCAAAGACATCACCCAGTCAAAGATGTCACCCGGTCAAAGATGTCACCCGTGAGACTGTTCGTAAGGTCACCCAGTGACGTTTGTGCCCTATTGCTGGCATACAACATGTAATATGTTCCAAGAAGCATTGATTGATTGATTGAATGTAAATGCTTTTAGGCTAAGGATATAATGTAATTGCCTAAAGCTAAGTTTCCCTCTACTCTATAAGCATTTGTTACCACTTATTCCTTCATAGTACATGTGCACAGCTTTGTGAACTTCAGGGTCATACACCATTCTCTATAAATCAGAGTCCCTATGCCCTACTTACTGCTGCCACCTGGTGAGCACATGCTGAGGTAACCGTTATGTGACTTCTCAGGCAGTCTCCCTTAAAGCTTGACCATCATGGTTGAAGTGAGGCGAAAAGCACTTTTGGATATAGTTCAGTTTTGAATCACAAGAGGGCTCTTAAGGGCTGTTAGCTCAGCTCTTACAAGCACAAGTTAGGGTGGATATGTTGTAGCTGGACAATGTTTATGGTCCCCTGTCCAAACACTGCTGCCCTCTATGTATGGAAAATGCTGAACTTATTCCCCGATGGCCCATCTTTAAGCACTCAAAAAGAAAAGTTGTTTCTCATGAAAAAATTGTTATTTGGGGAAAACTTTTTTTTTTTTCTTTTTTTTACATTTCTGATGAAAAATATGTTAAAATTGGACAAATATTGGCGAATTTGGTGTCAAATTAAAGCTCATGCTATCAGTAATGCAGTCAGCTACGAATAACTTGCATTGAAAGAACTTCTGGGGATCAATAAACACTGAATTACTAAAGTGTAAAAATTGATCGCAAAAAGTCAAAATTTCTCTATGTATTTAAGCCAAAACTTTAAAAAAAAAATAGAATAGAATATAAAAATCGCACTAAGTTGATGGAGATGGTAGTGATCCTGGGAAAAAGTGAGCCCTCTCCCAACCGCCATAGATCTAATATAAAATTCAAGAAGGCTAGAAGGCCTACATACCAAGCTAGCTTTAGGGTAGATTCACCACTTTCGGACGCTCGTTGTCACTGCCAGTGCAACCCTTTTTTGATGGAGTATAGGCAAGACCCTATTTCACCTACAATAGATTTTACCTCTGGATAGGGGAGGGCCTATACTTCATGACCTATGTATGATATAAGGATTCTAAAGTACTTTTCACCAAAAAATAGTTGCTCAAAAACGTGAAAGTAGAAAGGCTAAATTCACCTGAAGTCGGAGACTTTAATTATCTTAATTATATTTTTGTAGGGAAATAAAAACCAGAACACCTGATTGACTGGACAGGAGTGATCCTACAGTCCCCGGTTACAATACTGATTAAAGATGCATAAGCTATTTCGATAGAAGATACATGGTTAACCACCTTGAACCTTACTTATACCAGAAAAGTGTTTATTCCCACTTTACAAAATAATGGATTAGTACATTTTCATATTTTCATGGTAGAATGCCAGATAAGATAAGTAATAATATTTGATATGTATTGTATTAAAGTCATAAATTTGATTACTCCCTTATCTATAGAGTGAGGAAAACCAAATGGACATGGGTGTCTGACTTGAAATTGGAGCACTTCTTGTA
This sequence comes from Harmothoe impar, assembly GCA_947462335.1. NCBI lineage: Eukaryota > Metazoa > Annelida > Polychaeta > Phyllodocida > Polynoidae > Harmothoe > Harmothoe impar. The sequence continues at coordinate 104,984,888 of OX381704.1, read as the reverse complement.
AAGGGTCCCATGAAGCTATTTCTGCTAGTTATCCCTATGATTTTTCTATAATAAAATCCTGAGTATGCATGCCTTAGTGCCTGGATCTTATACAGACAGCTTATATATCAAAAATCCTCACAATATAACATGATAGCAATGATGTCCGACATGTGGTACCATAGTAATCTAGATATTTCCTACCACCTTCTAGATGCAAAACAAGGCTACTTTGAGGTATCATTACACATTTAAATAATATGTATGGACAATTGGTTCTACTTTTATCGTGAGGCAGAACACTTGAAATTCACCTCCCTATTCACGAACATACAAAAAGAATATGCAATATTATGAAAAGATAGGCCTAAAAGTGTCCGACTTAAGGTGTGTGTCCGTCTTTGGGTGAATCTACCCTAACCTTTCTAGCCCGGTCAGACTAGTCTTAAGGCCCGGTCAGACTAGTCATAGAAAGTAAAAGAAACGGGAAAACAACGACCCGATTTTGCAGGGACAAAATAGGAACCAAAAATTATGTTGTCTGGCTTAGTGCTACGGCTAGAAAATGGCCCAAAATCATACGAGGAGTTTGGTTTGCCCGACTTTTGGAATCGTAATAAAATTGGGTCGTAGTTTGCTTGTAGCTACAACTAGTCTTACCAGGCCTTTATATAGGCCTACAGCCGTCGTTGTGACGTCACTGACAAACACTCTCCATCCAGATGTTTAGCCAAGTTACATTGACAGTAAACTGATGTATCTTAGTGTGTTTATAGGAGAATGTGAAAATACACACAATGTCGGCCATTTTGACTCCTCTCAAACTTTTTGCAGCATTGTGTAGATGTCCTGTCTGATCATGACAGATATTATTTCTTTGCAATCCATCTGCATTATGATGGCAAATGATCTATCTTTTTTTTATAATGTTAAGGAACTTCCTAGAAAACGGCCATTGAATTTGCCATTACAATGCTGCAAATCCTCCATGAATTTTGACTACTGCATGAAGTGCTTTAGGCTAGGCTTTGCCTGGGCTCACTTTAAAAAATAGTAGAGACCTACCCGTTAAGCTGTGTACAGGCGACAGTGGAGATAGTCAAAGTGGAAGGTGAGCTGTGACGGCGGGCTGTACTTGTGTAACCCGCCTGACAGGGAGTAAACAGCAAAAAAAAGGTTTGTTTCAGGTGACATAGGTAGAAAGTCTAGGGTCGGTTGGTCAGATTTTCTTTTTTTTTACATGAAAGTTCTAGCCATCCTCTCTGCATATCCAAAAATTGACCAAAGAGGTATAGAAATGTGAAAATGTATTCAAAATTGCTTAGAAATCCACATAACATGTTGCCTTTCTATTTCATATTATTTTTTAACAAAAATGTGAAAAAAGTCAATGTATTGACAGTACATAGTGTTCTGTTCACTAATCAAACTAATTCTTTCTGTATATCAAACAAATAACCTAATGAAAAAGACAAGACTTTTCACAGGCCTGCTGGTCTATTATTTCAAGTAGCTTCCCTTAGAGGAGTGTTGCACTGATGTAAATCAGCTCTGATTCCATCATCGGATGAAAGTTCACATAATGAAACTTATGGATGATCTTAAACTTTTCCTCCGATCGACAGAATCAAGGCCGTCGGTGGAATACTAAGCAAGTGTTTTTGATTTATTATACCTAGCAAATGATAGTCATACCGATTTAAATTGTATTCCATCAAAAATCATTGCAAAAATTGGCAAAATCGGGCCGATTGCCGATTGTTTTGATCCATAATTCATCTATTGGCCACTAGCTGGCTCCTCTATTCCCAGACAATTTCTCTCTAAAATACTTATTTCTTGTCCGATTTACAAGCTGTAAAGTATTGTGTGCATCCCCGCATATACTCCCTACCGTTTTCAATAATTAAACCATCAGAAATATGCTGCACATCTATCGAAAAACGGTAAAATAAATCGTCAATCGAGCAGAATTTGTGCCTAAATCAGCTTCAACCTTGCTGCACTTTCATTGGTCAAGAGCTGGTCATGTGACATTCTCACGCACATTGAATGGGCGTATTGAGATAATACGCCACTGCAGTGTGCATATGGGCTTCAATGGTTAAGAAATAGGACTATCATATGCTAGGTATAATAAACCTTTTAGATTAGCCCCACACCCACTTCCGACTGAGTAAGCCTTAGTTTGCCGCCACCTGTAGGGGACAAGACGCCATCTTACATCTCAGCATTGTTCACATCCTCACACAATATATATCCTGACTCATGGAAGGCAATGGGCTAATAATGAAACGTCTGAAGGAATTCTGATGGACAATCCTTGCTAGATGCTCTCATATGTCTAGCAGAAGAGAGGGTCTCATATGTCTAGCAGTAGAGAGATTTCAATTAGCCCATTTTCACAGACACATAGAGCAACACGGATATTGATCCAAAGGACTTGAAAAAGAGGTGATGATATCCCCTATTTAGAGAATTAGAAGGATGGTGCAATGCCATATATAAATACATATATATATATATACACCGGTGCCGAAGCTATATAAGCTGATATATATAAATATATATATATGTATATATATATACATATAATATACAGTCAAAAGTGGAAAATATTCATCATTGACAGTTCACAATGCCAAAAATGTTTCTGTCTTATTGACAATTCCTCATGCAAACTATCAATTAAAATCCTTTCCTCAAGTCAAAATCGGTTTTGGAGTTAAAATATGTTTTGGAGTCAAAAATCAGTTTTGGAGTAAAAATCAGTTTGTGTCTCAAAACTTAAAAATCTGTTCTTTTGGGGTGAAAAAATTTAGTTTTTGGATTGAAAAGGTCCATAGCGTTCTGACAGTTATGTTAAGAGCTGTCAGTAAGAGAGAACGTTCCCACTATTGACTATTGGTCATAAAAGCAGGTGCAATCTGAAGGCTGTGTCTGGCAGGATAATGATAAAATGGCACAGTGCTCTCAGCGACATTTCCTGTTTCCGACAAGCCATGACTGACTGTATGATTTCCGCTCAGGATATTGGGTATGCCAAAACCTCACAGTGAGAGCATTTCATGGTAGTTAAAACAGGTGTGTTGCCATAGCAACCTCTAGGCTCATGACCTCACTTCATGAATAGAGATCTCACTTGGAAGGAGGATCCCAAATCATTGTAGCGTCTACATTGCCTACAGTCTGCATTGTGAAGAAGTCAGGTCTGACACGAGTTCATTACATTCTTTGGAGAACACTGTATAGCATTTGTGTAGCTCAGAAACACCTGCAAGATGGGAACCTTTTGGCTGATGTACATTGTTATCAGAATCATCATGGGCATTGCAACCATGATAATTAATTTCTTCACACTAGTTTGTGTGATTACCAAAAGCTACTTAAGATCAACAGCCAGCTTGATTATAGCCAGTCTCGCTCTCAGTGATTTTCTTCATGGTGTGTTGACCTCAATTGTGATACCTATGAGGCGATTCTCCGTTTCCTGGTTCTACATTCGTCCAGCATGTCTGGCAGGAATCTGTTTGGAGGCAACAACTATCCTCATCCAATGTGTCACCTTGACCGTATTGGCTTTTGAAAGGCGGAATTCACTGCTCTCCCAGCTGAATCACAGTAAGAAGTGGAGCAGAAAGACACTGCTGATAATTCTGATCTTGACATGGGCAGTGATTGCTGTGTACAATATTGCTGTGACAATATATACAACTGATATCCCCGAGGATACAGTCTGCAATGTTGTCAACTACTATCCAACCTTTTTCATCTACAGTGGGCTTTCCATCTACCTGGCTGCTACAATATTTATATTGGCTGGCTATGGCCACATCGCATGCATAGCTTACAAAAGTAAAAAGCAAGTGAACCCAGCACAGTCAGTGACGCAGCAGTTAAATCGGAAGAAGGACATGTCAATAACCAAGATGATGGCACTCATTGTTGGAGTCTTCTTTGTGTTGTACTTACCCTTTGCAATAGCTTTGGCTACAATGTCTCCCACATCCCCAGGGTGGTATTGGACACTATATTACATCAGCATTCTCATCTATGACATCAACTTCTGGATCAACCCCTTCATCTATGCCTGGCGTGACACAAATTTCAAAAAAGCATTCAGTGATACTCTTTCAAAATGTCGCCGCAAGTGCTGCTGTTGTCTACCACTACCTGATTCTGCCGACACAAATACCCAACCAGATGTGGCTGTCATCCAGATTGGGTTAGAAGTTACAGGTAATACTGTCAACCGTCTGGTGGCCAGAGACCCATGAATAAATGGAAATGGAAAATTCATACTGTAACTGTTGAGAAACGTAGATATTGTGATAAGTCTGTATGTCAGTATAATTATTGGTACTTTAACTATTGTTAGTGAGTGCGAGGGGCTGTGGTGAATGGTAGCAAAGGACCAACTGGATGCATATTCTATACATGTAGGAAGCCATTCTGTGGAACTGATACTTATGGCTAAATGTTAGGTAGTCCAAGCTTCAGTAAATGGATGTCAAGAAATATTGACAGTTTAATAATCAATGACAGTTAAAACAATTTAGAATAGGTCCAACCTCCAAGCAAATATATACAAAATTATATAACTTGTCTAAATGAGCATGTCAGATTGAATCTATACTCAATGATGAGAGACAGTTGCAGGCTGATGGCAGTGCTAATATGAAGAAGATGCTGCTATTGATCACAGGGTTATTAAAATGACTGTCCAACTGGTATGATAGATGCTGGTTGAGGCTGAGGTTGTATACTCACAGAAGAGTAAGGCACCAATGTCTGCTTCTTATGTATGGACTATTCCTTCTTGCTACATACATGTACTATGAACCTGTTATGAAAATATCATAACCCAAAAAGAAATACATGGAATAAAACTGTATCATGGATCCTTCTGGCTTGTCCTCATTTGCATATTATTTTATTTGTACAAAATGTAGTTTGATTACATAATTTAATTTGATTTGTAGTTTGATCACATAATAAGATAATGCACACAATCATTAATTTGTCACTTGGTGGTAGTACAAGATATAGATGATGCAATACGTATAACAGGCAACATTTATCAGACATTTGCGGTGGTACAAGAGAGGGCTCATGATGAGTAACGAGCACCTAGCAGCATCTGTCAGACACTTGCCGTGGTACCAGAGAGCCATGATGAGTTATGAGCACCAAGCAGCATCTGCCAGACACTTGCGGTGGTACCAGAGAGCCAGGACCTGGGTGGATCTACTAAGGGTCTGATACAGAGGGTCAGATGTGGGCCTCCATTTTGTGGCAGCCTCCTGATTCTGAAATTGAGGGCAATGCATGTATCCAGCTCCAAGTAGTAACAAGAATCGCAGTTGTTGCAGCATATACCCGGCAAAAGCCGAATTTCTTGGATTCGAAGGAACATAATGTCTACATGGTTGGTATATTTGAAGGGTACCCTATTTAAGACACCAACTAAGCGATGAGGAGGGGTTATTAGGGAGAAGGAGAATATGAGTTCAAATATGGTAGTTTCTGGTTCCATGTTAGGGGGGTAGATATGATTATAATCAACCTCAGGACCATTGAAATGTGTGCAGATAAACAATTAGAATAGCTGTTGCTTGGCAACCAGCTGTCTAAGCAACAAACCAATAGAACCATTAAATTCCTTGGGTCCATGTTAGGGGGTTAGGTATGATGATAATCAACCTCAGGTTTATTAATATCAAAGTTATCAAAAATGCACAAATTTGTGTTGTGACACCTTAAAACAAACTGGTGGCACCCGTACTGACTTCCTGTAAAGTGAAAACAAAATAAGGTCTTGTATATTTGTGAAGTTAAAGACTTTAAGCACTCTGGTGTCTCAAGATCATATGAGTGCATACACAGCTAAAGAGATATGTCCCACTAATTCAAAATGGAGAATACCATATCCCAAACATGAAGTAAAAGGATTTGATTCATACTTTAAATGGTGGGGGCACAGCTCTTGTCCACCAGTCAGCTTTACGTCGTCGATGTTCCAGAACAGCTTTCTTAAAGTGGATCTTATCTCCGCCAGTCAGGCACACTGAACATACACTACAGGTCTGTGGAATAATCTTGTAGAATATGGAGAAATATTATACACTGCATCAGAATAAAGCAGCGTTAAGCAAATCTTTACAATATGGAAAAATATCATACAATATGGACAAACCCACTGAATAAGGACAAATGGAATGTATACAAAATCTCTCTAAAACCTCTGTAAAACTAACTAACTATAACTCAATGGTATTAAAGTTACCACTGGTAAACAAGTCTTGGTAGAAACATAACTCAATATAATTGATCCCAAGTTTACAAAATACATTTTCAATATTATATGCATGATCATTTCTAATTTTGGAAAATATACCTACCCAGGATACTTCACACAAGTCTGTTGAACACTTAGTACACCCTTCATGGTCAATGTTTATTTCAGCATCAGTGACAGTCTGTATGTCAGTATTCTCTGCCACCTGCCGCTCTCTGTAGGCAAATATAGATTTATAGTGAATTGCACCTTAAGCCTGTAAGGATGGCACGACACCTAAATGCATCATCCCCTTTGTCGTCATAATGCATGAATGCAGCCCTGGCAAGTAACTCGACAGTGCTGCATTCAAGCATCATGCCAACCCTACAGGGTTTGTGAAACACTCCTATAGGGGCAGCATGGGGGAGTTCCTCACCAGGGCTGAGTCCCAGCTTTTGCCAAGCAATGGCGCCCCAAATTACATGCCATAGTAGGTTGGGAAAGATCAACTACCATAGCCAGGAAACTCAATAACCCTTTAAGGGCTACATTGTGTTTAATTTCTTATTCCCTTTGTAACCATGATGCATTGATGCTGCTGGAATAGATAAAGCCCTGGAAAGTCTACTCACCAGCACTGCATGAATGAACAATGTTGCATATTTTACATAAAACAGTTACATAAAAAGCACTATGCCACCCTGAAAGGGTTAAGATTCACTTCTAATATTCTTCAAAAAGATCAAGGTTATGCTGTTGTTTGACATTAATGATTTATCACAAGAAATATTTTCAATAGTATGTCTTTGGAATATGATGAATTACCTAAAGTAAAAAGTAGCTGAGAAAAATCTTTAACTAAAAAACAAGGCGAAGATAAGTGCAGTTTGCATGCTTCAGATCTAATAAGAGTTGATTAACTTAACATACGTCCATGCGGCATCAGCCAGGCCAGCCATTATAAGCACATGCTCATATATCGACTTATACGTCCTTGGAGCCCTACCAAACTGAAATATTAAGTAATCAGAAATATCTGAGAGGAAATTCCTGGCTTTGAGTCATATGTTCTGAATCCTTGTACTGTGTATACTAAACCTTGTCATGTAAGATAAGAGTTAATTTTGTATTGAGTTTGATATATATCCCTATGCAAGATGAGCCAGAATAAATCAATGAAACCCTCAAATAAGAAATTCAAAAATAGAGCTTGTGGAGTGTTACTACTTTGCAGTCTCAGGTGTACAGCCTACATACAATAATAGGTAGTGATTTTGACACTAGAGGGTGCCCCAGCTCCACACTTGTCATAATGTCCTCATCACATAACAGCACACTTTATCCATAGAAAAATCTGAGACATCGTAAATTGTCTTTCATTCCATTCACTCCATGGATGGGAACTTTCCATTTTGCTTGATCTATTGTATTGCTTGACCAAGAGTACTGGTCCACGCTGTAGATGTAAATCTACAACAGTGGAATTTCTTGTCTGGACATCAGGTTTATATTACATTTCCTGAAAGCTCCAGCTTGGGTCCAACTGTTACTGGAGGGGCAGCAAGCATTTTCCATTAAGGACCACACTTTATTTTGATGCACTCTCTTATCTTTTTGCATGGATACAGCCCTGACAAGTGCCCATGCTAAGTTTGCTTTTATGCAAAAGGGCAACGGTCATTAACCCGATTAAGTACTACTCACCTCAAGAACAGTCAGTGACATATCACGCTGCACTGATACGTCAATCCTCAGCAGTTCAAATCCACGTCTACAATAACAGAATGGCAGAAGCGTGTTGTATTATAGGCCATAGCATACAGTTTCTCTTGAAGCAACAACCAAAGGAACTTAATATAGTTCAGAATTCATAACACAAGGAGGCTCTTCCGACTTGGTCCTCGATGCTCAAATTATTTGCAATACTTTTACCACTTTCAAAAGGGCAGTCTATTAGTCAATTAAGAAAAGCTCTGGAGTGTTGTGTTATAGGCCATAGCATACAGTTTCTCTTGAAGAGTGTAATTCATGTTGCCATCTAGCCGATTGAAGCTGGATGAGATGATGCATTGTGTCATAGTACCATATGTGCAAACATGTTTCTGCATATATTTTTTGGATGTCTAACAAATTTAGTAAAAAGTCACAAAATGGTCAACCCTCTAAGGACTAGGTTCTCCTTAAGTTTTTTTTCATTTGTCAGTACAACAAAGCTAAAAGCACTATGCTTCCTTAAAGTAAGGGTCAATACTCGCATGGACACAAAATAATTTGACTCACTGTGCAGGTGGAGTGTCTACATCACGCTGTACCAGGTCGGCCATCTTCCTGTCCGTCTTACATCCCACTTCTGTCACAGCAGCCAGCAGGTCAGCCTGCAGCTTGGAGGTATTATAGCCTGTAACCAGTAAATACACATATTATGTAAATGCACAGACACACACACACACACACACACCTCAGTCCCAGCAGTCAGGATATCAGTCTGCAGCCTAGAGCTGTTGTAACCTGGCACCAGGAAATACATGCATTTCATGTCGAGAACAATGAATAAAAATTTAGTGTTTTTTAATAAAAAGCAAACCTTATCACCGTACTTGGAAGCCTAACTTGCTGCATCCCTATATTTGAGCAGGGGTTGATTACAGTAGTGGCGTGAATAAGGACAGGGGTCTCAAATAAGCTCAGGTCTTGAATAAGCACAGGGTATGTGAGAATATTGAAATAAAAATTCAGGCCATTTTTTTTATCTTGAATAAGCACATGTCTAGTACAAGCGCAGGGTAGGCCAAAATGGTCCCATCAAAATTAATAAGCGCAGGTGAGATGATTTTAGTACTGTAAGGTGATTTTAGTACTGTAGTATACATTCAAGAACAAATAGATAAGCCACACACTGACTTTGTCCTGATCAAATTAGCTGGACTGGCGATCTGACTTGCACAATTACACATTATCTGTTATAAACATATAATCCTGTCTGAATTAATACCTTGAATACTGCAATAGTCAGATGAAAGTCCTTACCTTCTTTTTGCAGATATTCCAAGAGGATATCCTTGTCTCTCCGTTTTTTACCGACAAACTTCTTGAGCGCTGGTATCTGTGGTGAAGCAGCATTTCACTGTTTATTAGTTGTCTATAGTATGGACTTTGATTTGCCTAAACTAAAGCACAAGGTACAGTACATGCACATATGCCCATGTCAGCGACTGGATAGATTCATGTTTTCACTAAAGCATCTCAGCTCTTGCAGAGTGTATGCTGGTATTAGAATTCAGGCTCGACTCTGATACAACCCTGCTTGTTTTGTCTCAAAATGCTGAGTCACACAGGAAGCTAATTCAACAGTTATGCGATAGTTATATAACAGGAGATACCATCACAATTTTATATCTTTTGTGAGCATAAACGATATATACAGGTGACTAAGGGTCACATTCATGCATCATGCTTACCCTCTGGGAGTGCATCAACTCCATAGGGGAGTGCAGAACTGGTGAGTTACTCATCAATGCGGCACCCATGTATCATGGTAACAAAGGTTGTAATGCATTACAGTACTAATGGGCTACTATTTCATTCTACGTACAACAACAAAGCATTGAAGGTGCGGTGTATGCGGGTATGCGGGGATTGTAAATATTTGCTTTTGTTGTTCTAAGTAGAATAAATCGAAAAGATCACTTGATTTGCATATGAGACGTTGTATGCCACAGATGCACTCATGGCTTATGAAGCCACTTGTGGCGTTCAACATGTCATATGCAAATCTCGTGGTGTTATAATATGTTGATAACACTCACATCTTTTAATCTTGGAAAACCAGGCTCTTGCTTGTACTTCAATGGAATATCCACATCAAATGGCAGGTAGTCAACTTTGCAGAATCTGAGATTTAAGAAGGAAAGAAACTAGGACTAGGATCTAGAAAAAAAACTACAAATGTATTTGCACATGCAATGAGTTATGAGTGGCAAACCAATGCTCAAAATAAGTATGATAAGTCTCACCAAATCAAGCTATGACTGACAAACATCTATGACTGGGTATGACAAGGTAGCCTGGATACATGTTAAAGTATAAAAACTGCTAAACAATACAAGCTTCATGACTTTTGATCAGCTTTAATTGTGACATTTCTATGACATCTGCCCTATATAAGCCTTTTTCTTTCATTGGGATCATATATGGTTGCCGGTCATAGATGGTTGCCTGTTATAAATGGTTGCCAGTCATAGACTTTCGGTGAGATTCAGCCATACTTTTAAGTATATTGTAGATATCCAAAAGTAAATGCCATTTTCTCATTTTCTGGTGGGTCTCCCAGGTGGGACTAAGAGGTCCCAGTTGCCACACCCAGAAGATTCCTAGGTGGAAGGTAAATAAGCAGTGATTCACCACCAGGAGATCTGAAAACCTTGAGACATTGTGGTGTCACATAACTGACAATTTGCCACATCTAGAGAACTTCAAAAAAAAGATAAAATACACATTAAACATTTTAGCATTTCTCTTTTGGAGCAATCAATGTAGATTCTGTTCATAGCTTACTTAATCTTGACATCTTCCGTGTAGAGGAAGATACGTAAAGGAGCAACCGAAGTTACCAGACAGAAAACCTCCAGGTCAAACTTCCTGCAGACCAAAAATTCATTATCATTCATTGGGAAAAGTAAAGTAGCCCTTCCACAATTCTACAGTTAATCCTTTGTGGGTGAGCATCAACTATAATTGATGCCATGGCTGGGCGAGCATCGACTATAGTTGATGCCATGGCTGGGCAACCATCGACTATAGTCATCATAACTCTATTGAATTCAGCAAAGATTCGTCCTTAGGGAAAAAGTCTTCAAAAAGTCTTGCCTTCTCAGCTAACCTTATCAATTCTTGGTCGCCCTCAAAGGGTTCATAGAAAAACTGTTGAGGAGATTCATTTATTACTATATCATATAAGAGATTATTTATTCAGCATACAGCCTGTAGCATACAGACTACTGTCGGCCTCCCTATATATTTTGGTCCATTATAGCTTCAGATAAGTCATGTGCTGTTCGTTATAGAGCAACAGTGCACGGCAGGCATTTCTCTTTTGTGAAATCTGTCATTTTGGATCTTGGTAATTTAATAACGGGACTGCTAGAGAAGTAACTGTCATTTGACAGTGTGTAACTTTGCAATTTCCAAATGTAACTTTTCAATACCTACATTTTGATGTCACACATCAAGTTGTGTGGGATATTCCCAGAGCAATTAATCAGAATAGAAATTAGCGAGTGGCTTGGGTAGAATCAAACATCGTCATGAATTTAAAAGTGACGCTAGTTACAGGACATATCCATGGAAAGTTATGTAGTTACCTAGATTTTAGCTGCGCAACCGAGTGAACAAGGTCATTTAAATGCATTTAAAGTCAAGGAATCATTTTATGAAGACAATAGAAAATCCTTCTCCACGTCTGGACTGTCTGTACTGACACACTCTGGTCCTGAGCATTATGAAGGCTTGACATTATTGTGCGTTATAGCCCAAAAGACAGTCTAGACGTGAAAAATGTGGTTTTCTATTCTGTAAATATTTATTTTTATTTTTAAATGAAAATACGAAATATGAAGCTGGGCAGGCCTAAGCACTGAGCCTCGTATTAGGAAAAAGGGAAATAACCAGCCCCGTATTTCGCCAACCTTTTGTGAAAACTTCACTTCCGGTCTGGCTTAAGGATATGTTGTAGGGAGAGGGGGTTAACGCCCCCCCCCCTTGGTCAAATACACACTTTCTGGCACCTTTAATGCAAGCGTGTCCGATAGTGCAGTGGTCAGCAAGCTTGCCTTCCATGCCAGACGCCTGTGTCCGTTTCCCGGACAATGCCACTCCGGCTTTTGTAGCAACATTTCTGCATATAGGTCAAGTTTAACTTCAAGACCAAGGATGGTCCGCTGGCAAGTTGATTCTCGGGAGATCGCCCCTACGTTCACCACGACCGCCGTTACTGACAATTTTGTAAAAAATGATTGCTCAGGGACTATAAGTGCTAGAGCTCAGCCGATTTCAGTTCTGTAAACTATTGGCCTAGATATTGGTCTATAGGGATGTGCAGTTTGACGATGAAATGTTTGAAATTGACTTGGGGAGGTGATGATCAAAATGTATGATTTTTTGTCCCCTGCTTGATTTTGACAGGGCGGCAGTCGTGTGTCAATATTTCACATTAAATTGGTGGTTTTTGGGGTTAAAGTAAAGTTATCTTGAAGGAAACATAGCACAATCAGTAGTAAAAATCCTATATTTGGATGCCTGCTAGATGAATGAGGCTTAACCCTCTAAATATTTAGATTTTAGCCTCATGACGTTTTGGTTTGGCAAAGAATTGTGGTGATAGAGATGGGCCTGACTTGACTTTTGCTTTTACATCCTGTAAGTCGTAATTCAGATCCTATTTTACGACAATTCTGATTAGATTTTGGTTCAATTGTTTTTTATTCTAATAATTAAGAACTTTTAATCGAAGAGCACGCCTAATTTGAACAAATAAAGACCATATAGATGACGGAGGGGGGGGAACAATTTTTTTCACAAAATAAATCGCACAGGCGCACAGACCGGAATTGAGTATTGAGCAAGGTGTAATGGCGGCGTCAGGACATGTTTAAAGATGCTACAGGTTAATGAAATGGCTCTCCTTCATTACCCAACGGATTCATTTTAAAAAACTGTAAAGGGTCTCAACGAAATATGGGAACTTTCGAGGTCAATCTGTCAGGCAAATACAGAACTTGAATAAATACTGTATACATATGTATGTATATGTGATATGATATTGGAATAGGACAGGCATCCCTGGTCTCTACTTCAAAGTGTGCGCATTTCATCAACATTTTAAGTTATTATTGCACTAAGATTGCTTACAAGCTATACTGAATCCATTAATTGTAAAAGGTACTTTTCTATTGTGCAGTGATATGGACATAGTTGTCTTCAGACTCTCTACTCACCTGTTACTTATGAGCAGCGGATCAGCCAAATATTCTTGAACCAAGTACTCATGTTTCTTTTTCTTTTTCATATACATAATTTCTGTTTAGAATAAACTTTGATTATGGAAACATGTAAATTAATGAAAAACTAGCATAATTCTCTGCGCTTTGTGCAACATTTAAAACCGTGTTCCAAGCACAGTGTATATTCAATGGGTGCAATAAATAGACAAAGGTTCAGGAGTTTTGGTCTGTTGACTGGGTTGGTTCACTTGTTGGAGGTGGGGGCCATATTTCACTTGGCCTACGGCCTCGTGAAATACGGCCCCACTTCCAACAAGTGAAATAACCCAGTCAACAGACCTAAATGAGTGTTCCTTTGTATTTATTTTTTACCTTTCTCGATTCAAAATGCAAAAATTATGATAGGAGGAGCCTAAAATAGCTGTTTTCTACATTGTAAACAAACTGCATAGGGTCGTGAAATACGGCCATGGGTTATTTCACAGAGGGTGTGTAATACGGCCTTCCTTGGTTAAACCAATGGCGCTGTTGTATTTCTTAAAAATTAAAAGTATATACTCTAAAAGTACTGCATTGATCATAAAGCTGGCAATTAGATTGAATGTATGTTAAATTCAACCGAATCAGGCTCAATCAAGTGGCTACCAAAGGAAGAATGGTCTTAGTGAACATCCTTTTACATTTGAATTTCTTTTGAAACAAGGTTGGAAAAAAATATGGAAAAAAATAAAGGAAATTAATTAAAAGGAATGATAAAGGTATGTACCCCATGTGTTTCTGATGGCAATACCACCATGTTCAAACCTCTTTCTCACCCACAGGAGTTGTGTAAACGGCTTGGTATTATTCATTACCTAGATGTAAAAAGAACATGCTTAAACAAATAGAAAACTAAATGTAAGTTACCTAGGCACTTAACTAGGCACTTAAAGTTTAGCATGGCAGTTTGTTTCTAAAAGTCTGAAATATTTCATGAGATATTTCATTCATAATCGTCCAAGGGGCAAATCATTCTAAAACTTGACGAGTGGTGTTTTTAAGGTAATATCAAAGTTCTGATAGGGATATGCTTGCTCGCCTTGCTGAAAAATGGATGTGTCCATGAAAATAAGCCAAAAAACAAAATGGCCACCCATAATACCAGAGAGAGCTTGTATTCTATAAGGTAAATACCTCTTGGGACTAGCTTTTATTATTTGCAGCCACTCCAAGGTCTCTAGGAGTAATGATTCACGAGATAGAATTTAATGTATTCCTATCCAATCAGATGTGGGAAGGAAATTCACCTTCTGCCTAAAATTTTCAAAACGTGATAAGTCAGCAACCACTGCTCCGATTGACTTTATGTTTGAAGTGTGTCCCTCAGGCCCTCAGGACTGCAGTCATGACATTTTGATAGTAATTGTCATAGTCAGTCCATTTGTCATTTGGATAATACTGTTTTCTCATTGACATACAGGAATAGAAGCTAGCTGATATATAAAATATAAATATAGTTTTATGCTAATTTACTTAGGAAATGTAGTGGGTGGGAGGGTTAAAGGTAGAGGGGTGTGTATTTTATTAAAGACCCTCATGTGAGTTGAATCACAATTGGCATTGTACTATATCCAGAAGCAGGGTAGTTTGCCTGCTAAAGTGGTGGCCTTTTTGTATTTGAACTTATGACTGGACACCCTGAAAATTCCACTTTGCGAGTGCCATTGCAATCTCAAATCATTTATGTAAAAATATTTTTAAGATTTGTCATAAGACATGTGATGATGTATTACAATATTCCACATCAACGTAGGGAAAGTAAGTAAAGTCACTTCCATGATAGCTCACATATTTAAGGAAAAGGTCTTCTTGTGTAGGTAGTATGAAGACAGGCGGGATGACGGAGATATTGCCTACAGTCAGCAGTTCGCTCTTAGTATGTAGTATGCTGGTTGCAGCTATGTGGTTAATCTGAAGGCAAATCATAAGAGGCATGACCAAACCATTATGTTTACTGAGAGCAATCTACATTAACTACTTCTGGGGTGCAGTCCTGTGTACTAGACACCTTATATTTGATGTGATCATTAGACCATGACCATTAGCCCACGGAAAGGTATGTTGCCCCCTCAGTACCTTATCTGTAATTACAGAACAATGGGTATTATCTATACCAACACTGCGGGTATGGGTTGGGGGAGAGAATCCCACATTTTCTTATGATTTTCCCTATTTGTGACCTTACCATTCTATAAGAAGACCAACACCAAAATGCAGCATGATAAATCAATGTCTAGGCGACTACTCAATATGCTTATTTATATCAGCAAATCTAACAGAAAATTCAGAAATGGATTTTGCTGTGTCTCTTGAGAGTATTTCATGAATGTGGCATGTTCAATGCATAACATCTGAATGAATACAAATGGTTGTAGTTTGTAAATCAGCTTGTGTATGTATTCAGATGTCCTCTTGCCAATGGTATATACCATACATTTGGTTGATGCTGGTGGGCAGGCCATTAGATTAGTATGCCCTAGTCAATGAGTACCAGTACAACTCACCTAGGACATACTAGAAAAATGGGTGTGTCCTTAAGCTGAACTATAGACAGAATCAGAGTTTTCACCCTTTCAAGTTTCTAGACTTTAGATTTTTCAGATGTTCTGTCCTCATCCAGATGGAGGTTGATTGTACGGATAATGGATAAATTGTAGAAACTTGAGCATTGTGCCCCTCAATTTAGACGTACCATGTTTGCTTTAACGTTGAGGCCTAGCGGAAAAAGTTCCCCCTGGTAGAGGAAGTCAACCGTGGCCACAGTGTCAGAGTAGTTGAGGAGCTTATATCCCATCCTAGTCAGGCCCTTGCACTTATCTGGTCCCGTCTAGAATTTGAAAAAATCATTAGGGTTTATATGGATAAACACATCACTGCTCAATGGTGGTTTATTTTCTACTATTATGGTGGGGGGGGGGGAGGGGTGTAAGTGGATACACCCTCTTATGCAGATATTCCACACTATAGTCAAGGAAAGCTGCTGGAACCTGACAACATCAGGCAAAATTTCAACCAGAACGTTCTTCCTCCCTGTGGAAACATAGCCACATTACTGACAAATGCCATCTTTCTATACCCAAGCCTGAAATCAATTGCCTGAATTAACTGTCTGAAGCTGGTTTTCCACCTCAATGATTCTCCAATGTGTATTATAAGGTATTCCTCTAAATCTTGATATCCCAAAAAAACTCTTTATCTCTAAAACAACTTTCTGAACTGTCTGAAGCTGGTTTTCCACCTCAATGATTCTCCAATGTGTATTATAAGGTATTCCTCTAAATCTTGATATCCCAAAAAACTCTTTATCTCAAACAACTTTCTGTACAGAAAGAAAGGAAACCATCAGGAATAAGATTGCACAAGTTTTTACGTACCCTTTCATAGGATATCATAGCTGTATGACGATGCGGCAGTTGCCCTGTCCCCTGCTGCTGCTGATGGGGTGATCCACCTGGCCCCAGCGGCCCTATCTTTTCCC
Organism: Harmothoe impar; assembly: GCA_947462335.1. Classification (NCBI taxonomy): domain Eukaryota; kingdom Metazoa; phylum Annelida; class Polychaeta; order Phyllodocida; family Polynoidae; genus Harmothoe; species Harmothoe impar. The sequence goes on along the minus strand of OX381704.1, from coordinate 104,968,114 downwards.
GCTGCTGTTGGGGCGTTGCACCCCGTAGCAGTGGCCCCGTCACCTCCTGCTGCTGTTGTGCTGTTGCACCTCGTAGCAGCAGCTCCGTCACCTTCTGTTGCTGTTGTGGTGTTGCACCCCGAAGCAGCGGCCCCATCGCCTCCTGCTGTTGGGGTGATCCCGTTAACTGTCGAGCCCTTGTGTTATCCAGGATGTGTTGTTGAAATCCTTTATACACAATTATAACCATAACCATCACAATTAATCCTACTGACATTTTATGGCACCTCCATTGTTGACAGAACCAGATAGGTCCAGCAGTGATGTAGCTGTAATGACAACAAAAAACCTTTTGATACTAGCTACAACACATCCAGTGAGTATATTAGAAACTATTTTGATTAATTCAGGATCATTTCATTTTGCCCGTGACCCCCTATTATCTTGTTTTCAACATGTTTCTAATGATCATATAAATGCATGTCTGCATTTTCATTGAGATATTGTTGGATTTCTGTGGAAAAGAAATAGAAAAATAAGATTTCGTATGAGAGCCTATATGTAATGCACCCAGATTAGAATACCCTCCCAAAGTCAAATTAATACCGGGACATAGCATTTTTTTCCTTTTCTTTGTGTTCCACAGGAATCAGGCTTGTACCCCTAAAAATCATTACAACCAATAGGCATCATGCAACGCTTGATATCATTATATATATGGGTAATGCCATACTATCTAATTGCAGCCAATATGAATACATGGGTGTAATTCTCGATCAGCAGCTAAAAAATACATAACCAGCTAATTTTGGGAGATCTTTTATTTTCATCATGTTTCCATATACCAAGTGCCTGTAAGTCAATATAAGAAATTTGGAGTCTGTTATTTCTTTCTTTATCTGTAAATATGACCATAATAGCATGCAAAATAGATAACTGCGAGCCACCAGAAATGGAAAACAGCAAAACACATATGCTCTCACAGTGAATTCATAGGTCTACCAGAGAGCTCTCCATTGAGTATTTCATTTATATTTCATAAGAAATTTCCTATGATAAAGGGTCCGTCAATTGATAGGGAAAAGATAAACGAAAGTCTACAGTGGGTTTATTTCATAACTTGATTTTGGGTTGATTGAGGTGGTAATGTATCTTTAATCTAGATGTTATGATTGCCACGTAGATAAACGACTTCACCCCCTACCAGTAGCTCCCTGAAACATTGAGCAATGGTCAGCGGCCCCTGTCCGTAATCCGCCGAACCACTGGAAGCGGCAAAGTCTCTACCTAGGAACAACCAGCTTGAACTTCTATACAATAATATATAGGGGTGTCTATCTCGACCCCTGCACTATCATAAAACACAGACCTACTTCAGCTTAGAAGGGACGTGTAGAGGAAATTATCAGGTACAACTCTTTTTGTATTATATAACTCTATATAGTCAGCTGGGGCAACGATGATAATAATAATAATAATAATAATCAGAGCATGACCAATTAGTCTTTACCCCTTACTGATTTTGAAGATTCCATAACCGATTTTGACAATTTTTACTCCAAAACTGATTTTGACCCATTTTGACTCCCAACCCATTTTGACTCCAAAACCTATTTTAACTCCAAAACTGCTTTTGACCCTTATGACTCCAAGGTTGATTCTGACTCAAAGGTCAGTGGGAACAGCAATCTACAACAATTAACAGTTTGCATGAAAATATTCCTATTATTGACAGTTCACACTGTCAATAACAGGAATATTTTCAAATATTAACAGTTTGAACTACCAAAACTGAGAGAGCCAACAGGAATTGATCTGAAATAGACTTTTATATAGTGGGGCTGTCACCCACCCCTGCGTACGCATGTCTTTCACGTAGAGGAATGTTCCCGAACCCCAAGAAGTGCTCAGCGACCCCTGTCCATAATCCCAACCCCTAATCAATTCCTAAAAAAGATGCAGTGGCAACCGGCGCTCTCCGAGGGTGCGGGAAATGAGGCTATTATCGCCCACATAAACAATTTGGATCGGAGACTCGAGAGCGCTGAAAATGTCATAGCTTCGCATACTAAGGATATCGACAAGATAAGTTCCAGGTTAAAAAGCGCCTCTAAAACTTTAAACAAGACAGCCAAACTGGTAAATTCCATTGAGATTCGAGTTGCAGCGAACGAGGTTGAAATACACACTCTCTCTGAGGGACTGACCGACACTGACACTCGTGTTGACGACAATATGGAGCATATCCAGGAGAATCGGTGCAGGTCTGTTGACAATACTTACAGGCTTGAAAAAATGGACAGCGACGAGAGGAAAAAGATTATGAAGAAAGATGAGCATCTAAGGACAGAGTTGGCGACACTGTTTACTGACCTAGGCCTAGACTATGGTGCCGAGAGGATCGAATCTATTGCCAGAAAAGGTAAATATATTCCAGATGCCAAAAGACCAAGACCAGTGGTTGTGTACATGAACTCTAAGATGGTGAAGGGCGATGTGTTCAAAAACATCAGAAAGCTACAGGGCAAGCCAAAATGGCATGGTGTATCAATAGTGGATGAACTGAGTGAGTCTGAAACAAGACAGTATAATGACCTACGCTCAATCTTTTTCCTAGCGAAATCTAAAGGTCTGGCTACTAAGCTAAGGCAAAGATCTATCACTATTGAAGGCAATGTGTTCAACCACACCCACGTCACTATGGGCTATTTGCCAAATGGACTGACTCTTGAAGATGCGACCACCGCCAATACCCCAGATGGGGTTATGTTTCGTAGCGAGCATAATCGTCTGTCCAACCTATATCCCGTTGAGGTAGAATATAATGGAATTGTGTACGACAGTCTAGAGAGGGCGTGGCAACACATCAAGGCAATCCAACACAGAGAGAAACGATCAGCTGAGGCAGTGATGGACGCGTCCAACCCCTATGACATTATGTCTAGAGGGAACAAAGTCAGAGTTGGTGAAAAATGGACTAGAAATGCTGAGGCCTTGTTCTATGAACTCTTACAAATTAAATTCTCAAACCCCAATTGCAGGAAGAGGCTTATGTCATTTGGGAAAAAAAGGTTCTATGAGGCTACTCTTCATCCCATATTTGGTTGCGGGCACCACCTTGGCCAAAATCAGAGATGCACACAGGAAAAGGTAAAAGGTCAGAACCTGATGGGAAAGCTTCTTGAGAAGCTGAGGTCTGAACTAAAGAAGAATCAACAGAGAGACGAGCTGGCTGCGGCTGCTCAAGTACCACTGCCGACCTCGCCAGCGGCAGGACCACCCCCACCGACCCAACAGCAAATAGATCTACAGCCAGACCTACAGCCAGATTTACAACCTGATCAGCAGCTAGATGTACCAACAGAAGATAAAGGCATACAGATCACGTCAGACGAGGAATCAAGTGGTAGTGGTGACAGTGATGATGATGACGATGATGATGATGACGATGATGGTTCATCAGACTCCCTGGGAAATGACAGTGATGCATCTGAGCACATCGATGAAAATGAGCTTGAATGATTGACTATCATGTGAGACCATGTAAAATTGAATGTAAAATACCTAAAATGTCCCTCGACCACAAGAACTTGATCACTGGTTTAATCATGTTTGTAAAGATATGCTGAAAACTGCTCACCTCCCACCGATCTAGAAAATTGTCTAACGAATATAACATGCATGTGACATATGAGTATTACATGTGGTATCCCCACCTACTATAACATATATATCTACTTACCGGTACTTATTATTGTATAGTTCTCACTTGTGTACTTACCGGAACTTATTATTGTACAGTTCTATACAAGGTTTGAAGTCATAATACCAAGAGGCAATATACCTACCGGTACTTTAATTTAATTTATTTTAGTAGCGCCTGCACATGTAGTTATAATTTACAAATTATGATATACATTTTGATGATGTTTTCCTTTAGTCACAATACGCAGAGGCCAAATACTTACCGGTATCTTATTATTATAGGGTTGTGCACTGTCGCTCCATAAAACTCAACTTTTCGAAGGAACAGAATATACATACAATTTCTCAACATCCAGCTCTATTCATGCTAGGCTTTGAAAATTACATTATCGACAGGTAGAATCACTGGATTGATGTTTTAATATTTTGGTTGTGTAATGTTTATAGTAGACTAATCTAGGTTTAATACTTACCGGTACAACTGTGGTCTCTCTTTTTAAATTTTGGTTCTGATTTATAGCCTGAGTCTTACCAAGTAAATTCTGACACGTGAATTCAATATAAAGATCTAATTTGTTTCAATATATTAAATCTAAGGAGCGACCAAACCTGTTGAGTCCTAGTCAAATGATGACCGTCATGAACAGCCAGAGAGGGCATACGTTCATTTTTTCTCTTTTTTTTACATTGGGTGAAACTGAAACATTTACGATACCTTTGAGTATTCATTCAATGATTATGTCTATAGTCACTTGTACCTGCTGTATGTATTTCCCACACAGAACTCTGCACGATGATAATGGTTAAAATCCAAGACATTTGTAAGAGCAAAGGTGTGCATTTTTTACATGCTAATGTCCGTAGTATTAAAGGAAAATGGCCGCGTTTAAAACCTGAGGTAGCCAGACGAAATTTAGATGTAATTTCTTTTTTCTAAGTCCTGGTTAAAAGAAAAGGACCCTTCTGCAAAATATAATATATGGGGGTATACCTCGTATAGGCTTGATAGAAAAGTCAAGAAAAAAGCTGGTGGTCTAATTACATATGTGAATGAAGACATGTTTTGCTCCTCAACTCGTTTTGATCTTTTGAACAGAAGTGATAAAAACATAGAAATTCAATGGCCCTTGCTGTCTAAAGGTAAATCTAAAAAGTTCATTTTTGCAAATGTATACAGACCACCAAATGGTTGCTCTATCACTTTTACAAATTGTTTATCAGCATTACTTACACAAATTACGGACATTGATGAATACAAAGTATTCATCATGGGAGATTTCAATATAAATTGTTTAACTGATAACGATGTGTATGAAAACCTGACTGAGGTAATGGGAGAATTTGGTCTCAGACAGTTAATACACCAGCCTACTCGGGTTGTACAAAATGCTAACGGTCTGGATTTAATTTTCACTAATACTGAAGAGATTGTAGGGTCTGGCGTTGTTAATATGAGCGCTAGTGACCACATGCCTGTGTATGTTTCTTTTAAACACAAGACTTATAAAGTCGGTACCAAAAAGATAACAGGTAGATCCTACAAAGCGTATGAAAAAAGTATTTTCTCGGAACGATTGAGAAATGCTGATTGGACACTTTTTGATTCTAAATTGAATGTTGAAGATGCATGGCCTCTCTTTGAGGAAATGATAAATTCATTGTTGGACATTGATTGTCCAATCAAGGAATTCAAGGTCAAGGATGAGCAGGATCCATGGATGACCCATGAGTTACTCGCCAAAATTGATTATAAAAATAAATTGTTGAAAAAAGCAAGAAATACCAATAGTATTAGAGCTTGGGAAAAAGCTAGGTTCTATAGGGATCAGTCAACCCTAGATTGTCGTAAGGCCAAGCAAACTTATCTGACTAATTCTGCCAAACAAAATGTGAATAACAGTAGGCTCTTTTGGGAGACTGTAAATAGAGTAATCCCTGGTAAATGCAAAGGTAAATTTAATATTAATTTACTAGACGACGATAGTAATGAAGTACGAGTCTCTGAAACTGCTGAGCATATTAATGCATTTTATGCAGGGATTGGTCCTAAGCTTGCTTCTGCTCATACTGCTGAATGGATTTTCACGGGCACTGAATGCCTTCAGATTATGGATGAGATTATTATTAATCCTCATGATATATTGGATGTATGTAAGGATCTTGATGTAACCAAGTCTTCGATTGTTGATATCATTTCTTCCAAAGTTATGAGAGATGCTATTGTGATTTGTATTGATAAGGTTAGCAGGATGTTTTCAAATATTATTGACCGCTCGTACATTCCAGATAATTGGAAGATTGCACGTGTAAATCCACTTTCTAAAGGTGGTGATAGCAGTCAAGTGACGAATTACAGACCTATAAGTCAGTTACCGGTACAAGGGAAAATTTTAGAACGTTTGATCCATACTAAATTAGAAATCCATCTAAATTTAAACAACATTTTAACTGATTTTCAAGGAGGATACAGGAAAAATAGATCCACCATGGATACCATAAGTGCCTTAACAGATGAAATTGCCAGACAGAAAAATATTGGAAATATTACAATAGCTACCTTTATCGATATCAAAAAAGCTTTTGATTCCGTAAATTTTGAAATATTATTTAAAAAATTGGAAAAATATGGAATGAAAAATTCGAATTTAAATCTTTCAAAAAGTTATTTAAAAAACAGAAAACAATATACAGTGGCTAATAATTGCTCTTCTACCCTCCTTGACTTACAGTGTGGCGTTCCACAGGGTTCAATTTTAGGTCCTTTATTATTTTTAATTTATATTAACGACTGTATTCCAAAAATTCCAAATTGCAATACCCTACTTTATGCCGATGATTCTGTCATCTACCTTTCAGGACATGATTTCATGGCCACTCAAGCCGTAGTACAGAGAGGATTAAATAGCTTTACTGACTGGTCTACTCGTAATAAGTTAAGTATTAATGAGAAAAAGACAAAGGTTATTGTGTTTAGCTCCACAGGGAGATTTAATGCAGTTAAAGGTATAATGACATTAAAAATGAATGGCAAACCTCTCGATTTGGTTGAGACAACACGGTATTTGGGTATGACTCTTGACTATGAACTGTCGTTTAAACCCCATGTAAAAGGATTAATTAAAACTGTCCAATACAAGGGCTACTTGCTGAAACATGCCAAAGATTGTCTACCCAAAAATGCCAGACTCAGTGTTTATAAGGCATATATTGTTCCCATTATCGATTACGGTGATGTCATTTATAATGGTGTTGTGGTTGATTTATTACAAAAATTACAGAGATTACAAAATCGATTCTTAAAAATATGTATAAATGCACATAGGCTTACACCCACCATTGAGGTCCACAGAGAAACTAACATGCCTTTACTCAAGGAGAGAATAAGGTTTCATACCCTTTTGGTAGCCTATAAACGGGCTCAAGATCCCAAATTTAGGAGAATTACTGTGAGAGCCACTCGTCTAGCAGACAGCCCAGTATTAAAATATCACACTATCCATTGTAATACATATCAACACAGTCTTGAGGTCCAATGTGCCTGGGAATGGCTAACAATTCCACCATATGATAGAAATATTGAAAACCTTAAACACCTTGCCAAAAAATCTCTATTAAGTAAAATACATCTAGATGTCCATTAATTTCCATACCGGTAAATTCTACAGCATTATATAATTTAGCATACATGTACGAAACTACGATATTACAAGTTTTACATATTACCGTATATCGATTACCATATTACCCGTTCACCCCTTAATATATTGTTATACCGTATTGAAGTCTTCCATCTTGCCAATGCATCAAGAAAATGTAAACATATTATCACATAATGAACGTGACTTATATTGGTAGGTCTTGAAAACCAGGCATTGGCTGAAGGCCTTCCAGGACTGTTGTTTCAACATGATATAATATATTTATAGTCCATTCCATTTATTTTGTAAGATGAACATGTTGATGTCTACTTATGAAATTTATTATGTGTGAATCTACATACCTGGTCATATTTTGTCAGACTTACACTTGTGGATGGATACCGATTGTTATTTTTACCGTATTCGTTGAAATAAACACGTCCAAATCTTTTCAAAAAAAAAAATCTATCATAAATCACAGACCTGCTCCAGCTTAGAAGGGACGTGCAAGTAGAGAAAGTCATCAGGCACAACTCTGTATCATATAACTATATGATATTGGTTCTCTATGTCCTAGCAGGGTGTATTTCCTCTGATGTAAAATATTGTTCTTTATTATTCAAGGCCACTCTATAATTGGGGCATCAGAGCAGTAATATTATAGGGCATATATCAGAGCATGTCCAATGTGATAGGTCTTTATAGTGGCATAATCATCATAATGTGGTTAAGTGCACGTGGTGAGACTGCCTATAGACCAATGCAGCAAGAAAGGGTGACTTTTCAGAAAGGTTGTGGATGAAGTTTTTGAACATTAAGTGTGACTAACAAATACATAAGTATAACCTTGACACCCTACATTCTATTGTGAGCTTTTAGAAAGATATTGTGAATCTCTTGATACAAACCTTTTGTAAATATAGCTTTTACAGAAATTGTTACTGGGATTCAGTTAAACAAATGTTAACACAGCTTTATTATGAAAAGTAACCCTTTTATGATGCATGGGTCTGTAGTTGGTTTAGACTACTGTGACTTATCAAAAGACAACAACCGGACACAGTTCAATTAGGCTTTAATATACGTAGACTTTATTGAAAGGAATACTCAGGTATTATCTCGGTACAACAGGTATCTAAATGAATCATACCGGTAGGATATGAGTATAACTACAGCATAGCTATTACCAAGACTTCATGAGGGTTATGCCTCAGCATGCACCGAACCTGACTGTCTTAACACATCGGACAGTCCAACTTATATACTACCCGTGGAGGTCACATGACTAGCACCAGTAGCATCATCTAGTGGTCAATAGTTATGTAACCAGTTATGAAACCCTTAACGATAATTATTGTTGGTAAGCTCAGTATGCAACTGTATATGATAAATGACAGGATATGTAACGAACCGTCGGTACTCATTAAGGAATGAACAAACATGTCATGAAAAATAGTAGAACCTTCTTATGTTCAATCATAACAGCACATGAATAGATATACCATGATAACATAGCAATCTTAACTGCCCGTTACAGGTCTTTAAAATACTCCCCTTTGGATTAGGCATTGGGTTCTGTTAAATGGTAAACACAGCTTTGACTGTGCAAAACATGACGAAATCCTCTGTTCTGAGCGTTTGTGATGACATCCATGCAAAATCCTGCAAATCGAGATCACCTTTGGCCAGCCTCACTAATTTCGCCTTACAGGTTGGCCAATATGGTAATGACCAAACCTGACCAAAGTTGACCAATATGGTCATGCCCAAACCTGATTTGCAAAGCTAGCCAATTTGGTCAAAATATGATTTGAAAAATAAAACCAATTTTCAAAATAGTTAGAGTTGAGGAGTCAAATGAAAAGTCAAAAGTGATTTTTATTTTGAAAGTGGGTGCTGTCTGTCTGTCACCTCCTGAAAAAACAGCTTGTGACAGATATCTTTAAGCATGGGGCACATATTCATGGTCACAGCTATAGGGGTGTATTGTGTGCACTAGTTGGGGTGCATTAGTTTGCAACTGTTTTACATACTAAGATGGAGGGTGTACCTGAATCATCCAGATTGGGTTAGAAGTTGCAGGTAATACTGTCCACCATCTGGTGGCCAGAGACCCATGAATAAATGGAAATGGAAAATTCATACTGTGACTGTTAAGAAACGTAGATATTGTGATAAGTCTGTATGTCAGTATAATTATTGGTACTTTAACAACTGTTAGTGAGTGCAAGGGGCTGTGGTGAATGGTAGCAAAGGACCAACAGGATGCATAAATCCCAACTTAACACAAATAATACGAATTGGGTATTGCAAATTAAGGACTCTATAGACGTTCGGAAAAAATGTTGCTTTATCCTACATTATCTTAACTACGGTGGCCCAAAAGGGTCAAAATGTGATTTGAAAAATAAAACCAACTTTCAAAAAAGTTAGAGTTGAGGAGTTAAATGAAAAGTCAATAAGTCTGTATGTCAGTATAATTATTGGTACTTTAACAACTGTTAGTGAGTGCAAGGTGCTGTGGTGAATGGTAGCAAAGGACCAACTGGATGCATAGTCTATACATGCAGGAAGCCGTTCTGTGGAACTGATACTTGTGGCTAATTGTTAGGTAGTCCAAGCCTCAGTAAATCGATGTCAAGAAATATCAACATTAACAGATGTGTGTATTGGGTGGGAAAAAAACCTGCTACAGCCTAGCCAACTGGTATGATAGAGGCTGTATACTATATATAGAAGGGTAAGGCACCTGTGTCTATTTCTTATGTATGGACTATTCCTACTTGCTACATACATGTACTATGAACCTGTTATGAAAATATCATAACCCAAAAAGAAATATATAGAATAAAACTGATATCATGGATCCTTATGGCTTGTCCTCATTGGCATATTATTTCATTTGTACAAAATGTAGTTTGATTAGATAATTTAATTTGATTTATAGCTTCATCACATAATAAGATAATGCACATAATAATTAATTTGTCACTTGGTGGTAGAACAAGACATAGATGATGCATTACGTATAACAGGCAACATTTCTCATTTGCGGTGGTACAAGAGAGGGCCCATGATGAGTTACGAGCACCTAGCAGCATCTGTGAGACACTTGCGGCGGTACCAGAGAGCCATGATGAGTTAAGAGCACCAAGCAGCATCTGCCAGACACTTGCGGTGGTACCAGAGAGCCAGGACCTGGGTGGATCTACTCAGGGTCTGATACAGAGGGTCAGATGTTGGCCTCCATTTTGTGGCAGCTTCCTGATTCTGAAATTGAGAACAATGCATGTATCCAGCTCTAACTAGTGACAAGAATTGCAGTTGTTGCCGCATAAATAAATGCCTCAGGCATTTTTCTACCCGGCAAACGGCTATTCTTGGATACCAAGGAACATAATGTCTACATGGTTGGTATATTTAAAGGGTACCCATTCAAGACACCAAATAAGCGAGGAGGAGGGGTTATCAGGGGGGGAGGAGAATATGAGTTCAAATATGGTAGTTTCTGGGTCCATGTTAGAGGGGTAGATATGATTATAATCTACCTCAGGACCATTGAAATGTGTGTTGCTAGGCAGATAACCAATTATAATAGCTGTTGCTACGACAAAATTAGCGATTTAACACCCCCCCCCTAATATTAGTGCATACACAGCTAAAGAGGTATGTCCCACTAATTCAAAATGGAGAATACCATATCCCAAACATGAAGTAAAAGGATTTGATTCATACTTTAAATGGTGGGGGCACAGCTCTTTTCCACCAGTCAGCTTTACGTCGTCGATGTTCCAAAACAGCTTTCTTAAAGTGGATCTCATCTCCGCCAGTCAGGCACACTGAACATACACTACAGGTCTGTGGAATAATAGAATATGGACAAATATTATACACTGCATCAGAATAAAGCAGCGTTAAGCAAATCTTTACAATATGGAAAAATATCATACAATATGTACAAACCCACTGAATAAATACAAATGGTATGTACAAAAATCTCTCTAAAACCTCTGTAAATCTAACTAACTATAACTCAATGGTATTAAACTTACCACTGGTAATCAAGTCTTGGTAGAAACATAACTCAATATAATTGATCCCAAGTTTACAAAATACATTTTCAATATCATATGCAATCATATGCATGATCATTTCTAGTTTTGGAAAATATCTTGATACCTACCCAGGATACTTCACACAAGTCTGTTGAACACTCAGTACACCCGTCATGGTCAACGTTTATGTCAGCATCAGTGACGGTCTGTATGTCAGTATTCTCTGCCACCTGCCGCTCTCTGTAGGCAAATATAGATTTGAATCCAACAAATGTAGTGAATTGCACCTTAACCCTGTAAGGATGGCACGACACCTAAATGCATCATCCCCTTTGTCGTCATAATGCATGAATGCAGCCCTGGCAAGTAACTCGACAGTGCTGCATTCAAGCATCATGCAAACACGACAGGATTTGTGAAACACTCCTATAGGGGCAGCATGATGCAGTAATGCAGCCGGATTGGTGCATCATGATGACCAATGTCATATTTTAGTGACATCCATCCTTAAATGGTTAACAGACGGGGATGGTTGTTTTGCAGAAATGATTGGAATTTGGATGATTACAATTAACCATAGCCTAGTTCTGACTGTGGGTTTCTCCGGAGCTGCATGGCCCTTTCTTGGGTCTCTTTGAGTCTACCAAAATTTCCCGCTAGATGGTACCCCCATCTATGGTTTTCCTGTGCTTTGCAACCCAGCCTGGGTCGCACTGAGTCCCAGCTTTTGCCTATCAGTGGCGCCCCAAATTACATGTCATAGTAGGTTGGGAAAGATCAACTACCATGGCCAGGAAACTCACTAACCCTTTAAGGGCTCTATTGTGTTTTAATGTCCTATTCCTTTTGTAACCATGATGCATTGATGCTGCTGGAATAGATAAAGCCCTGGAAAGTCTACTCACCAGAACTGCATGAATGAACAATGTTGCATATTCTATATAAAAAGCACTATGCCACCCTGAAAGGGTTAAGATTCACTTCTAATATTCTTTAAAAAAATCAAGGTTATACGGTTGTTTGACACGAATGATTAATCACAAGAAATATTTTCAATAGTATGTCTTTGGAATATGATGAATTACCAAGAAAAAAGTAGCTAAGAATAATCTTTAACTAAAAACAAAGTGAAGGAAAGTGCAGTGTGCATGCTTCAGATCTAATAAGAGTTGATTAACTTAACATACGTCCATGCGGCATCAGCCAGGCCAGCCATTATCAGCACATGCTCGTATATCGACTTGTACGTCCTTGGAGTCCTACCAAACTGAAATATTAAGTAATCAGAAATATCTGAGAGGAAATTCCTCTACATCAGAACAAACATGTTACCAATCGCTTGTCATAATAATTGACTGGCTTCATAATGTTGGTATTAAAGTTGATCTAGGTAGGAGCATTTAAGTTTAGAGTGAAATGATTAGCTACCCTGCATGTCTTTGAGTCATATGTTTTGAATCCTTGCACTGTGTATACTAAACCTTGTCATGTAAGATGAGAGGTTACTTTGTATTGAGTTTGATATATATCCTCATGCAAGATGAGCCAGAATAAATCAATGAAACCCTCAAATAAGAAATTCAAAAATACAGCTTGTGGAGTGTTACTACTTTGCAGTCTCAGGTGTACAGCCTGCATACAATAATAGGTAGTAATTTTGACACTAGAGGGTGCCTCAGCTCCACACTTGTCATAATGTCCTCATCACATTACAGCACACTTTATACATAGAAACATCTGAGACATCGTAAATTGTCTTTCATTCCATTCAAAGGGACTCCATGGATGGGAACTTTCCTTTTTACTTGATCTATTGTATTGCTTGACCCAGAGTACTGGTCCACGCTCAGGTCCAACTGTTACTGGAGGGGCAGCAAGCATTTTCCATTAAGGACCACACTTTATTTTGATGCACTATCTTATCTTTTTGCATGGATACAGCCCTGAGAAGTGCCCATGCTAAGGTTGCTTTTATGCAAAAGGGCAACGGTCATTAACCCGATTAAGTACTACTCACCTCAAGAACAGTCAGTGACATATCACGCTGCACTGATATGTCAATCCTCAGCAGTTCAAATGCACGTCTACAATAACAGAATGGCAGAAGCGTGTTGTATTATAGGCCATAGCATACGGTTTCTCTTGAAGCAACAACCAAAGGAACTTAATATAGTTCAGAATTCATAACACAAGGAGGCTCTTCCGACTTGGTCCTCGATGCTCAAATTGTTTGCAATACTTTTACCACTTTCAAAAGGGCAGTCTATTAGTCAATTAAGAAAAGCTCTGGAGTGTTGTGTTATAGGCCATAGCATACAGTTTCTCTTGAAGAGTGTAATTCATGTTGCCATCTAGCCGATTGAAGCTGGATGAGATGATGCATTGTGTCATAGTACCATATGTGCAAACATGTTTCTGCATATATTTTTTGGATGTCTAACAAATTTAGTAAAAAGTCACAAAATGGTCAACCCTCTAAGGACTAGGTTCTCCTTAAGTTTTTTTTCATTTGTCAGTACAACAAAGCTAAAAGCACTATGCTTCCTTAAAGTAAGGGTCAATACTCGCATGGACACAAAATAATTTGACTCACTGTGCAGGTGGAGTGTCTACATCACGCTGTACTAGGTCGGCCATCTTTCTGTCCGTCTTACATCCCACTTCTGTCACAGCAGCCAGCAGGTCAGCCTGCAGCTTGGAAGTATTGTAGCCTGTAACCAGTAAATACACACACTATGTAAATACACACACACACACACCTCAGTCCCAGCAGTCAGGATATCAGTCTGCAGCCTAGAACTGTTGTAACCTGGCACCAGGAAATACATGCATTTCATGTCGAGAACAATGAATAAAGATTTAGTGTTTTTTAGTAAAAAGCAAACCTTATTACCGTACTTGGAAGCCTAACTTGCTGCATCCCTAAATTTGAGAAGGGGTTGATTACAGTAGTGGCTTGAATAAGGACAGGGGTCTCAAATAAGCTCAGGTCTTGAATAAGCACAGGGTATGTTAGAATATTGAAATGAAAATTCAGGCCATTTTTTTATCTTGAATAAGCACAGGTCTAGTACATGCGCAGGGTTGGCCAAAATGGTCCCATCAAAATTGATAAGCGCAGGTGAGATGATTTTAGTACTGTAAGGTGATTTTAGTACTGTAGTATACATTTAACCCCTTCCACACGGTAAGCCAATATATTGCACAAAATTGCATTGAGTTACAAGAAACCCAGTGGTGAAGGGGTTAAGAACACATAGATAAGCCACACGCTGACTTTGTTCTGATCAAATTAGCTGGACTGGCGATCTGACTTGCGCAATTACACAGTATCTGTTATAAACATATAATCCTATCTGAATTAATACCTTGAATACTGCAATAGTCAGATGAAAGTCCTTACCTTCTTTTTGCAGATATTCTAAGAGGATATCCTTGTCTCTCCGGTTTTGACTGACAAACTTCTTGAGCGCTGGTATCTGTGGTGAAGCAGCATTTCACTGTTTATTAGTTGTCTATAGTATGGACTTTGATTTGCCTAAACTAAAGCACAAGGTACAGTTCATGCACATATGCCCAGGTCAGCGACTGGATAGATTCATGTTTTCACCAATGCATCTCAGCGCTTGCAGAGTGTATGCTAGTATTAGAATTCAGGCTCGACTCTGATACGACCCTGCTTGTTTTGTCTCAAAATGCTGAGTCACACAGGAAGCTAATTCAACAGTTATATGATAGT
Organism: Harmothoe impar; assembly: GCA_947462335.1. NCBI lineage: Eukaryota > Metazoa > Annelida > Polychaeta > Phyllodocida > Polynoidae > Harmothoe > Harmothoe impar. The sequence continues at coordinate 104,952,998 of OX381704.1, read as the reverse complement.
TATATAACAGGAGATACCATCACCATCTTATATCTTTTGTAAACATAAAGGATATACAGGTGACTAAGGGTCACATTCATGCATTCATGCATAATGGGCTACTATTTCATTCTACCTACAAGAACAAAGCATATAGATTACCTATAGCTAAAGCATTGAAGGTACCCATGGCGTATGCGGGGTGTACAACGGTGGTACACCACGCTGGTTTGAGCAGGGGCATACCACAGTCATCTACATGATCCTGTCCAGCTATCCCTCCACATCATTCAGGTCTAAAATGCTTATTTCTGGATGGATTTTCATAATTTAAACAAAAGGATTGTAAATATTTGCTGTTATTGTTGTAAGTACAACAAATTGAAAAGATCACTTGATTTGCATATGACACGTTGTATGCCACAGATGCACTCATGGCTTGTTAAGCCACTTGTGGCATTCAACATGCCATATGCAAATCTCGTGGTGATATAATATGTTAATAACACTCACATCTTGTAATCGTGGAAAACCAGGCTCTTGCTTGTACTTCAATGGAATATCCACATCAAATGGCAGGTAGTCAACTTTGCAGAATCTGAGATTTAAGAATGAAAGAAACTAGGACTAGGATCTAGAAAAAAAAACTACAAATGCATTTGCACATGGAATGAGTTATGAGTGGCAAACCAATGCTCAAAATCAGTATGATAAGTCTCACCAAATCAATCTATGACTGACAAACATCTATGACTGGGTATGACAAGGTCGCCTGGATACATTTTAAAGTATAAAAACTGCTAAACAATACAAGCTTCATGACTTTTGATCAGCTTTAATCATTTCGTGACATTTCTATGACATCTGCCCTATATAAGCCTTTTTCTTTCATTGGGGTCATATATGGTTGTGGGTCATACATGGTTGCCTGTTATAGATGGTTGCCAGTCATAGACTTTTGGTTAGATTTAGCCATATTTCATTTTAAGTATATTGTAGTTAACCAAAGGGAGGGCCATTTTCTCATTTTCTGGTGGGTCTCCCAGGAGGGATTAAGAGGTCCCAGTTGCCACACCCAGAAGATTTCCAGGTGGAAGGTAAACAAACAGTGATTCTCCACCGGGAAATCTGAAAACCTTGAGACATTGTGGTGTCACATAACTGACAATTTGCCACATCTAGGGAACTTCAAAAACTTCAATAAAATAAAATTCACATTTACCATTTTAGCATTTCTTTTTTTGAGCAATCAATGTAGATTCTGTTTATAGCTTACTTAATCTTGACATCTTCCGTGTAGATGTAGATACGTAAAGGAGCGACCGAAGTTACCAGACAGAAAACCTCCAGGTCAAACTTCCTGCAGACCAAAAATTCATTATCATTCATTGGGAAAAGTAAAGTAGCCCTTCCACCATTCTACAGTTAACCCTTTGTGGGTGAGCATCAACTATAGTTGATGCCATGGCTGGGCGAGCATCGACTATAGTTGATGCCATGGCTGGGCAAGCATCGACTGTAGTCATCATAACTCTATGGAATTTAGCAAAGATTCGTCCTTAGGGAAAAGGGTTAATAGAAAAACTGTTGAGGAGATTCATATATTACTATATCATATAAGAGATTATTTTCTCAGCATACAGCCTGTAGCATACAGACTACTGTTGGCCTCCCTATATATTATTTTTATAAAATGGTTGGCAGTCCATTATAGCTTCAGATAAGTCATGTGCTGTTCGTTATAGAGCAACAGTGCACAGCAGGCATTTCTCTTTTGTGAAATCCGCCATTTTGGATCTTGGTAATTTAATAACGGGACTGCTAGAGAAGTAACTGTCATTTGACAGTGTGTAACTTTGCAATTTCCAAATGTAACTTTTCAATACCTACATTTTGATGTCACACATCAAGTTGTGTGGGATATTCCCAGAGCAATTAATCAGAATAGAAATTTGCAAGTGGCTTGGGTAGAATCAAACATCGTCATGAATTTAAAAGTGGCGCTAGTTACAGGACGTATCCATGGAAAGTTATGTAGTTACCAAGATTTTAGCTGTGCAACCGAGTGAACAAGGTCATTTAAATGCATTTAAAGTCAATTAATCATTTTATGAAGACAATAGAAACTCCTTCTTCACGTCTGGACTGTCTGTAGGCCTATAACACACTCTGGTCCTGAGCATTATGAAGGCTTGACATTATTGTGCGTCATAGCCCAAAAGACAGTCTAGACGTGAAAAATGTAGTTTTCTATTCAGTAAATATTTATTTTTATTTTTAAATGAAAATACGAAATATGAAGCTTGGCAGGCCTAAGCACTGAGCCTCGTATTAGGAAAAAGTGAAATAACCAGCCCCGTATTTCGCCAACCTTTTGTGAAAACTTCACTTCCGGTCTGACTTTCTGGCACCTTTAATGCAAGTGTGTCCGATAGTGTAGTGGTCAGCAAGCTTGCCTTCCACGCCAGAGGCCTGTGTCCGTTTCCCAGACAATGTGACTACAGCTTTTGTAGCAACGTTTCTGAATAAAGGTCAAGTTCAACTTCAAGACCAAGGCTGATCCGCTGACAAGATTCTCGGGAGATCGCCCCTACGTTCACCACGACCGCCGTCACTGACAATTTTGTAAAAAATGATTGCTCAGGGACTATAAGTGCTAGAGCTTAGCCGATTTCAGTTCTGTAAACTATTGGCCTAGATATTGGTCTATAGGGATGTGCGGTTTGACGATGAAATATTTGGAATTGACTTGGGGAGGTGATGATCAAAATGTATGATTTTTTGTCCCCTGCTTGATTTTGACAGGGCGGCAGTCGTGTGTCAATATTTTGCATTAAATTGGTGGTTTTTGGGGTTAAAGTAGAGTTATTTTGAAGGAAACGTAGCACAAGCAGTAGTAAAAATCCTATATTTGGATGCCTGCTAGATAAATGAGGCTTAACCCTCTAAATATTTAGATTTTGGCCTCATAACATTTTGGTTTGGCGAAAAATTGTGGTGATAGAGACAATTCTGATTAGATTTTGGTTCAATCGTCTTTTATTTTTAGTAATTAAGAACTTTTAATCAAAGAGCAGGCCTAATTTGTACAAATTAAGACCATATATAGATGATGGAAGGGGGGAACCATTTTTTTCCGCAAAAGAAATTGTGCAGGCGCACAGAGCGGAATTGAGTATTGAACAAGGTGTCAGGACGTGTTTGGAGACGATACAGGTTAATGAAATGGCTCTCCTTTACTACCCAACGGATTCATTTAAAAATAAATGTAAAGGGTCTCAACGAAATATGGGGACTTTCGAGGTCAATCTGTCGGGCAAATACAGAACTTGAATAAATACTGTATACTTACTATATAAAGGCCCCAGAGTTTATATGGGTATATACGAGGGTTACACCTCCTTCCCGCACGTCTGTATGTTACCCGGTGGTTAGTTCTACTCACCTGTTACTTATGAGCAGTGGATCAGCCAAATATTCTTGAACCAAGTACTCATGTTTCTTTTTCCATTTGATATCCATAATATCTGTTTAGAATAAACTTTGATTATGGAAACATGTAAATTAATGAAAAACTAGCAAAATTCTATGTGCATTTAAAACCGTGTTCCAAACACAGTGTATATTCAATGGGTGCAATAAAAGTATATACTCTAAAAGTACTGCTTTGATCATAAAGCTGGCAATTAGATTGAATGTATGTTAAATTCAATGGAATCAGGCTCAATCAAGTGGCTACCAAAGGAAGTATGGTCCTAGTGAACATCCTATTTCTTTTTAATTTCTTTTGAAACAAGGTTAGAAAAGAATTATGGGAAAAAATAAGGATATTAATTAAAAGGACAAAGGTGTGTACCCCAGGTGTTTTTGATGAAAATACCACCATGTTTAAACTTCTTTCTCACCCACAGGAGTTCCTTAATCGGCTTGGTCTTATTCATTGCCTAGATGTGAAGAGAACATGCTTAAACAAACAGCAAACTAAATATAAGTTAACAGGCACTTAACTAGGTACTTAAAGGGGCACTTAAAATTTAGCCTGGCAGTTTGTTTCTAATGGTCTGAAATATTTCATGAGATATGTCATTCATAAATTATCCTAAAACTTTACGAGTGGTGTTTCTAAGGTAACATCAAAGTTCTGATAGGGATTTGATTGCTCTCCTTGCTGAAAAATGGATGTTTCCATGAAAATAAGCCAAAAAACTAAATGGCCACGCATGATACCAGAGAGAGCTTAATTTCAAAGTGCAAATGCACACAATTACCAAGCGATGGTTACAAAAATGATGATTAGTATGATAAAAGCACACATTTATGTATATGTAATACAGATGTCTTGTATAAGGTCTAGCCCTTGGGACTAGCGCTTATTATTTGCAGCCACTCCCAGGTCGCTAGGAGTAATGATTCATGAGATGGGGTGTGTATTTTATTAAATACCCTCATGTGAGTTGAATCAAGATTGGCTCTGTATGTCAAGAAGCAGGGTAGATTGCCTGCTAAAGTGGTAGCCATTTTGTATTTGAACTTATGACTAGATGCCCTGAAAATTCCACTTGGCGAGTGCCATTGCAATCTCAAATCCTTTATATGCCTCTACATGGGTAAAAATCGACACGGCGACACGGCCCTTTTAGGCCCTTTTAAAAATCGACGGACACAGGAAAATTGGGGATAAAAATTGACCCACAGGGTTTTTTCTCTTTGTTCTTATATAGCTAAAAATCGACACAATGCCACTGCCCTACTGCTAAAATTCGACCCGGCGACACAGTGAAAATTGCGGGTACCCATGTAGAGGCACCTTTATGTAAAAAATATTTTTAAGATTTGTCATAAGACATGTGATGATGTATTACAATATTCCACATCAACATAGGGATTGTACGTAAAGTCACTTCCATGATAGCTCACATATTTAAGGAATAGGTCTTCTTGTCTAGGTAGTATGAAGACAGGCGGGATGACGGAAATATTGCCTACAGTCAGCAGTTCCCTCTTAGTATGTAGTATGCTGGTTGCAGCTATGTGGTTAACCTGAAGGTAAATCATAATAAGAGGCATGAGCAAACTATTATGTTTACTGAGAGCAATCAATTAACTACAGGTAGGGGACTGGAGAATCTTTTTGGTAAGCACTACTGCTGTGGTGCAGTCCTGTGTATTAGACACCTTATATTTGCTGTGATCATTAGACCATGACCATTAGCCCATGGAAATGTATGTTGCCCCCTCAGTACCTTATCTGTAATTACAGAACAATGGGTATGGGTTGGGGGAGAGAATCCCACTTTTTCTTATGATTTTCCCTATTTGTGACCTTACCATTCTATAAGAAGACCAACACCAAAATGCAGCATGATAAATCAGTGTACGTCTAGGCGACTACTCAATATGCTTATTTATATCAGCAAATCTAACAAAAAATTCAGAAATGGATTTTGCTGTGTCTCTTGAGAGCATTTCATGAATGTGGCATGTTCAATGCATAACATTTGTAAATCAGCTTGTGTATATATTCAGATGTCCTCTTGCCAATGGTATATACCATACATGAGATAGTACATTTGGTCTATAAGTTAAATCTTATGTAAATGCTTAGATTCATTGATGCTGGTGGGCAGGCCATTAGATTAGTATGCCCTAGTCAATGAGTACCAGTACAACTCACCTAGGGAATACTAGAAAAATGGGTGTGTCCTTAAGCTGAACTATAGACAGAATCAGGGTTTTCATGCAGCTTATTTCTCAAGTTTCTAGACTTTAGATTTTGCAGATGTTCTGTTCTCATCCAGATGGAGGTTGATTGTATAGATAATGGATAAATTGTAGAAACTTGAGCATTATGCCCCTCAATTTAAACATACCATGTTTGTTTTTATGTTGAGGCCTGGCGGAAAAAGTGCCCCCTGGTAGAGGAAGTCAACCGTGGCCACAGTGTTAGAGTAGTTGACAAGCTTATATCCCATCCTAGTCAGACCCTTGACCTTATCTGGCCCCGACTAGAAATTGAAAAAAATCATTAGGGTTTATATGGATAAACACATCACTGCTCAATGGTAACATTTATATCACATCAGGCAACATTTCAACCAGAACTTTATACCTCTCAGTGGACTGTACTGACAAATCCCATCTTTCTTTACCGAAGTCTGACATCAATTGCCTGATTTAACAGCTGGGAAGCTGTTTTTCTCCCTCAATAATTCTCCAATGTGTATCATAACGTATTCCTCTAAATCTTGATATCCCGAAAAAACTCTTATCTCTAAAACCACTTTCTGTACAGAAAGAAAGGAAACCAGCAGAAATGAGATTGCACAAGTGATTACATACCCTTTCAGATATCATAGCTATATGACGACGCGGCAGTGGCCCTGTTGCCTGCTGCTGCTGTTGGGGTGATCCCCTTGGCCCCAGCGGCCCAATCTTTTCCCGCTGCTGTTGGGGCGTTGCACCCCATAGCAGTGGCTCTGTCACCTCCTGCTGCTGTCCGGGCATTGTACCCCGTAGCAGAAGCTCCGTCGCCTCCTGTTGCTGTTGGGGCGTTGCACCCCGTAGCAGAAGCTCCGTCGCCTCCTGCTGCTGTTGTGATGTTGCACCCCGTAGCAGTGGCCCTGTCACCTCCTGCTGTCCGGGCATTGCACCCCGTAGCAGCAGCTCCGTCGCCTCCTGTTGCCGTTGTGGTGTTGCATCCCGTAGCAGTGGCCCTGTCACCTCCTGCTGCTGTTGGGGCGTTGCACCCCGTAGCAGAAGCTCCGTCGCCTCCTGCTGCTGTTGTGATGTTGCACCCCGTAGCAGTGGCCCTGTCACCTCCTGCTGTCCGGGCATTGCACCCCGTAGCAGCAGCTCCGTCGCCTCCTGCTGCTGTTGTGATGTTGCACCCCGTAGCAGTGGCCCTGTCACCTCCTGCTGCTGTCCGGGCATTGCACCTCGTAGCAGCAGCTCCGTCGCCTCCTGCTGCTGTTGTGATGTTGCATCCCGTAGCAGCGGCCCTGTCGCCTCCTGCTGCTGTTGTGGTGTTGAACCCCGCAGCAGTGGCCCCATCGCCTCCTGCTGTTGGGGTGATCCCGTTAACTGTCGAGCCCTTGTGTTATTCAGGATGTGTTGATGAAATCCTTTATACACAATTATAACTAAAACTATCACAACTAATCTTGCTGACATTTTATGGAGCCTCCATCGTTGACAGAAGCAGATAGTTCTAGCAGTGATGCAGCTGTAATGACAACAAAAAACCTTTAGCTACTGGCTACAACACATCCAGAAAGGCAAATACATCTTTGGTATCTCATCCCATTTTTAGTGACATTAACAAGCTTGCACCATCTCGACCTCTCCCTCTTGCCCACAGCCAGTAAAATGATGAGAATGGTTTACAGGAAATAATAATAGTTGTACCCTGATCAGTTTGACTTCCGCATATCCAGGGGGATGAGTAATGCCGTCTTTAAGTTGCTAAATGACCTCTACCACGCTAAGGATGGGATGGTTGCCTCTTTGTTTCGGGAGGTGTGGAGGGCTTTTTACCGTATTCACTATGGCGAGTTAATCTCTCTGCCGTACCTTGGCATTCTACACATCCTGATCACTATATTTTCTATTTCCATGCCCATAGGCTCATACAGTGAGTATATTAGAAATTATTTTGATTAATTCAGGATCATTTCATTTTGCCCATGACCCCCTATTTTCTTGTTTTCAACATGTTTCTTATGATCATATAAATGCATGTCTGCATTTTCATTGAGATATTGTTGGAGGATTTCTTTCTATGTGGAAAAAAAAAGTAAAAAAATATGATTTTCTCATGAGGGCCTATATGTAATGCACCCAGATTAGAATACCCTCCCAAAGGCAAATTAATACCGTCACTTAGCTTTTTTTCCCCTTTTCTTTGTGTTCCACAGGATCAGGCTTATACCCCTAAAAGTCATTATAACCAATAGGCATCATGCAACGCTTGGTACCATACTATCTAATTGCAGCCAATATGAATACTTGGGTGTAGTTCTCGGTCAGCAGCTAAAAGATACATTACCAGCTTATTTTGGGAGATCTATTATTTCTATAATGTTTCCAGATATCTAGTGCCTGTAAGTGAATATAAGAAATTTGAAGTCTGTTATTTCTCTTTTAATCTGTAATATGACCATAATAGCATGCAAAATAGATAACTGCAAGCCACCAAAAATGGAAAACAGCAAGGGGTGCATTATGAACAATCAAAGCACATATGCTCTCTTAATGAATTCATCTACTACAGAGCCCTCCATTGAGTATTTCATTTATATTTCATAACAAATGGATTTCCCATGATAAAGGGCCTGATAAGGAAATGACTAATGGAAGTCTACAGTGGGTTTATTTCATAACTTGATTTTGGGTCAATTGAGGTGGTAATGTATCTTTAATCTAGATAGTATGATTGCCACGTAGATAAACAACTTCACCCCCTACAAGTAGCTCCCTGAAACATTGAGCAATGGTCAGCGGCCCCTGTCTGTAATCCGCCAAACCATTGGAAGCGGCAAAGTCTCTACCTAGGAACAACCAGCTTGAACTTCTATACAATAATATATAAGGGTGTCTATCCCGACCCCTGCACAATTATAAAACAAAGACCTACTCCAGCTTAGAAGGGACATGCAAGTAGAGGACATTGTGCCTCTACATGGGTAAAAATCGACACGGGCAACACGGTGACACGGCCCTTTTAGGCCCTTTTAAAAATCGACGGACACAGGAAAATCGGGGATAAAAATCGACCCACAGGGAGTTTTCTCTATGTTCTTATATGCCTAAAGATCAACACAATGATACTGTCTTTCTGCTAAAAATCGACACAGCGACATGGCCAAAATTGTGGATACCCATGTAGGGGCACGACATTATCAGGTACAACTCTATTTGTACAGCTGGGGCAACGATAATAATAATAATAATAATAATAATAATAATAATAATAATAATAATAATAATAATAATAATAATACAAGTGAGGGCGCAAACAGATTCCATCTGTTTGCTAGCCCTCACTTGTTTGAGAAGATACTGGATTTACTATTTTGGAAGGGGTTGTGTTTGGAAACGCATTAGGCATTTGGAGGTGTGTTTGGGATTTATTTCAAAGCTGGTGAGGAAATTTGTTTACTTGATGACATAGAGGTTATAAATGACAACAAAGGAATTCCTTCTGTTATAATGGAAACTGATTTTATTAATAATTAAAAGGGCAGCAATCAATTGACTTGGATGAAGATTGATATATTGAAGAGTTCCTAGACTTTCTAAATGTCTAGTGGAATTCCTAGATATAGAGTTTCTAGACCCATTGATGAGTTTAGATACACATGTTGAAGAGTTCCTAAACATGTGGATGAGTTTCCTAGATATGTGGAACAGTTTCTAGATGGGTTTCACACCCGACTTGTATCCAAAATTCCCTCTCATGAAGTCCATATTTAAAGGGCTAGTATGAGTGTTGTGGGGCCCCTAGCCATGTTGTGGAGCCCCTAGGCGTGGTATGGAGCCCCTACACGTGTTGTGGAGCCCCTACACGTGCGACTCCGGCGACTCCCGCGACTCCAGCTCCCATGGCTCCCATCTGTGCGACTCCTGCTCGTACCGCTCACGTTCACTGGAAAATATAAGAATTTACATATAAAATGGCAGAAAAAGAACTTTAAACTTCTGAAGAACCATGGCCTTTTATTTAAAGTCACTACCGGGTATTTACATGTATTAAAGCACAGACAGCTCTATTAACCTTTCTGAGTGTTAAATACCGGGTATTTACATCTTTTAAAGCACAGGCAACTCTAATAACCTTTCTGAGGCAGTACTGTGGAGTTTAAGGTCGGACATGTATCAAACCAGGGGGGGGACAAAAGGTCACTAATATGCACCTAGCTCTGGAACTAAACATGATAGAGAGATAAATTGAACATTTCTGAACTCACTATAATTGGCTCTGAAGAAAAGACCCGAGATCCCCCCCCCTGAAGTCAAAAATTGGGTAGATGACCTGGGAATTGTTTTTTATACAAATTCAAGGTCTATCTTTAGCAGTGCGTTAGTGGAGAATTAGGCCTTACCCCTGAAAGTATCCCATGAAAATTGGTCACATTGGGCGCTCAGTCAGTACTGTGGAGTTTAAGATTTGCTCTGAAGACCAAATTTCAGAGACCCCCCCCTGAAGTCAAAAATTGGGTAAATGCTGACCCGAGGAGGAGTGGTTGGAGCCCCTAGACGTGTTGAAGAGCCCCTGATCAAGGTTCTGAGTGCTGTGTCCACGTGGCCAAGGCTCCCGCTCCTGCAACTCCGGCGACTCCCGCTCCCGTGGCTCCCGTTTGTGCGACTCCTGCTCGTACCGCTCACGTTCACTGGAAAATATAAGAATTTACATATAAAATGGCAGAAAAAGAACTTTAACTTCTGAAGAACCATGGCCTTTACTACCGGGTATTTACATGTATTAAAGCACAGACAGCTCTATTAACCTTTCTGAGTGTTAAATACCGGGTATTTACATCTTTTAAAGCACAGGCAACTCTAATAACCTTTCTGAGGCAGTACTGTGGAGTTTAAGGTCGGACATGTATCAAACAAGGGGGGGGGACGAAAGGTCACTAATATGCACCTAGCTCTGGAACTAAACATGATAGAGAGATAAATTGAACATTTCTGAACTCCTCTCGCCAAGAGGCTTCGTTTGGCACTATAATTGGCTCTGAAGAAAAATTTTCGAGACCCCCCCCTGAAGTCAAAAATTGAGTTAATGACCTGGGAATTGTTTTTTATATAAATTCAAGGTCTATCTTTAGCAGTGCGTTAGTGGCAGTACTGAGAATTAGGCCTTACCCCCTGAAAGTATCCCATGAAAATTGGTCACATTGGGCGCTCAGTCAGTACTGTGGAGTATAAGATTTGCTCTGAAGACCAAATTTCAGAGACCCCCCCCTGAAGTCAAAAATTGGGTAAATGCTGACCCGAGGAGGAGTGGTTGGAGCCCCTAGACGTGTTGAAGAGCCCCTGATCAAGGTTCTGAGTGCTGTGTCCACGTGGCCAAGGCTCCCGCTCCTGCAACTCCGGCGACTCCCGCTCCCGTGGCTCCCGTTTGTGCGACTCCTGCTCGTACCGCTCACGTTCACTGGAAAATATAAGAATTTACATATAAAATGGCAGAAAAAGAACTTTAACTTCTGAAGAACCATGGCCTTTACTACCGGGTATTTACATGTATTAAAGCACAGACAGCTCTATTAACCTTTCTGAGTGTTAAATACCGGGTATTTACATCTTTTAAAGCACAGGCAACTCTAATAACCTTTCTGAGGCAGTACTGTGGAGTTTAAGGTCGGACATGTTTCAAACCAGGGGGGGGGGACGAAAGGTCACTAATATGCACCTAGCTCTGGAACTAAACATGATAGAGAGATAAATCGAACATTTCTGAACTCCTCTCACCGAGACGCATCATTTGGAGCCATAGTTTAGTCTCGATTTTCACAATATTCTTCATTCTGCTCTTTTAAATTTTGAGGTACCTAGACATGATATTTGAGAATTTCCTTTTGCTGGGACTACCACTAATGTCCAAAGAATGAGAATTTCTAGGAGATATTGCATAATATGCAGTAGTTATTTAGTAAACATTAACTGAACTCGTTTGGTGTTAACTGGGGCGCGCGCAAATTTTTTCGCCCCCCCCCATGGGCCCTTTGGAAATGTTCAATTTTGAGGTACTTAGACACAATATTTGAGAAATTCTTTTTGCGAGGACTACCACAGATGTGTATAGTATAGAATGCAAACATGCACATAGCTCTGGAACTAAACATGATAGAGAGATAAATCGAACATTTCTGAACTCCTCTCACCGAGACGCATCATTTGGAGCCATAATTTAGTCTGGATTTTCACAATATTCTTCATTCTGCTCTTTTAAATTTTGACGTACCTAGACATGATATTTGAGAATTTCCTTTTGCTGGGACTACCACTAATGTCCAAAGAATGAGAATTTCTAGGAGATATTGCATAATATGCAGTAGTTATTTAGTAAACATGAGCTGAACTTGTTTGGTGTTAACTGGGGCGCGCGCAAATTTTTTCGCCCCCCCCCCCCATGGGCCCTTTGGAAATGTTCAATTTTGAGGTTCTTAGACATGATATTTGAGAAAATCCTTTTGCTGGGACTAGTGTAGTACATTGTTAACCCGGGGGGGGGGGGGCACAGGGTCCCTTAGATAAAAGTTCATATGTCTATCCTGGTTCTGACAGGTTGGTCTCACAACTGTAAAAAGTAGACCAGACATCAAAATGCTTTTATTTTTTGTGAGATACTTAGGAACCAAATTAAAATCTATCCTTCGCACACAGTATAGTAAACATGTTTATCTACTTTCTCATGGCCATCCCTTATAAAATTCTTTAACATTTAGGCCATACCCCCCCCCCCCCCCTCACACAGCCAATTTTGAAAATCATGGATTTCGTCAGATTTCAGTGATAGTTCAAAGAATGACAAATAATATAATTTAGGCTCCGAATTCTTAGTTGGGACTAAAGCAGCTTATTCACAAGGAAGGGGGGGGGGCAAAAGATTACTAATATGCACCTAGCTCTGGAACTATACATGATAGAGAGATAAATTGAACATTTCTGAACTCGTCTCGCCGAGACGCTTCGTTTGGCGCTAGCGTTCTACTCGCCAAAATTCTCAAACAAAGTCAAATTTCACAACACGTAGGGGGGGTGGAGAGCTGACACACTAGGGCCTAATAAAGATGACATTTCTGCATCTAACGAGCCTAATAAGGTGAATATTGGTTGAGATTTACCTTTGATATGAGCCATTTTCAAGAAATTTGATTCAAGTTGAGAAATGACAGTCCGGTCTGCGTCGGTTTCAAGTCACCCCCAACCACACAATGATAAAGGGATATCGGGCGGGGGGGGGGGGGGGTGTATCTTGAAACTGCTTGGCGCTTGGATCAGCTGATCGCTGACCCACATTAAGCTAAAGACGATATATTTTTTTTTGATTGGCTTCGTTTGGGGGTTAAAATACATTATATTTAATGGAAACAAAGCCTAAGCGTTACAAAACATCCTATATTTGGAGGTACAATAGCTGAATTAGGCCCTAGCCCCCCAGAAAATTTGGTTGAAGCATACTTCAACGGGGACGGCCAACCGCGCTGTCATTTCCCAACGTCTATCATTTGATCATTGGCTCTGTTTTTTGGTCTTGGCAAGTTTAGAGCCCGGTCTTCGTCTTTTTGCGGAATAACCCTGCTACTGAGCTGTCCGCAATTTCACCCCCCAACATAATTTGAGGACTTACCTTTCATATTTGAGCTGTAATCCATGAAATTAGCCAATTTGGTACCGAATCATCGTCCCTCGGCGTTCCCGTGTCCGCCATGTTGGATTTTGATACCGGAGATTGCCGAAGCGCTCGATAAACAAATTATTTTTTGATCAAGACGGTAATACTGTCCGAAATGTCCGCAACTGCCTCTATATTACCTGTAGGAGTAATAATATTACCTTGAATTTCCGCAATTTGCTCTATTTCGGAAGATAAAATGTCCGCACCGACCCCGAGCATTCCCGAGAGGCGCAATCTCGCGAAATCCCGTGAATCCGCGAGATGGCCATTTTGTTTACTTTACGTTGTCATCGTGTCGAACGATAGTAAATGCTTGATTATGGCAATATACGATTAAATATGGATGTCATCGTTATGCTGTATGGTAGGCAATGATGTTATAGATGTTTTTAGATGTTTTTTTAGTAATTATAAAAATAAAAAACTCGATCGTGATTTTTTGCGGATGTCGTAAAAAAAATGCACAAATTTCAATTTAGTGAAAAGTTCAGGACGAAAAGAATATGAATCTGTTAAAATAATAATGATAATCAGAGCATGACCAATTAGTCTTTACCACTCACTTGCTGAGAGGTACAGTTTTATTATACAAGTCTCCAGATTAGAGACAAATAGGTATGGTGGTTACATGTAGATATATGTTTATATGGATATATACAACTAGTAACACTGAGCCTCAAATTCAAACCTGTGTGTAATGTTATGGTGGTTCACCCATAGGGCTGACCCTGCTCCTTCACCCACATGTCTCCTGCTGCTCCTCCACATGTGTCCTCCTGCCAGGCCCTCACTGCTCAGCCCTCTGTAGCCTTCTCTCTCTCTCCTGTATGTGTATGTCTCTGTATGTCAGTCTCTGTTTAATATGCCCCGTCCCGATGGAGTGACCAGGTGGTGCGATGTGGCCTTCAGTCATTAGTGTATGGACAACATGTGAACAGGCGTTGGGAAAGAGAATTGCAACCTAGGCATCATGCTGGGTATCAATACCCTGTGTTCTTGGCCCAGGACCAGGCAAGAGTTAATCCCTAACGCACACAGGTGTGCACCGTAAACTCAGTGATTAATAAACTGTAAAGTTGTACATTATTGAGGCAATAATTAACTGACTCTACACTAGCAGATGTGTAAGATAAATAATTATCTAACATTTTGACTCCATAACCGATTTTGACAATTTTTACCCCAAAACTGATTTTGATTCTCAACCCATCTTGACTCCCAACCCATTTTGACTCCAAAACCATTTTTAACTCCAAAACTGCTTTTGACCCTTTTGACTCCAAGGTTGATTCTGACTCAAAGGTCAGTGGGAACAGCAATCTTCAACAATTAACAGTTTGCATGAAAATATTCCTATTATTGACAGTTCACACTGTCAATAACAGGAATACTTTTCAAATATTTGAACTACCAAAACTGAGAGAGCCAACAGATATTGATCTGATATAGACTCTTATATAGTGGCGCTGGTCACCCACCCCTGCGTGTGCATGTCTTCCACGTAGACGAATGACTTCCCGAACCCATGAAGTGCTCAGTGACCCCTGTCCTTAATCCCGACCCCTAATCTATCATAAATCACAGACCTGCTCCAGCTTAGAAGGGACGTGCAAGTAGAGAAAGTCATCAGGCACAACTCTGTATTATATAACTCTATAATATTGGTTCTACTCCATGTTCTAGCAGGGTGTGTCTCCTATGATGTTAAACCTTGTTCTGTATCATTAAAGGCCACTCTATAATTGGGGCTTCAGAGAAGTAATATTATAGGATATCAGAGCATGTCCGATGTGAGAAGTCTGAGAGGAAGCATAGTACATTAACCTGATAATTATGCCCGCCATGTCGATATATTGGCCTCCATGTCGACGTACTGGCCTCTATGTCGACATACAAGCTGCCATGGTCATACAAGCTGCCATGTCGACACACAAGCCACAATGTTGACATACAAGCCGCTATGTCGACATACAAGCTGCCATGGTCATACAAGCTGCCATGGTCATACAAGCTGTCATGGTCATACAAGCTGCAATGTCGACACACAAGCCGCCATGTTGACATACAAGCCGCTATGTCGACATACAAGCTGCCATGTCAACATAGCAATTTTTTTTAATGTGTTTATCAGGTATTTAATCGCAGGTATAATTACATGGTTCGGCGCATTGCCGTTCTTCCACCAAGACCTGAATTTCAATTTAAACATTTATTATATTGAACAGGATATTCTATTATATAAATTAATGTAGTTATCAACGGTCAATTAACTTAGTTGAAATACAAGAATATTAGAATCATTCCTTAATAATAACATTATTTTTACGGAGGTCATAATTATGTCAAGATATCATAACAGTATAAGTATCAGTGTACAACTATATTATACTATACTACTGCATTGGTCTGCTACACAGACATGTGGGTATATATTGGCAAACTTTCGATCAATGTTAAATAAATGCACAACACCAAAATGCTTTTCTCTAACCCAAATGCCTTTGTAGCGGATCCACCATGTTGTCATTCTGCTGTCTATATCTAGGATCTCATGCCAACACCCTAGCCGCCATTTGTCGACATATGGCGGCCTATTTGTCGACATATGGCGCCCTATTTGTCGACATATGGCAGCCTATTTGTCGACATATGGCGGCCTATTTGTTGACATATGGCGGCCTATTTGTCGACATATGGTGGCCTATTTGTCGACATATATGGTGGCCTATATGTCAACATATGGTGGCCTATATGTCGACATATGGCGGCCAAGATGTCGACATGATGGCGGCCAAGATGTCGACATGATGGCGGCCAAGAGGTCGACATGGCGACCAAGAGGTCGACATGGCGACCAAGAGGTCGACATGGCGGACAGGGTAATGTCAACATGGCGGCATCTATGTCGACATGGCGGACAGGGCCATGTCAACATAGCTCAAACCGATTTTTCATCAGAATTCCATTTAAAAAACTGTCAGGGGGGTCAAATATCAGGGTCCTAATTTTTGGGGTCAAATGTCAAGATCGGTTTTGTGTTGTTTTTTGGTTCAAATCCGTTTTTTTTCAAAAAAAAAGAAATATCCCACTATTGACAGTCTGAACTGCCAACAAGAGGAACGTTTTCCACTATTGACAGTTTGAACTGTCAATAGCAAGATCAAGGTGGGCCAGCTATTGACAGTGCAAACTGTCAATAGTGGAAATCAATCTTCTTACTGACAGTTTGAATAGTCCTTTAAGGACTGCATAATATTATAATGCAATATGCCATTGATCATCATGATGTGTGAATAATAGTGCTGCTTTCAAGCATCATGCTGGCCCTTCCGGAGTGTATCAATGCTAAGATTGATTTGATAGTATGCATTTACATAATCATGATGACTAAAGGTTATGCTGCATCAATGTACTATGTGGCCCTTGAAGGATTGGCATTTTGTCCACATTCTATAAAACCTGCCACAAGAACACATCCAAGACACACATCCCACATAACTGAAAGGGTTGTCATGCAAAACTGTTCAAAAACGTTCAACCAATAAGCACCGAACCACATACTATCCTATAGGCGGCTAGCTGGATGAATTATCTACCAATCAGATAATTCCCTGGCCTTCACTGCGGAATTCTTAGGGGGCATTATGTAACAGCTTGTACCCATTGTGATTGTTCTATCAGTGCTTGTCTCGCCGGTACAAGCTTAAGTAATGGAGCCGCCCACAGGACGACCAGCCTGACCCCTATACGGGACTAGCACATTTAATAGTAGATTAGGCTATGGAGGCTGCTATCTTCACTCTGAGCAATACATTGTGGTTAGGCCGCCAACTCAAAAGCAGAGCATTATGGGTGGATTTCCTCACCCCTGTTCACACCCTGGATCAATGCAACAGATAAAACTGATAAGCTATACTTGTTGCAACCCAGGCCTGTGTTGTTAGTGTGAGTGGTCTGGTACCTCATAAAAAATGACAGGTTTCCCACGGGCAAAAATTGAGGGTTGTGATTTGACTAACCACCCCTGATGGTCTGATACCTCTGCCACACCCAATAATAGCTATAGCCACTGTAGTGAATCCATGTCAGGTGCATTGAAACACCTCCTACTTATGTGTGAATGGTAATGAGGTCAACACAGGATCCCTGGGGACAATTTTAGAACTAGACTTTTCATGTCTTATGGGTTAATATGAAAATTACCCTATTGCAGTAATGTACTAATAAGGACTGAACTACCATTAGTTGGAGTGTAATCTTGATGGCCTATAGATGTTTTTCAAAGTAAATTTTACTATCTTTCATGCAGATTGTTGAGATACATTGGTCTTATCCTCTGCATATTTTCAATAGTAACATTTCAGTGTACCAAAATATATTATACTTTAGAATTGCATCATGAGAAATGTAGTTTGTGTGAGAGTTTCCTGCCGGGACTGGAACTGCTGACCCTCAGACTACATCTCCCACGGCTCTACCAACTGAGCTAGAGGGGCAATAACTTATATGTAGTCTGCATCAATAGGCTTTTGAAAAGATCAGGTCATATTTGAGCTGTGTAGTATGGTACTCCCTCCAACCTCTCTGCTCTCTCTCCCTCTGGTTGCTGGTTATGGGATTCGAACCTGCATCTACAGTAACAGAATTGTATGTGTACAGCAAAAGTTGCTGTATTATCTTTTACAGCTAAAGCACTGTATAGTTACAGCACATATTGCTGTTCACGAACAACAACTTTTTACAGTGTACTTATGTTTGTCGGACAAAATTATTATTGCCCTGAACTAACTTATCAAGTAGACAATATGCCAAGAGACGTGGCACACATGAAGGTGAATAAATGAAATTAGTTTATGGGACCTTAATATGTACACTTGTCTTGATCTGGTATAGGCAAAGTTATATGGGGGGAAAGATAATCATGGGGCATACAACCACTAAATTAGTTAATTTTATAGTATTATTATTTACGGTAGCAAACATTAGAGTGAAACTCTGAGTATATTGAGACTGTTCTTTATTATTCATAATGGCATCGGTACTTGAGTACATTATAGTTGAATACCTAAGTTGTGAATGTAAGATTAGAAATTGTGTAATATATATATAATGTTTAATTTGCCGCCAAGTGATCAGCCTTAAATTTAAATTATGGTACATTGTACTAATCTCAGGTTGACATGTAGATATATAACTCTGATACATGCATTGAATGTGATATGATATTTCCACGCTTGGTTGATAATCTGATAATTGTATGTGATTTGTAAACTGTATTATGACGATCCTGATACAAGATACAAGAATTGCTATCATGACAGAAATGAAATACAACATCTCTACCTCCTAAAGATTTGGTTCGTGGTAAAAGATCATTTTCAGGTTCTTACAGTAAGACCTTGATTAATCAGCCTTTGATAAGCCTGTTGCCTCACTCATTGGTCTCTTATCATTTAGGACGGTTTTAATTGCATACTAATTGTCATTGAGATAACGGTTATTTGTGCTTCTGGTATCAGTCTGTACTTTTGGGTACACAATGGTTATTTTACATTATAATTAGCCTGGAGAGAGGACCCCCCCCCCCGCTTCCTCTCTCTGTCCAGCGCACCAGCATGGGTATGGCAGCAGCCCCTGACAACAGCCCCGGGAAGCAGACCAATGCTACTACTACTATTACTACTGGAATAATGTTTAATGCCATTCACTAAATTGCAAGGAAAAACTGATTAGCTGACATTATGAACATATATGGACTGCTACACCCACCTCATGTGCCTGGCAACAAGAGGCAAACAATTTTACAGATGTCCGCCATAGTTTTGCCATTTAAAATAGCACTATTATAAGATCATAATAGACAAATTGGCACCAAATGCAATGGAATAGCACAGTATATATTCATTTTATCCCCTATTTTGAATATCATAGTAAAACCTTTAATAATAATCGAGATATGCTTGCCTGAGTCAGTTTTGAGATACCTGCTGAATGAACCACTCATTAATACTTGGGAGGCCAAAAAGACAAAATGTTGATATTTAACTTAAGGTTGGTGTGGTGACTAATACTTTGTCTGAGTGTTGTACTAGGGTATTTTGAGGGTCCTGATTCCGAATCTGCCCTGTGTAAAGTGATATCTGTGTCACATCAAGGTCAAATTCAAGGTCAAAGGTCAGACACCGATACGTTTGTATATCTAGCATCTCTTAAATAATTATAAAGGTATGTAGATCTATATAGTTTGACCAGACGTCGCTATCCTGGGCGAAAGAGATATGTACGGTGGCCGACAAGGCTCACTCAAAAAAAAGTAGTATGAAAAAAAACAATTTTTTTTTCACTATAAAAAATGGGAAGAATTTTTTTTAATTTTTTTTTCAGAAGTGAAATTTAAAAAAATATTTTTAAACATTGAAAATAGTTGCTGTCAACTGTCAACAGTGAAAATTGTTGCTGTCAACTGTCAACTTTTTCAATTTTATCATTTTTTTCAGAAGTGAAAAAAATATTTATATTTTTTAAACATTGAAAATAGTTGCTGTCAACTGTCAACAGCGAAAATTGTTGCTGTCAACTGTCAACTTTTTCAATTTTATCTTTTTTTTCAGAAGTGAAAAAAATATGTTCATTTTTGAACATTGAAAATAGTTGCTGTCAACTGTCAACAGCGAAAATCTTTGCTGTCAACTGTCAACTTTTTCAGCATTCTGCTCTCCAAGCACATTCTGCCATCAGCAAATAAGATGAGCCTTGTGATTGGTCCTATGTGGTGGGTACTTGAAGTAGGGCAAAGAAATACTTGAAGTAGGGATTTTCGGGCGGACTATTTTTTACCACTTCGCTTGTCCTGTTTATGACCGGTCATAAACGGGAACTTTCCTGTTTATGACCGGTCATAAACAGGAACTTTCCTAATGCACTATGACTTTTCCATGGCCTAGCAAGGTTACTGTGTTAAATTATTGGCCAATTTATTACAGTACTTTCCGAGAAATCACTAAAAACGTAAAAACACAACAATCTTCATTCCCATATAGGCCTATGGAGCAAGTTGAGCCAGCATAGAACTCCCTACTGCAAGTATTTCAAGTACCTACCACCAGGGACCAATCACAAGGCTCATCTCATTTGCCGATGGCAGAATGTGCTTGGAGAGCAGAATGTTGAAAAAGTTGACAGTTGACAGCAACGATTTCCGCAGTTGACAGTTGACAGCAAGTATTTTCAATGTTTAAAAAATTCGAAAAAAAATTCACTTCTGAAAAAAAAAAAAAAAAAAAAATTCCCCATGTTTATAGTGAAATTTTTTTTTTTTCAATTTCAAAGTACTTTTTTTTTCGAGTGAGCCTTGTCGGCCACCGTAGATATGAACTACAGTGATAAATATTATTTTTGTTATGATATGACCTAAACAGTCCTACATAATTGTGCAGTGGCTCTGTAGGTGGCTGCATAAAGGAGTGCTGTCATATCCTCCATCGTAAATAAGTCTAATGTTATTCTGATTTTAAGAAATTTAGCGTTTTAGTCATATGCATTGGCCGAGCATGTATTTCCTTAATGGCCACTGACTCTATATGCCACATGGTATTCTGGTGTTCTCTATGTTACAGGACATGCTGGTCTTCTCTATGTCACAGGACATTCTGGTCTTCTCTATGTCACGGGACATTCTGGTCTTCTCTATGTCACGGGACATTATGGTCTTCTCTATATCACAGGACATTCTGATCTTCTCTATGTCACAGGACATTCTGGTCTTCTCTATGTCACAGGACATTCTGGTCTTCTCTATGTACCTGCTAGAAGCCTGGATAAAGAACCCAAGATCATCCACCTCACCTCGCTGTTGTGTAGGTTGTCTATGTTATCTCACTCACCAGATGTATCTCTCCCCTGTCTCTGTCACCCACCGTATATAGATATCCTCTATATGTACCACATAACTCTCACATACTAGGAAGTCCTTCAGCCGGTGGAGCTTGTCCTTCTGGGCTCTTAGTTTGTCTGGTATGACGATGTATGCATTGTACAAGCTCAGTATTAGTCCTGCATCTTCACACTGGTATTTACAGGTCACCAGGTCTTCGAAACCTACTGTACCTCCCATGACTTCAATGTGTAGCTTCCATCCACTAATCCGACCTTTCAACAAGTGCACAGCATTCTCAAGGAGACAGGACATCAAACATACGACTGGGGTTGTCTTATGTAGGCATACTTTCACTTGGTGAAATGTCCAGTTGCTAACCTCTGCTTGCACCACATCTACTGGGGTACTGGCAGTCTCCCCATGTGCTCTCAGCCCGTCTTGTATAACAATGTGTGTATGCTGTAATGTCAAATGGAGCCCAGCTTGTCTGCATGTGGATACACAGAGGATCAGGTCCTCCAGCCCTGCGCTACCACCCTCCACAAGGATGTCGCACCGTGAGAGGTGTTGTGCATTACTTAGGAGCAATGACAGGAGACCTATCACCGTAGCTTCCTGATCTAGGAGTATCTTCACTTTTTGTTGGGTCCATAATCTAACCTCCCCATTTGGTTCATCTGCCTGCTCTGGGAGATTGTCGGTACGACTCTGGCTTCTCATCTTCGCTGGCATCGAGATGTGTGTACGCTGCAATTCGACCTTTAATCCTTCCTGTGCACAGATGTATATGAGGGATAACAGATCCGCTAAGTCTGCCTGACCACCTTCTACAATGATATGTGAGTTGTGTGAGAGGTGTGCAGCATGGGCAAGGAGACAGGACAGGAGAATGGTAGCAGAGGCTGCACCGTTCAGGGAGACTGTCATCGAGTCGGCTCTCCATTTCACCATGCCTTCCGGTGGTACATCGGGTCGGACTAAACTAGTGTCCGACTCTGACTGGCGTCCCAGTTCTTCAGGTATCATAACATGTGTATCCTTCAATACCACGACCAGACCAGCTTGCCTGTACCTGGATACACAGCTAAGAAGGCCCTCCAGCTTTGCCGTACCACCCTTTATCCTAATCTCCTTACACTGTGGCAGGTGTACAACATGGACGAGGAACCATGACAGGAAACCTGTGACTGGGGTGGTCTCATGAAGGTGTACCTCCAGAAAGGCTGTTGTCCATTTGCTAACTTTTCCCTGGCATACAGTAGCCCGGGCCTGGGTTTGGGATCTCAACATCTCTGGTAACACAACATGTGTATCCTCCAGTATCACATTGAGCGCTACCTGTGAACACTGGGATATACAGGCCAGTAGATTCTCCAGTCCTGCCGTACCCCCCTCCACCTTGACCCTGTCACCCTGTGACAAATGCACGTTGTGATCAAGGAGACATAACAACAGATCTGTCACAAGGGCTGTTTTATGTAGGGATATAACCATATGGTGTATTCCCCATCCCTTTTGAATGATGTCTTGTCGCACTTGTAGTAGTCGCTTCCATTGTTCTTGTGTGAACCTGTCATCATCAGATTGTCCAGACCTGTCAGTGTCTATGATGAGTTGATGCATCTCCATGTCCGACCTCCCTGATGGTGTTGCTGCATGCTGCACTAAGGCCTCTGCTGCATCCCCAGGACACCAGGCTAAAACCCGTACGTCTTTTGTGTCTACTTCTACCTCCGCCCATCGTGTCCTACCCGAAGCATACCACCATCTTACTCGGGATCTGAGACAGACAATGTAGAAACCATTAGTTATAGTATACATACGTATTAGATATTTGTAGTATGTTGGTGTGTATATATATATATATTAAATTTATTTATTTATTAATTAAATTTTATACATTTATTCATATATTATTTAAATATTATTTATTTATATGTCTATGTATATATATATATATATATATATATATATATATATATATATATATATATATATATATATATATATATATATATATATATATATATATATTTACATATATTATGCACACAACACATATGCCTGAACAAGTGTACGGTTCTGGAGTCAGGAGTTTGTAGCAAATATGATACCATTATATAGATTTAGCCTGCAATCACAACACAACAACCTGTAAACAACCACTACATTCAGTCTATTCCTACCTGTAAATCATAACAAGGAAAACATTGATACAATAATAAATGATGTCAAGCACAAGTAAAATGGTTAATTAAATCAATTACAATGTTATTTTATACTTAATTTTGGGGTGTTTTAACTGATATTGTATCATTAATGGTGATATATAAGTAGTATTTAAAATGTTCTGAACTACTGACCCTTCTTCCTCTTTGCTACATGGTAGCAGCAGATGAATGCTGTTTTGGAATAACTGCTCCTCCATATCACGTGGGCAGGCTTGTATGCAGTCCGTCACATGGTCAATTATACTAGTGTCCTCCAATTGAGTGAACCAACTACATTTTCTTAGCGTACTCGCTTGGGCGTCAAATGCCTTGTGTATCTTCTCATAGATGCTGGCTGAATTCTTGATGATGATTTTTGTTACGTCTTTTTGAGGTGCATCAGCTTTGATTTGACCTATGATTTCTGCAAGATCGAAACCGAGCACAGACTTGCGCTCATGCTGGGTCTCACCCCTATATTCATCCAAATCAGACCCGCCACACTGTAGAATTAGCATGAACCGAACCATAGTTTGCAGCAGTTCCAGTTGCACATAACCCTCTTCTGCAAGAAGTTCAAAAATTATCTTTTGGACATTTCTCATCTCTTTGTCACAGCACAGTACCAGTAGGATCGAAATTCGTTCCTCCTCACTGAGGCTAAAGATGTGTTGGGATGCAAAGAATTCCAGCAGCATCTCATGTCCAAATGAGTAGTAGGACTGAAGTTGGCTCATTTTGTTCCTTTTAGTAAACCGCCTCAGGAAGACAAAGTAAGGTTTCACAATGCCAAACTCATGCAGTAAACTTGGGGAGAATTCTCTGATATCATTCAGAAGAGCATGCATACAGAATCTATAGAAGGCCTGTGATTGCTCTTTAGTGACTCTGATTCCTTCTCTCTGAAGCAGATACCTTTCAAGCGGTACAAACAGCCTAGATATGTTGAAGTCACCTCCAACACTTAGGTCAATTTCCCCTCTTAAAGCTAAGGCTGTAAATATGTGCAGCCTTAGTGGATTGCTGAGCACAGCACTGAGTTGCATCTTGTGCTGAATAGCATATTCATACAGAGTCGGTACCTGTAAAGTATAAGGAAGCTGAGGATGGCACATTTCTGTGTAGAGTTTAATGTATAGTAGCCCCTGCTCTTTAGTGAAGCCAGGCAGTGTGATAAATCGGTCAAAATATTTCCCCTTGATATTGCAAAGGTTGCTTCTACATGTGATCACAACTGTTGGACCTCCTTGGCGTTGGCATTGCTCAACATATTCGTGGATCTGTTTAATGGTCTTAGGGTTGCGGCATTCATCATAGGCATCAATGAAGATTGTGACTCCTATGCCTTCTTCAATGTGTGCCATTAGAACACCAATATCACTCTTCTTACACCCCAGATGATCACGTATTGCAGCTTCCACGGTAGTTTTAATATCACAGGCCTGGAGATAGACCATTGTTGTCCATTTGGGGCATGCTGTGTTCAGACATAACTTCCCATCTTTTTTGGATAGCTGCTTCAGAAACTCTATACTCCAGGAGTAGACGGTGTATCTTGCAATGCTTGTCTTCCCATCGCCTGGATCTGCGTATAGCCTTATAGTAACTGGAGATGATGAGGTGTTGATGGGTTCAAGGATCTTACTTCCCTTGGTCAAGACTCTGCAAAAAACAGTTTGAAAATAATTATTGAACAACGGTTTTAAAGATATTTACCGGGGTTTGGTCCATTTTTAACTACCCACAATTTTTCTTAATCACTGTGAATTATGTGAATTTGATATGTGATGATGTATTAGAAGCAAAGAATAACATATCTCACAGTGCTAGATTATAATATATTGACATTTGAAGACACCCTTAACTATGACCGAGAATGGATAAGCCCCTTTAAAAGACTGATCTCGACTAAACTTCTCAGATGTTTTAGGGAGATTACATGCAACATAATTAAGCCATAAAAATGAGTCATCGGTAAAACCAAAGAGCCATGATTGATCTAGGGGAAAAACACAAAATTTGATTTTCTCTACATTTTGCAACACAGAAAAATAATTGACTAATATTTTGTAATCAAAACCTTAGCCATCTGTACATAGGATCAAAAGACACCTATAATAATTATAGGGTATAGCTTTTGGCAGCGCAGAGAAGAACTGTGACAAGATGTGTGGAATTCCATAGTGAGGCATTTAAAGGGGTAATAAAGGTGAGCTAGGCCATGTATGGAAAAGGGAGATGTGCTTTTATCATGTTTTTTCTTTTTTTTCGCCACCAGGTGCCGTATGCATAGACCCTGGTAAATAACTTTAAATTGCATAACATGACAATGCTTACAGTCCAACCCATAGATATCAACATTGTCCATTTTTATGATTTTAAAAGAATTCATCTATAACAATCAATACTATATAATTATGATGATTCATTAGTTTTTCCTCTATCATGCCTTTGATACAAGGCCACAAATAATTAGAATGGAGATCACCTAAAAAGAGCCTCTGTGGGGCTCAAACTGGGGGCCTAAAAACTAATACACTCCATCTCTTTTTGGGGAGCCAACATTTTTTTTAATCAGAACTTAGTAGGGTAAGGAGTCAAGATAAAATTTATGTTCCTCCATGAGAGATGTCAACCTACTCATGTGTGAGGTCGGATTTAGAATCCTTCACTTTGGTGTTAACGGTGATGTTGAGGCTTGCAGAGTCAATGATGTCATCTCCTTCGTCATCATTAAATGTGAACAGATGACTGGTCATTAGGGTCTTCTTACAGAGGTGGCAGTGGTCCCAGATTCCTGAAAGAGACAAAGTTGTATGTAATTGCAACCAGATGTGTGGGTGGAAAAATCAGAGCCATGGAATCTGCAGCTGGTCTACTGTAAATATACATGTTTTCGCTGGTATAGATTTTTGTTAATTAGTTTAAAAGGACGGATTTGAATTCACAGATTAATAGGCTCGTTACGTGTTAGATAGACGACACCTGGACATGGTTCTTCCATATACCCACTGCCCCACAGGGTCAAGACGAGGTGTTATACACTGAGTCGCTGACCAGTGGGCAGTGCACTGTAAAAAAAATGTCGTCAAAATGACGTTGAATCACCGGCAACGTTTTTTTAAAGGTGACGGTCAACGTTAATTTTACAAAGAATCACTGTTCATTTTACGCAGAATCACTGTTCATTTTACGTGGAATCACTGTTCATTTTAAGTTGAATCACCGTTAATTTTACAGGGAGTCTGATTATGGTGACTTAAGTTACTGTAGCATACATCTAAAAACTTACGGATAAGCCATACTTTGACTTTGTCCTTATCCTATACGCCACCCTGACGATCTGACTTGCATACTAGCCCTGGCCTATACACAAGGATTTACTCTATAGGATTGATACAAGGCAGAGTTTTCCAGAGGATATATGCATAGTATATTACCACAAAATAGGTGTATAGATCCAAACAGCTACTTTCTTCTGGATATTATCAAGTGATCATGGTATTTTGTCAAACCTATCACAAGATTGAATTGTTAAATTGTAAAACATATAGATCAATTGAAAATTACAATTATTTCAACATGTATACTCCACTTCAAGGGCTCACACTCTCCAGAAAAATCTTCTTACAAACCAGGCCACCTATCTATGGCAAGATCCACTATATGTGGCTCCCTCTTGGATTTGACATTAGAAGATGAATTCACGTTGAATCATTGTAATCGAAACCAGGTTAGCATTTAACAAGGATCCACTGTGAAATGGGTGATATTTACGATGCTTCATTGTATTCCAAATAACGGTGAATCAGCGTTAAATTTTACATAGTGAATCTGTAAAAAGTACATCTATTTTTTACAGTGTGGGTATGTGGGAGAAGCCTGGCCAGGTGTCGTCTATCTGATTTAACCCTCGGGTATGCAATATACCCAACGTGTGAAGCCTTTGTCTTAGCCGCCCACCGTGGGTTAAATAAATAGCCTTATTGGATAAATTTTCAATCAGTACATACTTTCCACGAAAATATGTACAGCGCAAAATGAAATACAATATGTCAACCAGGAGTGTCAGATACACTTGCCAACAGGAATATACAAGTACTATTTCCCACACCTCTGTTGTCATATAATGATGGCTTCATTTATGTGAACTATCATGATAAATAAGGCCTGTCTTCGCTTTATGTATTGAGAGAAATAAGAGCCCATTGACTTATTAGACCACTTCTTATTAGGAGTCCTAGACCAACCAAAATTGCCTCAACTACCTTTAAGCAGCTGTTGGGAGAGGCGGAAGGTGTCCAGGTGACTGGCAGCAGCCTGGTCCTCCTCTGGGTAGTACACAGCAGTATCCACACCCGGGATAAGGTGACCCTGGCCCGTGAGGGCTATGGCCCTCATCAGGGCATGGTACTGCCAGAGTGTTCCACCTCGTCGTAAATGCCTCAGCAGGGCTTCCACCATGTCTGGCCTGGATCTGCTAGATTTGGCCTTGAAATGAGGATAACAAGAAGGGAAATAATTTGCTTTGGTTAGAGTGAGATAAATGTATAATATTTCATTATTATCCGTTATTGTTATCTATGAGAGTAAATGGGCCTTAATGATAAATCAAATCATACATTGTGGCCTCGACTGAATTAACAGAAACCTGAAACCTGAGTTTTTTCATAGAACAACTGATCCTTAAATTCTGGTAGGCTAGATATGGAGTTGACATACGCTAAAAAAAAGAAAGAAAAAATGAGTGAGAGAGGGGAGAAATGACATCTATTAATATTAACCTGTATCCGCTCAACATCAGTGAGTTTGAGCACACCAAGCGTCTCCAGATGAGCCCAGACATTGTCCAGTTGGAGATTCTCTTTTAGGCGGACAGTTGCCTTGTTAAGAAGCGTGTCCCACTCACTTCCATGGATCAGCCCCTCCTGTTCAACATTGTTCTTGTCCCACAGCGGGAGGTGGGCTCCTGCAGCGGCCATGTTACCTGCAAAGATAAAGCATGCCTACATTAGTATTCAAACATAAGGGAAGGGAAACTCACATCTCTTATAGGGTCAAATTTGAATAGCAAAACTAATATACTCATAATAGGCATGTCAATAGTTTTATATTTGCTCATAGAATTTGATCTTTGTATGTGATTTTATTTTTGCTGTTCCATCTCTGTTGCTCACCCATTTATATTATATATTTCATGTTGTTTTCATGACTTTTAAAGTCTTCTACTAGATCTAAGAATGACAGGTGGTGTCCCTGTGTGAGAGACTGTAAGAGTACCTTGGGATGTTGTGGACGGAGGCGGCTGACTTGTATTGGATGGGTCCTGGTACTGTGAGGGGTCCACACCAAGCAGCTTCAAGACATGCATCTGGTCAGTCAGAACCAGGGCCCTCAGGAACCCATGCAGCTTCCAAACAGGGCCCTGCTCCAGGTGGTCTACCAGTCTATGCATCATCTCAGCATTGGTGGCATTGAGCTGCAAATATAGTACAGTAAAGCTTAAACACTACAATTGTCTTCAAATCATTGTTCATTATCAGGTTACTATTTGTATTTTGTTGTAATATAAATTGTCTAGAAATCTAGTATAAAGACTTATACAAAGTACCAAAGCAGTCATGTTATCACAACCATGGTAAAGTGTATATGAAATAGCTAGAGTAATTGCCAGAAACATTCAACAATGCTCACCTCAATAGTCTCCCTTTTTGCAGCATTGATGACATTTAATGATTCAAGATGTGAAAGTAGAGGATCCAAATTCACACATGAGGATATTTCTGGCAGCTTGTGCCTCAAGAGGTCCTTGTACTTGTCATGTATATATACAAGCTGTTGCTGCTGGGAGTTGTGTGTGTCCCACAGGGAAGTGGCTGGTGATGTGGCAGTGTGTGATGAGGTAGCTGACTTGGCTGTTTGTGTAGATCTGGCTGCTGGTATAGGAGTGGCTGATCCTGATGACCCTACTGGATGTTCACATTGGCATTATACAGTATGCAATGATTAAATGGCTGACTCTATGCAAGCTTAATTTATAAGCTGCTAGCTATAGGGTAAGCTTGATGAAATCAAATCCTTAAAAGGCAAATGCATAATTGTACAGAATGATTTGATAATGTTCTTGTTGGTATATTAGTGTGAGATTACTATTCCTCAGAGGTTCCATGCATTTCTGTTACATAATACAAAATAATCTAGAAGATCAATTTCATAACTATATATAAAGATGTTGTTGTATTAGGTCTTATGCATTCCTATCGAGGGTTGATACAAATTTGTCATAGCTCAGCTTTGCATAAAAAGTTTCCTAATTTATGGATAGTTTCCTAGGATCAGAAGCCTACTTACCCAGTTGTGCCTCAAATTGTTGGAGGTCCATAAGCTGTAGCAGATGGCCCTGTCCACAGGTCTGGAGGGTCTTGCAGAAATTCACAAACCTCCTTACTGGTCCGATCTTTATATCGTCAAATAGTCTGATATTTTTTTCATGGGTGGTTAGCTTCTCAGGCTGTAATAACAACCACACAGCATGTGTAAATATATAAAATTGTGAGGAATCAATAGAGCCTGGAAATGCTAATGTCTGCATGTTATATGTACAGTAGTATGCAGTATGGCTTGTCTAAATACACAATCAGTGAATTTGTCATGGGCTACCTCCACCAGGGTGCCTCCATAACCTCCATTACCTCTCTCTCTCCCTGACCCCTCAGTCTGTCATTAGCCCACCTATCCCTCTGTGATGTATCATTGATTGTGTAGAGTTCGTCTATATGTAATTCGATTAAATAAGGACTCGAACTGCAGTTTTCATGTAGAGATGCAAGAAAACAGGGTTTATTTCGTTCTCCTGTACAACAATGCTAATCCTTGATGTATATGGGATTCGATCAATATGTATATGTGGCTTTCGATATCTTTCTATGTGATACAGTCAGAGACCTGAGAAGGTCTGCCAGAGCAAGGGGGTGAGGACAGCTTATATACTGTCTGCCTCCGATAGGGGTGCCCCCTGGCTCTGGCCGCCCGAACTACCTTGTAGGCGTTCGACTAACATAATAATATTAGTGTCCCTACACCACCCCCCCCCAGACAATACATACGCTTATTCTTTTAAATATATATACAATTTAATATAAACTCATACAACTGAGTTTATTTTAGTGAAGCGTTATGTTACGTCGTGAACACAGTAGGGTCTATAAAAATATACAAAACTAATATTATGTACACAGGTGGTAATACATCCGAACGGCTAGACACATTTCGAATTATTAGGGACACATGTATAATATACATACAAACATATACAGAATAGCGACTAGAACAACTTGACATCTCTCATGATTAAAAAAACAGGAAACAAAAAATTGAAGATCCGGGCAGCCATCCTAACCTTTTTGGACATTGGTTAGGCACGAAGTTCCATCCTTTCGGAGGAACTCGGGTGTTTGGTGCTCTCCTCTTCAACAGCCGTCCTGTCCTGAACTGGACAGGCACGTTCATTCGAACGGGTTAGTGGTGCTCTCCTCTTCATTTTTCGTACTGCTGTCTCTGTTCTGACTGAACAGACACGTTCTTCCGAACGGGTGATTGGCGCTCTCCTCTTCATATGTCTGGTCACCCGATTTCATCCTGTGTACTCCTGTTACCGCTGTTTGATTGTTCGGTAGACATTCATACCCCACCAACTCATTCTCTTTCGAATATCAATTCACTCATATGCTATCACTCCCGAGTTGAGGGCTCACCCTTCATCACCCTGGTTCTTTAGTAGTTCCAGGGCAGATTCGCGGGTGCCGTCCCACTCGTCCAAAAATACACCAAACACCTGCTGGAACTTGACGTTCATAGCCTCGTTCCGGTCATTGGACTCCTGCAGTCGTTTCTGAGCCAATGCAGTCTTTGATGCGGCTAGCTTGGCCTCGTTCCGGATTTTAGCAGTTTCGGCCGCCAATAGCGCCTCGTTCTCCTTCTCTACAGTCATTCGGCAAGTGGCTTCCTGTTCAACCAGAGAGCGGGCGAATAGATTCGTCACCCCCTGATTATATCGGACAGCTAATTCCCTCTGAGACTCCTGGAAATTGTCCACCGCCTCCTGGGCTTGGGCACAAACCACTTTGTCACTCGGATCGAAGTAAAGATCCACCGGTCGTGTGCTCAGTCGGGGCCTATTGTCCGGAACCTGAGTCAGTTCAGGTTTGACACGTTGAGGAACCTTCTGTGCGCCCACTTCCGGGTAATCACTCGATGCCGGCGTAGGGGCCGGTTCTTTCCGATCGAACCAGGCAGGTGGCTTATCACTCTGCGAAGCTGATGATGCTGCCGAGGAAGGACGTGAGCCCGACCCCCCACTTATGGGTGACTGATACTCAGTCGAATCTTTCCTTTTCTGATGAGTCGACCTGGAGTCCCGAGCCACGGCCAGTGGCTTCTTGAACTCCGAGTTCTCAGGCGAATCGGATCGATGTTTCTTTCCCCTACCACTCGCCGGGCTACGGCTAGCCCGCCTTTTCTCATCTATTCACCCCGCCATTCGCACACTCTAGAATATAGCTCGTTCGACATCTTAAACTTGCCTCGAGCTCGCACTAATGCAACCCTCGCACACAGTTTGCCTTTCGTAGACTCGTGTACATTACAAAATGAGTCGGTCTTCACTGTGATCTGCTTGAAGTCCGACGGAATCATTCTATTGTACTCCATCATCACCTTATCGTGCAGGGTCATTACCTTCTCACGTGCTGCACTCAATCCGGGGCTGTGGCAGTACTTGAGATGGCGAACCATCACGCCCCTTCTCGGGGTAACACAACCATTGCAGGTTGCGCTATCCCTCTGTCCTTTGCAATTAGCACATTCGTAGACCACGGTGTGGTGAAAGTGCCTCTCGCAAAGATGGCGCAGGAACCGCATTCGAGTCGGATACGTCCTGTCCTTTCCTTTCTCTTCAATGCATATGGTGAACGGGCAATACCGCTCACCGTCTTTCATATACCAACACAGGTATGCCCAGCGTAGCTTTGACTTCTGGTCTCTTATGTAGTAGCTTTCCGGATATTTAAGAATTTGGTTGAACCACTCATCATAGAATTCTGATGGCAAAGCATCATCTTCGGTTTCCCAAAGCCAATCTTCGTCATCACTCTCATCGTTCATGTTGCGAGGCTCAGGGCAACCGTAAGCTTTCTTGCCCTTCGCGCACTCTTCAAACGAACCTGGAATGAAGTGTGCAAACTTTGCCTCACTATTCTTCCAGATTCGCTGTAGTCGTTCAGTGTCCTCCTCATCTTTCCCTTCCTTCTTCTCCTCTTCCTCCTCCTGTACCTCCTCATTCGGTGCCTCCTCATTCGGTACCTCCATTTCTTCCTCCGGATCCTTTTTGCTTGGATCCGGATCAGTCTCTGGAGGTTCGCCACCTGAATCCGGTCCAGACTCATCGTCCGGACTGTCCTCGGGTTCGGTCACTTTGACAGCCTTCTTTCCACTCCCTCTGCCAATTATATTACCTACTTTAGCAGTGGCAGCAGCCTGAACGGCAGCCATTCGTTCTTTCAGTGGATCTCCACTCGAAGGATCTTTCTTGCCGACTGCCTCGGTGACTTTAGTAACCACCTGCTTCGGCACAGTCATTTTAGTGTCTTTCTTACTCTCCCTCAACTTCTTCTTATCCTTCACCGACAGGACCGTGTGGAAAACACCCTGGTCACTGTCAGATTCGGTGTCAGTTAGGGTCTTTTTCCTTCCCCTACCCTTCACACTCTTTCCTTTCGTTTTCTTAGCACTGCCTTCCCCGTCAGTTTCGCTCTCCGTCGAAAGGCTACCTTTGGTCTTGGCCGCCTTGAGGATAGCTTTCCCCTTTCGGATAGATGCTAATCGTTCTTTATGTTGGGCCGCAGTCAGTTCTTCCTCTCGCCCGGGTACGTACGCCCGATTGGCGTAGGTCCCCTCTCGAATCATCGTGGAGATGACCTCATTCAGTTTCTCTTCCGGATCGACACACTCCTTCAGGCGACAAAGTAATTCGTCCCCATCCAGATTGTATAAACTCGGAACCTTCAGATTCTTGGCCAGTTCGACCCAATCGTCCTCACTCCTCGGTTCTTTCTCGATATCCAGTTCCCGGTATATGACATCTCCGGCAATGTCCATTCCAGTAACCCCCATCCCCGTATGATCGGTCAGTACATACGGGACATTCGGAAGGCGATGCTGTCGATGTGCGATTTCGCAATCGAAGATGGCCCTCCGGAACGACTGGCTCACTTGCAGGCCAGCCTCGGTCATATTATAATATAGCAGCCATGATGATGGAAGGGCTGCGTACTCAGTCGGTGATAAAAAGTGCCGAACACAGTCTCTGGTGGCTGCATTCCAACACTTTCGTTCTCCTTTCAAGATTCGGGCGTGGATGTGTACCTCCCGGCCGTCATACCGAGACTTGAACCCATCCAGATTCGGTTCGAGCAGCGGCTCGTCCGATCGTTCTAATATCTCCTCCATCTCCATTCCCATAGTGGTATCTTCTTCTTCGGACGTATCCTCATTCAGTGCACTTTCTTCGATCTTTGTAACTGGCGACATCGCCTCAGTCTCCATGAATGTTTCGGACACCTCGTCGAGGGCCGATCTTTCCGAATGAGAGCCAGACGCCGAAGCCATCGTGACACTCACGTTCTTTCAATCGATATAAACTTGAATGACAGGTACCAGGACCCTCTCTACGGGCTCCTGGCTACTTCACCCACCTGCTATACACCGATATCACTTGAAACAGTCTCTATACCCTCGCTTTTTGTGCTCTGATACGCTTCCCCGTGCTCTGTCCGGCGAACCGTAAACAAATATGGCGGATCGTTGACCCGCGTCGACCTTTGCGCACGCGCGTCGGTCTCGCGAGACCCCGCGCATTCGGCGAGACTTCATTGTTTTCCCGCGCTTGCAAAACATAAACAATCAATCACTTCTCCCGCGCGTCACGCATTACGATCAGGTAATTATAGCACTGATATCCTCACCGCCCCGTCGAATTCATCTCGAGTCATTATGGATTCAAATACGGATAGCAACTACTAATCCGCCGGATTACCCGTCCACCACCCACTGGCACATTCAAAGGTGAGTTTGTTGGATTTCTGGCTTCTGTCGTGATCATTCCTACATATAAGACAAATTACCAGGTTACCCCGATAATTATGACAACACTTAACTGATTACATCGTTGTGTTTCAGGTTAGGTGACAGCACCCCTCACTCTCAACCTAGGGCTGCGACGAACCCCCACTGGATTCTCTTTACACCTGACATTCGGAGCGGTCTGCTTCCGTTCCCTCTTAGCCATTGAGGGAACAGTCCTTCTCTTCCTGTCCACACCTGCCGAGACATTCTTTGCTTTCTCTGATCTTTTTGGAGTTTGTTTAACTTGCACTGTTTCCTTCTTCACCTTCCTAGGTCTCCCCGGACCCCTCTTCTCGACTACTTTATCTAACTCCCTTTTCATTTCCTCCTTCTCCTCTTGTCCCATCTTGAACATTTCCGTGGAGTACTCTCTCCCCTTCCATGGTTTCAACCGGGCCACATTCGATTTCTGATTCCTCCCGAAGGTATCTCTCATCAGGACTGTATCATCACTTACTCTCTGGGTAATCCTCCACGGACCATCCCAATTATCTCTCAGCTTGATGCCAACCAGAGGTTCGTGGTATCTCGCTACTAAGTCCCCTACCGCAAACCGCCGAACCTTTAGATTAGTATCATAGCCCACTTTCTGCCATTTAGCTGTCTTTCCTAATTCCTTTCTTACTAATTCGTACGCCTTCCGGAATTGTTCCTTCAACGCTTCCACAAACATGATCTGACACGGGACATCTGGATTCATACCAACTACTCCGAACACTAGGTCCGCTGGCATAATCAGATCCTCCCCGAATACTAACAGATTCGGAGAGCAGTTCGTACTCGCATGTACCGTGCTATTATAAGCATGGCAAACAAAGTCGCACTGCTCATCCCAATCATCCATCTCTTGATTTACTAAACTCTTCAGGACCTGTATTAGGGTACGATTGAATCTTTCCACCTGACCATCACTCTGTGGTCGATACGGATTGGTTCGGGTCTTGCAAATGGCCAATTGATGACACATTTCCTGCCATAGATTCGATTCGAACTCTCTCCCTTGGTCGCTATGCAACATCAGAGGCACTCCCAAGTATAGGATCCATCCTTTAACTAACATTCTCGCACAAGTCGCTGCTTTGTGATCCTTCATCGGAAATACCTTCGTATACTTCGTATAGTAATCCGTTACCACCATCATACATGTATTTCCTTCCGGAGTTGTCACAAATCCTGTAATTATATCTACTGCCACCCTCGCGAACCTTACTCCAAACAATTCCTGGGTCAAGGGCATTTTACCTAGCCCAGGACCTGGCTTGCTCGTACAACATTTCGGACAAGTGTCTATCCATCTCAACAGATCAATACTCATACCTGGCCAGTAATACATTCTAGCCAGCCTTTCCAGGGACCGTTTTCTACCAAAATGACCACTGGTCCGATGCCCATGGCAAAAGAACATTATATCCCTTCGCATGGCAGTAGGAATAAAGATCTGTCTTGACTTATTTCCCAAAGCATTCGTCTTCCACCTATAAATCAATCCATTTACCACCTCTAACTCTGTCCATTGAGCTATCAGTCGCCTCATCTCCCTGTTCTCCAACGATATCGCCGGCCGAGTCGGGACCCTTCCTTCTCGAAGTAACATCTTCAGACGGATACTATTCGCATCTCTCTCCTGGAAGCTCTTAATGGAGTTCTCGTCCCATTCCAGTATTACCGGTTCGAGATCTCTAAAAGGCTTTCGGATTCCTGCCAGCACGGCATTATGCTTCCCACAATCATCACATCCGTCATTCTGACACTTCTTCACTGGGATTCGCGACAACGCGTCAGCGTTCACATGCTTAGCCCCCTTTCTATGCTGAATTTGGCTGTGGTCCAATCCGAACTCAGATAGGTGTGCCAACCACCGTCCTATCATACCTTCCGCATCTTTAAAGTTCAATAACCACCGCAGAGAGGAATGATCCGTACGTAATGTAAAATCAGATCCCCACAAGAAGTGTTTATATTTCTTTGTATACACTACCACTGCCAATAATTCTCTCTTTGTCGTACAATAATTTCTTTGCGCTTTACTCATTGTATTGCTTGCAAATGCTATTGGAACCTCCTTCCCATCTTGGACTTGAGACAAGGCTGCCCCTATACTTTCATTGCTCGCATCAGTGTCTAATATAAAATGACCATCCGCTGTGGGGTATTTCAACACTGGTGTCTCCACGAACAACTGTTTAATTGTTTCGAATGCTTCCCCTTGTTCCTTTCCCCATGGGAACTTCTCCTTACGTCTCCCCGGGGTCCAGTGCGACAGACATTGGATTGGATAACTTATCCGGGAATATCCTGGTAAGAAATCTCTGTAATAAGAACAAAACCCTAAGAAGGATCTCACTTCTTTCGGCCCCTTAGGAATGCTCCAGTCCGTTACCGTCTTAACCTTCTCCGGATCAGCCTTCACCCCTTCTGTAGAGATGATCCGTCCTAGATAGTTAATACTTTTCTGAAACATATTACACTTCTTAGGCTTCAGCTTCAATCCATTCGAGATTATCCGCTGTAACACTAACTTCAGGTTTCCCAGGCATTCGTCAAATGTCTTTCCGAATATTATCACATCGTCCAGATACACTAGACATTTCTTCCACAACAAGTCACTCAGTAAGGTCTCCATCATGGCTTCGAACGTGGCCGGAGCATTACATAGTCCGAATGGCATCACGTTATACTGGTACAACCCTACATGGCTCGAAAACGCTGTTTTCTCCTTGTCTTCCTCTTTCATTCCCACCTGCCAATAACCAGACTGCAAATCAATCGTGCAAAACCATTCATTTCCACCAAGGGAATCAATGGTCTCGTCTATCCGGGGGAGCGGATACGAATTCTTCTTAGTCAGGCCATTCAGCTTCCGGTAGTCTATACAGAATCGGATACTCCCATCCTTCTTGGTTACCATACATACAGGACTACTCCAAGGACTGGTGCTAGGGGTTATTACCCCCTCCGCCAACATTTTCGTAATCTCTTCTTCCGCTACTACTTTCTTTGCCAGAGGAAGACGTCGATACGGTATCTTTACTGGGTTCGCCCCTTCCGTATTGATTGAGTGTAGGACCCGATCCGTTCGTCCTAACGGCTCTCCGGGCCGCGCAAAGGCTGAACTACACTCAGTCAACATCTCGTTCAGGGCACTTTTCTGTCCCTCTGTCTGTACTCCGGACCTTTCTATTAATGCTGCCAATCCCTCCTCAATTCCTTCACAGTTCGGGACTAGTCCGTTTCCCTTCTCAAAGCTACTGGTGACCGCTTCCGCGGATATCACTTCTCCTACTACAGTGCCTTTCTCTAGGTAGACGGTTTTCGAACCCGGGTTCGTGATGGGGGCCACTCCCCACGCTATATTCCCTATCAGGGTGTCGGCCGATTCCAATCCCTTCTTTCCCAACACAGTCACATTAGGTTCGAAAACCCCCGGAACGCCCCTCTTCATCCTACTGGAGGCTATCAAGACATCGCATGCCATTCCGGGAGGTATTTTTACCGTCTGTACTACACTCGCTACACCACTAACTTCACGTGCCAGGCATTGTATCCTGTCTTTGTAGGGATGATTTAACTTCAACACTCCCGAGACGGGATCCAATTTCGCTCCATACAAGGAAGCGAAATCCATCCCTATGATCCCGTCGTCCTCAATCCCAGCAACAGTAGGGGAAATGATATATTCCCTACCGCCCACCAAGATGATCATACAAGTCCTACCAAACGTTCGTATCTTGCTCCCGTCAGCCGCGCATGCATTTACCCTCGTTGTAAGGTCATCATCCATGTTCGACACCAGATCGAAGAATCTTTTCGACATAGCGGAGTGGCTAGCTCCAGTATCCAACAAAAATTCCCCCATTCTGCCGTTTACAGATACGGACACATACCATCTCTTTCCTCCCATCATCGAGGGATTACTTGCGAACCGTTTGACATCGTCTGTCATGTCAAAATTGAATCCGAATCCTTTCAAATACTCCAGACACGGATGACCTTGGGGAAGGCGGATCCCCCCGATCCTGGATAGTTCTTCTACCCAACCTTCCTCTCTATTGGTGATCGGTTTCCCTTCTTTGCTCTCCCTGGCAACTGTCTCACCAATACCCCCAGCCCCACATGTTTTCGGCTCATTAGCATTTCCCATGCTGCTGGGCGGATACATTACAGACTCCTCAATCGTGTTCGTATGGATTGTACCCTGGCATACTTTATTCGGGGCCGTCAGTTTGCCTTCACGGACAACCCCCTCTAATTTCCCGTCTCCTCTCTCTTTCTTTCTCTCCAAACAGGTTTTTCCGCGGTACATTCGGCTGCGAAATGTCCGGTCTCCTGACATCTGAAACACTTCACCGTTGCTCTATCCAGCTTCGGTCGTTTCTGATAGTCCAACAACCCTTTCATTTCTTCCATCATGGCCATCAACCGCTTTTTGTTCTCGGATAACTCCACCACCAGGGGGGTAGGGACTGATTTAGAGCTTACCTCTACTGGCTTCTCCTTCTCAGGTGGTTTACTAACGTTTTTCTTCCACCGATTCTTCCTATCCCTCTTGTCGCCCCCGATGGCCGCAATTCTTTCTTCATCCGAACCATCATTCGAATCACTCTCTTCGGGGGTAGCCGCATGTGCGGACGCCACCCTTTAATTGGGTACGAACCCAGCAAGTAATCGTTTCTTCTTTTCATGCTGATCTATAGCCAAGAAGAAATCTACCATTGAGGAACCTCGTCCCCATTCCTTCTGGACGAGTTCAGCATGGGACGGATCCCTCAGTCCTTTTATGAAGTGGGTGAATAGTTCATCTAAGAAATATTCATCATCCCGCCTCCAATAAGGTTGGGCCTTTTGCAACAACCGTTGAAGCTCCAGACCGAACACTTTCGGAGACTCCTTTGGTTTTTGCGTTCGTACCTGGAACTCCGACCAAGGATCATTTGCTGACAATACACCAAAGATATGTGTGGCTGCTGCCACCAATTGGTCGTAATCTCCGGATTCCCCGTACGTCTCTCGCCAATCATCTACCGCTATTCTTCCCGGACCTTCACTCAACCATTTAATGAGGGGACCCAAGGAAGCCTCCTTGTCCCACCCATGGTAACGGTTGTCGTCACAAAAGTCTTGGTAGCTTTCCTTCCAATTCTCTCCATTGAAACGCCGGGGAGTCCGAACAGGCTTCCGAGCACTGTTGTGACTCCATACCAGTCGGTCCGACTGCCTCCGGCTCCATTCCATAATTTCAGACTCATCCTCCCTGGTTCGACTACAACAGTCTATCCCCATCCCTTGTATACAAGGATCGGACTCCACTATTGCAGCGACCCTCGGGTCCATTGATGATCGTTTTGTCAGTCTACGTGGGGCAGGGACCGGTTTTGGTATCCCTCCTCTTGGATTGGGCTGTGTTCGATCAGGACTAGAGGGGTAGCCTCCATATGACCCGGGGTCCGGCACAGTCCCCATTCCTCCTCCAAGGTTAGACCCTGGGTTAGGAACACCGCTGGCTCCCCCGCTTGGAATTGATCCACCTCCCTCATTATAGGACTGACGTCCTTCGTTCGAGCCGGCTCCGGGAAAGGGTGCCCGGTACTGGTAGGTTATATTATATATCGGTGGGGGTGGTACCGTATAGTTATGTCCTGCCAGCGTATCATCCGCGAAGGGATGCAGTGAGCCGTAGCTATGATTCATTCTTTTGGGTGGGATCTCACTCGTAACATCATGGGTACCAGAGATCTCTTTCTCCTCCGTTCCCCCATACGTTACTTTACGGTCGGCGTCATTCGGGGCAGTCCTCCCGTGGGTTCGTTCGTACTTACCGTCCGCAACTACCCCCCGTGTTTCGATTGGCTCCACGGTGGTCAAGATCGGACTAGGGGTGGACGCGACATGCTTTGGTAGCCGGCCTCCCTCATTCGTGGGTTCTTTGTTACGAACCTCTTCCGCTTTGCGGATCTCCTCCATCTGACTGTGGTAGGCCAGATAGGTGTCATTCATTTCTTCTTTCTTTTTCTGAATAACCTCGAGGTCCGCTTTCATTTCACTTCGGGCCTGCTTCAAGGCCTCTCGTTCTTGCTCGAACTGTTCCCTCAAGGCCTGGCCGGACTTTTCCTCTTTCGAATAGTCCGCCTTGATTTTCTTTACCCGCTGGGACTGTCGCTCGATCTCGCTTTCGTAGGTGTCCCGAAGGTCACGACTTCTACGAGCCTCCTCTCTGTCTTTCTGGAGTTGCGTCTGTTCTTCTGTCAGGTTATGCTGGACGCATTTCACCTTCTGTTGAACCTTGGCTAACTGAGAAGTTTCGAGTGCCAATTGTTCACTAATATATTTTCTGTCGGCCTGTATTCTGGCTTTTACCTCCTTCATTTCTTCGGCTTCTTTCTGGTTCTGGGCGATTACCCTGGCTTTTTCATCTGCCAGACGGTTCAGATCCTCATTCATGGCCGTGTACCGATTCCTCATCTCCTCCTCCTCTGCTTTCAATTTCTCGCAGTAGGCATCATAATCAGGGATCTGTCGGCCTCGCCTGGACAGATCTCTTTCCATATGTCCGAGGTTTGGTTCGGAGGGAAGTGCGTCCGCCCATGGGTTCCCTCTGAACGGGTTGGTATTCGGAATCGTTCTTAATGGAGTGAATTCTCC
The DNA here is from genome assembly GCA_947462335.1 of Harmothoe impar. Taxonomy (NCBI): domain Eukaryota; kingdom Metazoa; phylum Annelida; class Polychaeta; order Phyllodocida; family Polynoidae; genus Harmothoe; species Harmothoe impar. The sequence goes on along the minus strand of OX381704.1, from coordinate 104,911,711 downwards.
TGGAGTTCGAAAAACCAAACTCCTCTTTCGGGATCCTTTCTTGTCCGGGGTGTGCATCCGAGATGCCACATTCCAGACTTCGTTTATTTGGGCCACTGTGAGATCCAGTTCCCCATCCTCCAGTTCGGTCCCGGATCCTTCATCCCCCCCCTTTCTTGACTGAGCCTCCGCCAGGGTCAGTCCGCTATCTCTTTCATGAAAATCCTGGTCACGGCACCAGTGTAGAGTTCGTCTATATGTAATTCGATTAAATAAGGACTCGAACTGCAGTTTTCATGTAGAGATGCAAGAAAACAGGGTTTATTTCGTTCTCCTGTACAACAATGCTAATCCTTGATGTATATGGGATTCGATCAATATGTATATGTGGCTTTCGATATCTTTCTATGTGATACAGTCAGAGACCTGAGAAGGTCTGCCAGAGCAAGGGGGTGAGGACAGCTTATATACTGTCCGCCTCCGATAGGGGTGCCCCCTGGCTCTGGCCGCCCGAACTACCTTGTAGGCGTTCGACTAACATAATAATATTAGTGTCCCTACACCTGTAATTATTTATTAACTGTACCTTTTTTTTATCCAATTTGTCCAATTTATCCAATCAACAGTTTAATTTCTTGTTAAAAATGACTGTGTAATACATTGTATTCCCTATGTTACAATTACATTTATCTACGAAATAATTAAATCTCATAGGTGTTACAATACTTTGTATACTACAGGTGTTTTTGAATTGATTAGTTAGACAAAGCTAATTGATGTACTCAAGTTGCCTCTCTCTACCACATTTATCCTGTTACTCAATAAAATCAACAGTAAGTAATGTCCATTATAATAGATGGGCCCAATTTTTTTCTTACAAAGTACAAGGAATGTAATTGAAGGTCTTAGTACCTGAAGTTTAACCCGCAACATCTCTGTGATGACACCAACCCGCTCCAACTCTGCTTGCAGATGCAGATTGAGGTCTGAAAAAATATTAAGTGTTCAGTGTTCTTCTCTTTCACTATTGCACTTAAGGTGTGGTTTTCAGATAACAGATTTGTATTGAATGATAATCATATAATTATGGTTTTTTTTGCAAAACAACGTAAATCCAAAGCATTTTCTTCTGCAAAATGACATTTATCCACAATGATGATAAAATTTGACTTCTGTGTCCATATTTCATATTTCTTCAAAGTAAGAGTGCCTGTTTCATTTGGGATTATACTTTTAGCAATGGAGAGCAACATCATGTATAATAACGCCAGTTTTAGATTTGACACATGCAGGAATTTAGAGCCAAAACAATCTCTGGTGAGGTAGATTTATGTCGTTTTGCAAACAAAAACTGCTTTTGGATTTATGCTGTTTTGCAAAAAAAAGCTGTATTTTAAGCAGACCCTATATACTATGAGGACAGTTTTGAATTTTATCCCACAAGTTCTTATGGATTTGCCCTAGCCCATGGCTGTGAGATTTTGCATTTTGACACTTATATAAATGTTGTTTTGCATCCATACTCTTCATTTATAGGAAAAGAAATTTCCTTACCAAGTGTGGAGAGAAGATCAGGTTGCGCATTATCAATGATACTGCGCACCTCCTCTAAGGTCAACGCCATCTTGGACACCTGCATGTTGAATACAATGGTACATATCATTATAAAGTGTGGAGGATGTGTAGAGAGAGGATTCAGAAACTATGTACTGTAAATTCCAGGGTATATGTCTAACTCGCAAATAGGCCGCACCCCTAACTTTGACAACTCATATAAGTGGGTTTGATTATGGTGAATTTAGCACTGTAGTATACATCTAAAAACTTGCATATAACCCAAACATGCCTCTTATACATATTGAGAGAAATAAGGGGTTTTGTATCTAATCAATATAAATACAGTTATTTTTGTAGATACATGGTCTGGTAGTGATTTTGTATAGTTGAATGAAGAAAGTTTTATTTAAGAAATATTTAAGAAAAAAGTTTAGAAATAAAAGCAGCTAGCCATGGGGTGTGTATATATGAATGGCCTAGTAGTTGGTGTCATGGTAGACAGGACATACCTTTAGTTTATATGTACCCTACTACGTTGTGGTGAAGGGTGTATACAGGCTGCCATCTAGAACCTCCTACAGCTCCTGTTCTTCTTGTGTCATGGTGGACACTGCACTACAGTACAAAGTGTTATATTGCCACTACAACCTGTAGCTGAGATGAAGGGGAATACATACTACCTCAACACTGTGAATATGGTACTGTCTCCTCTCCTCCTTATGATCGATACTACCCAACATGCTACCTACTGTAGTGGTGGGCCTCTACATGGTCGCTGTGTGTGCAGAGTGGTGCTGCTGTGTATCTGGTGTGGGCTGGATGTGGCTGGCTGCTTCATGGTTGACCTGGTTGTAGGGGAGGAGGAGGGGGCACTCTATGTTGTAGTAGATACCATACGAGTAACTGAGTTTATGTCAAAATAACCACAGCAAACTGACTGGTGGCCTTATAGGCCACGAGTCACTATACCATTATCATCATTACATAACTCAGTTACAAGGGGGATATCTGACTTAAACTTCGGTTATGTAAAAATAACCAAGGTGTGGAATGCTTTGTCTTAGCAATCCACCATGGGTTAAATCTGAATCAATGGCTAATCACCACTGCTCTGGGCTCTACAGCTTATATATATGAAGGTTAATTAATAGAAGATCTCACAGGAAATTAGAAGAAGTCCATTAAATTATTTATTTCACTGATGGCAACAGGGAAGGCAGAGCTAGCATAACATGTGAAAAGTACTTTAGGCGACTTTATATTTGGCATATATTTGGTTGCCTCCTCTCAAGGAGTTCGCAGTTTGGAAACCAACTAATATATTTTCAGCATTGATGGCATTTCAGCTAAAATGTGCCAATGAACAGCAATTATACATTACACGTTTGTATATACAGCCAAAATGTTTGACGTTATTGTATGAGCAGATCAGTGGAATACATGAATAAGATAGTGTAAGGGTATGGTTAGATTTATTACCTTTATACACAATGCAGTTGATCATATATAAATATCACAATAAACAATCGCATTATAATTCAAATCTTGAATAACTGTAATTACATATGTACGTAATTACACAGATTCAGGGCATTGCCATTCTGCATGGAAGACCTCTTCTTTTGTTAATCTCTGGGATAGAATAAGCATTACAGTCATATTGATCACCTTGCTAGTAGTGTCCAAGGGTCTGTGAAAAAGTCACAATTAGGTTAACTTTTCTGATAATGATGAGATTATTAACAGGGTATGATATAGTGCTTTAAATGCAAACAATAAAAGTTCTAATAACATGAAGCACATGTTAAAAACGGTTTAGTAGAATATCTAATTAATGTCTTCTATCATTGTGCACCTAGCCTTGAGACCATTCCAGGAACAATTTTGCCCTCTAACGGGCACTACTAGCTACTATTGGTTCTAAGGAAGGAGAGACCAGAAATCTAGACTCTCCAGGTCTATGCTGGGGATATTAACTATATATTTGGGGATTTTTGATATACAAAAGGCATAAAAAAAGGTGCATTTTCTCCTAATGGCTAAGAGCTAGTACTCATTCATGTGATTGTGCTGTTTTCATGAGGGGGTTCCTCCCTCTGATTTCACGTTATACAAGTTGAAAATTCTTAATGCTGTATTTTGAATGTATTGTAATTGTTAGTTTTCATCTTGGTTATATCTATCCCACATGTAGTCAACAT